>PVHT021183634.1:6315525-6408025 GCA_004024745.2 Catagonus wagneri
AGCAGCTGCCCCTGAACTTCCGCTTTATTCCTACGAATGGGGCTCTCGCCATCCAGCCACGGGCCTTTCTGTCCTTGAATTCAGCCAAGTTCATTCCCACCTCAGGGCCTTTGCACGAGCTGCTCCCGCCTCCTGGAATGCTCTCCCCCAAAAATCTTCACAGGGCTGACTCACCAGCTCAAAGGACACCTCTCAAAGGAGCCGACTCTGACAACCGATCACTTGCACGTGGCCCTGGAAGCTTTCTGAACTGACCCTTGAAGGGTTCCTTTACTGTCTCCCCACCAGGAGATGCTCCGTGAGGGCAGGGATCTGTCTGGTTCAGCACACATGAACTAGACAGAATCAGTGAGCGAATGCACGAATATAAATAAACTCTGTGTACAGACACACACGAATCTACAGACACGTGGCCTTTTCTTAGAGAGACGCACTGTGCCGCGAGGCCTGGCTCCCTGCAGGTGCTCCAGCACTGTGTGCTGAAAGAATGGCGACTACTTGGGGGCGGTGCTTGGATGCTGCCACGTGGGTCCACTGCCACCAAGTAAAATACAGATGCCTCACACATGCCATGGCCTCTGCCGCCCACACCACCTGCCCTCCTGCAGGCTCCTGAACCAGAGCAAGTTCAGTGCGGTCCCCGCAGAGCACGCCCGGAGATGCCCGAATCCTTCCTCCAACGGCATCAGGGTGGCCACGACAGAGGGAGGGGGAGCGCCCTTCTGAGGAGCTGGGATCAATGGGAAGAGTGAATTAGCCGTGGTGAGTGACTAATCAGGGAATAATCAGGTTATTCGCATCACAAAAATGTCTGCACTTCCGTGTCATGGGAAGACACGAGAAGCTTTAGGGGAGGTTTGTGTAGTTTCGGGAGCAGGGGCTCTGGGGTGAGACTGCCCGGGCACCAAGCCCCACCCCTGCCCCTCAGCAATGCCTGGGGATGATGATAGGAGCGGCCTCATGGGGTTACCGGAGGATACAGTGAGGCCACGCATGGAAAATCCTCAACACTCCTTTAACATCAGCTCTTGATACAGTCGTTAAGACACCTGATCCTGGGGTCACAATGGCAGTGGTGACCTCTCAGCTGAGCATCCTTCCCCACCCTCACAGGCCCTGAGTGTGCGAGCCCAGCGGGCACGACTGTTCCCATTTCACTGAGAGAGGTCTGAGGCTGGAAGCCCCCCAGGGACGGAGGCTCTGGAAGCCTCAGCCATCACTAGAATGATGGGAGGGACCAGGGGACTGTTGCAACAGAGGTTCAATTTAGAACCTTCTTCGGTCACAGCTGGTCTGGGCAGAGATCAGCCTGAGGCAGAGAGCATCCAAGTGCGAGGTCGGACCAGGTAGGGGGTGAGATCTGACAGCCCAGGCTTCTAGGAGGTCGGCCCACTTGTGGCCAGAACCCGGCGGCTGGTGGGGCCGGGCAGGGTCTGGATGGCAGCAGGAACGTGGTAAGAACAGCCGTCCTGCAGGGAGCCCTCAGGCCGGTCCATGTGCAGTGCTAAGAGGCTTACGAGCCAGAACTTGTCGGATTCTGGCCCCAGCCCAGAGCAGAATCTGAGGACACTGAGGCTCAGAGAAGTAACGTCACTGCCCCCACCACATAGTGAATGCACAGAACGCAGCAGAGTGGGTTTTGAACTTGGGTCTGAGGGACCCCTGGGCTTTTATCTTTGCCGTTACAGGATGCTGGTGCGCAGAGGACAGAGTCGGGCAGGCCTCACTCTAAGCCGGGCCCAGGAAACGACTTTCCACGTGACTCCTGGGTCTGCAGACTCCCTGGTCTAAGGGTCCAGGTGGACCTCATGGGCTCAGCAGCCCTCACGTGGCCGGGCTAAGGTGGCAACATCAAACGTCAAACCCGCAGCAGGCACACACTCAGGAACAGCCTCTGTTGTTACCATCCTCTCCTTCCCTTTTGCCTCCCCGCCAGGCTCTAATTCTAGCGGAAGGAGGCGGGTAGGGGAACCGGGGCAGGTGGCAGTTACTGCATGAGGCAGGGTCTACCCAGGAATAAGGGGAGCAGTGACGCCGGCCTTAAGGCTGACGCCGCCTCCTCCCTCCACCGCTGACTGCTGGGTGCTGGGACGTGGGGGAGCCCTGTGTGCCTGCTGCTTCTCAGATTCATCCTCCTGCCACCTCAGTGCCCGGCCCCGGGCTGGACACTGGGGACAAAGGCGAGTCAGACCCAGACCCCCACCTCGAGGAAGCCCCAGCCTGGTGGGAGAGGTACGGTGGACACGGCCGGTTCTAACCCAGATGACCTGAGAGCCAGAGGAGCATGGGGCGTCTGCCTGGGCAGAGTGGCGTCACCACGGCCGACCGCCCCCGTGGCGTGGTAGGTGCGAAGCAGGCTCAACTTACCAGCTGTGTGACCTTAGGTATGTCCCTTCGCTTCTCTGTGCCTCATCTTCCTTCTGGCAAAATGAGGCTTAGCATGAGTACCTCCTCATGAGAACGTCAAGGGCATTCAGCCAGCTGACGCCAGGCCAACACGGGGCTCCGTTCTACTCCCAAGGGCAGGACCCACTGCACAGAGGTCATTGAAGGCTCCAGGAGCATGGTGACCTGTCTATGCCCGGCCAGCTCCTGAGCGACCCAGCTGGCTCTGAGGCCAGGCCCCCAAATGTAAGCACCATGGGGACAGAGACGTGTCTGTCTTCTTTATTGAAGAACCACTACCCACCCCCACCCCGGCCCAGCCCAGGGAGTGGGATGGAAAACAAAGTGAGATTTCACCCTGGAAGAGAGGAGGGGGTGGGCATTCTGGGCAGGGAGAACAGCATGGGCAAAGACAGGTTGCTCTGAAGGAGACCTCTGGGCTCAGAGAGCTAAAGCCACCCAGAATTCCTGGGTGGAGAAGGAGAGGCAGGCGAACCAATGAGCTTGGGTCTGCAGTGTGCTGGTAAATGCTTAACAATGGGCCCTCTTTAACAACTGGGACAGGGGAAAGGGGCGAGACCCTGAGTTGCAGCACTTGCTAATTTACAAGGAATAAAGTCTCCCATCACGGCTGATTTCACGCCACCAATGGGACATCAACCAGATCTCAGAACAGAAAATTCAACAACCTGCTCCCATGAGCTGGTAGATTAGGGAGGCTGGGGCGGCCAGGGCTGCCTGGCTGCACCTCTCCTCTGCTCACTCACGGGAGGCTATTTCCTGGCAATGATGCCTCTGCGGGTCTCAATGGGGCTAAGGGTCTGTAGGCAGAGGAGGGTCGGCAAGGCGGTTCCAGGTCCAGGTGGAGTGACATCTCTGTCGGCACGCCCCTCCGTATCTCCATTTAGGGCAGAAGTAGGGTGACGGGCTGTCAAAGGGAGTCCAGAGCCCTGCCCAGGCCCTCTGCCCACCTGCTGTCCCCCACCCTAGCTGGGGAGCCCTGGGGCCCAGCCACGAGGTGGTGGCAGGGTCACCTTGGGGAGAGTTATTGGGGCCTGGGTGGAAGAGGGGAGATATTATGCACCGAAGGCCACAGCCAAGGACACTAATCTGAACAGACAAGGAATCAATGGGAATTTCTATTTAGGGAGGAAATCAATAGGAATTTCAAGGTAGGAAAAAAGGGAACTACCTTTAATTGGAGTTCTCGCCCAGTTGGGTCTCTGGTGAGGCCAGGGCTCACCAGGCCTTTGAGGGACAACCAGACCGGTCCCCCCACTCTGCTCGGTCCTTCCTGGTGTACCTCCCACCAGGTAAGAGACCCCTCCTCTCGTAGAGCCCTCTGGCCTCTGGGTAGGAGGCCAGGGCTGAAAGGGCAAATAGAAACCTCTGGAATCAGACACTCAGAGTGCCATTTCCTCATCTGTTGGGTGGGGACAGTAAGAGCACTTGCCTCATCAGTGAGGAGCAAATTTCAGATGTGTGAGAGTTTAAATAATGTGCCCGAGATCACAGAACTAAGAAACAGGTGCTGAGATATGAACCCAGGCCACCCGGCACCAGAACCTAGGCTCTAACCGCTGTAACGATAAAATTAAATTAAATTAAAAGGGGTTCCTGTTGTGGCACAGCGGAAATGAATGCAACTAGTAACCATGAGGTTGTGGGTTCAATCCCTGGCCTCGCTCAGTGGGTTAAGGATCCAGCATTGCTGTGAGCTGTGGTGCAGGTCGCAGACATGGCTCGGATCCCACATTGCTGTGGCTGTGGTGTAGGCTGGCAGCTGTAGCTCCAATTCGATCCCTAGTCTGGGAACCTCCATATGCCGTGGGTGCGGCCCTAAAATGCAAAATAATAATAATAATAACAATAATAACGACCATTGTGCTCTGCTGCCCTGTAGGAGATGCTCAGCCCTCCCAGATGTGTCCTAGATTGTCCAGGTCCTGTCTAGGGGAAGTCAGGTGGTTGCAAATGACTCTCCGGGCCTCAGGGGCCTGCCTAGGGTGGGGAGCAGCATATGTTCAAGCCACAAGGACAGGGCCCTGCACACACAGATATCCCCCAGGGCCATGTTCCTACAAGGAAAAGGATGCTCTGAAGAAGAGGCCTGGGACACCTCCCCCACCCCCAGGTTCCTAAGCTGACCCCACAGAGGGCAGATTTGGGGCTGCACAGCACTTGGCAAAGAAGCGGCAGTGCAATCAGGGAACCTGCCCCTCCCAAAACAGCAGCCCCACCTGAAGCTGGGGGTCACCTGGAGGCTTAAGCTTGAGCTGGGGTCATAGCAAGGAACTCCCGAGCTGAGGGCCTACTATGTGCCAGGCCCTGTTCCGGGGGCTTTTCTGTGTCTCACTAGATCCCCCCAACACCCTGGGGTACATGAGGGATTGCCACCCAGAAGCAGAACTGAAGGAGCAGGAGAGAGGTGGGCAGCCTCCCAAAAGTGGGATCTCTTCTGCATTTTGGGGGCTGGGGGGGTAGCAATGCACCCGTGGCATATGGAAGTTCCCAGGCTAGGGGTCGAATCAGAGCCTCAGCTGCCAGCCTACACAGCAACACTGGATCCTTAACCCACTAAGTGAGGCCAGGGATCGAACCCACATCTTCATGGATACTAGTAGGGTTTGTTACCACTGAGCCACGAGGGGAACTCCTCTTCTGCATTCTTAAGGTAATGCATTGATCTGACAACTGTTCAAATTTTGATTAAAAAAAAAAAGGCTTAGAGGAAATTAGTGACAAAGGAGTAGCGGGGTGGGGAGTCTCGGGGGGATGGCTCCTTTACTATTCCCCCCACCCCAAGCCGCACATGCGCCCCTCAGGGAGAACCTCACTTGGCCTATTTACAGAGCAAAGGCCAGAGGGTAAAAAGGACTTGCCCAAAATCCCGTGGCTGGGGGAGGCCGCAGGAGTTGGAGCCCAGGCTGCTCTCCCACAGCCTCCAGCACCTTACTCAGCCCAGAGGGTACAGCCCACCAAGGCTTCTGAGGTGGCAGGGGAGAGGAGTGGAAAAAGAGGCACACAGCAGGGGCAAAATTAAGAGATTTAGAGCAGAACCTGGCCCCCGTGGAGACCCAGAGGGCTGGGCAGGGAAACTGAGGCAAGCTGAGTTGTAAGGACAGAGCAGTGCCCACTTCCATCACTATTCCAGCCTGAACCTGCAGGGGGCGCCAAGGACACGGGCTGGGGGAGGGCTGGAGCCAGATAGAGGGTGGAATTCTGCATCAGCCCTTTACTAGCCAAGGGGTTTGACCTCTATGGCCTCAGTTTCCTCATCTGTGAAAAAGGGGGATCAACCCTTCTGTACAAGCTGTCGTCCTGGAAGACTGAAAAAAACCTGGAATGAAAGGTGCTGTCCCTGAGGAAGTGCTAAGAGCTGTCTGCTGAAGGAGGTCCCTGGACAGATGGGACAGACAGATGAGTGTGAATGAAGGAATGACTGCTTGCTACTCTGACCAAGCAGCCTGGCAGAGAGGTCCCCAGAGGGGTGTCCCCACCCCATGGCAGGGCACGTGGTCTGAGCCTGGGCACCAGTGGCCTGGGGTCTGGATCCAGTCGCTGTCCGCTGTCCCCTCTCCTCACACTACTCATCACCATTCTTGAGAACACCGGCAGTGCAGCCTCTGCTTGTCCCGCAGCTCAGGCACACTGGGCCCAGAGCATTTTGGGAAGCGGAGGCCCAAACCCCAAACGAACCTCACTGGGGATCTGACAGCACCCGACAGAGGCCCGACAGAGGCCCTGGCTCTGGACAACAGGCTTTTTCTCATCCCTCTCAAGTCTCAGGCAACCCACGGCTGTGGTTACGATCCCCACTTCACAGGTGAGGAGACAGGCCTGGACTGTATGCCTGGGACGCAGCTCATCCAAGACCCCGCAGGCCCTGGTCTGTCTGATTCTGCCCCCACGTCGCCCCACCTGGGCAGGGAGGGCCTGGGGTCTGCGCCCAGCCCTCCTGCACCCAGATAGGTCGGAGGTCAGCCTCCTCGGCCCCTCCTCCACACCCCATCCAGACCTGCCAGGGTCTTGGGCAGAGATGAGGCCTGTCCCTGCCCCCTGCCAGGTCGGCTGGGCTCAGCTGGAGCTGCAGCTTATTGGAAGCACCAGGGCCCTGCTCATCTCATTAAGTCTAAGGGCAGGGTCAGCAGCTTTTACAGGCCCCATAAAGCATCGCTCGTGGCCATTTTAGCACACAGCTCACCCTGGCACCCTGTCCCTCCCCAGACGAGGGAAGAGTTTTTTTTTTTTTTTCCTGGAGGAAAATACTAATCTTCCAGACTCATGAAATCACCAGAAATGCCATGGGGGTCTGTGCCCCAAAACGTAATTAGAGAGTGACACCTCCGGCCTGGAGGCTGGTGGCGGAGGTGCAGAGTCCACTCGAGGCCCCAGAGAGTGTCTCGCATGGGAAGCCTGTCCACTCCGGTCCCTCCCCCAGCCCCCGTGTGGACCTCCCGGATGGCCATCACTACCCGGGCAGGGCAAGTCCCCTCCCGCCCCCTGCCTCTGCTTCTCAACGACCCCCTCTGCCGCTCTGAAGGGGCGAACCCCCCTCCCCAGCCTCCCAGGCCAGGACCTCACCTCTGAGCACAGGATGAATTCTGTCCCCTCGGCAGGGCAGTGGTGGAACTCTGGCTCTGTGGCCTGGCAGTCTGGGTCTGGGCTGGGATCCCAGCTCCTCCACAGACTAGCTACGTGAAGCTGCACGAGCCTTGTTCATCTCATCTGTAAAGTGTAGGCAGCTGTGTGGAACAGGCACGCAAACCCAAGTCTCGCCCTGCACGGGGGCGTGGCTCCGGCTCCCCAACCCCGCCCCCCCGCCCCACCACTAACTGCCCCTCCTGCCCAGAACTCCCACCCCAAAGGCCCCCAGCCCCACGCGCCCCTGACACTGCTCTACAGGGGACACTCCTGGGCCTTTTCTTAAGCCCCACAGCTGCCACAGCCCTGCCAGATGTGTCCTATACCCCCTCCCTCCCCACCGCTCAGCACACCCCCCCCACTGCTCCCCTCCCCTCCCCAGACCTGGCTTGGCAGAAATGAGGAGGCCTGAGGACTTAAGGTCTTGAAAACCAGAGTACCTAGAGGGCTGGGGCTGGGGGGCTGAGGGTGCCACCCCCACTTCCTCAGTGTGGAAACCCTGCTGCCAAGCACCAGCTGGACGATGCTGCCGTAGTTGGGGCAGAGGGCAGGGACCACAGTATTTCAAAAGCTCAATTACAGTAGCATGGGATACACACCCTGTTCTCTGACCACACAAGTGTACACACACACACACACGCATGCGCGCGCGCACACCTACACAAGCACAGACTTTACTCCCTAATGGGTAACCTCAGGCACACCTGTTACCAGGGACAATCTGACCCTGAATATTCTACAAGTTCAGACTTTACACATGTGCCACATACAAGACCACAAACAGGTATGCACGTGTAACCAAGAGGACCCTATGGGGTCTTCCCAGAATAGACCTGCACCCAGGCCCTCCACCTGCCTTTTGTCTGTAGAAAAGCTTTAGTCAGAAAGAAACTTAATCAGAGAAGAAAATGCAGAGAGAAAGGAAAACAGTCAAGCAAGACAAAATAATAGTTTAGCCATTCAACAAAGTCAAGGACCTTCAGTCCCTCCTCAAGGACCAGAGATAACATTCTGAGCCGTAGCCTTCGAGCTGTTTTGCAGATTCTGAAACCCAGGTGGAAGAAGTTAACTGTATGCTGACCACAAGCATGCAGACCCCAGACTCACTGGAACCAGACGGCTGATGACCTTGATTCCCAGTTATGTCACCACCAACCAATCAGAGGGATGTCCACGAGCTGATCATGTCCTATTCCTTGAACACTGTAAGACTCCCCACTACCCCATCCGGGGCGGGGCACAAGGTTTGAGGGGACTAGCCTGCTGTGGCCCTCTGCCTGGCAAAGCAATAAAGCTATTCTTTTCTACTTCACCCAGAACTCTTGATGTCTCTATTCCACACTGGTGCACAGAGGCCAAGTTTCAGCAACACATGGTACAGGCACAGGTGAAAACATGCATCCTCTTGTAGGCATGGACCTGCACACACACACAGGCCCACGCAGGCACATATACTCAAATTCAGAGACCTGGATACCCGTGAACCAGTGTGCACACACAATCCATGCACACACGGTGAACCTGTGCACTGCCAGGTGAATACACACACAGGCATGTACTCCTGCACAAATTTGGAGGCCTGCAGACCCCTGAACTAGCATGCATGCACCTGCCACTGGATGTTGCTGTTCCTGCCCCCACCCCCGTGCCCTGGGGAGTCCTTCAATGCAGGGCCCTACTGAGCCCTTGAAAGTCCCTTAGGTGGCTGTGCATGGCTGAGAAGTGGGACGCAAAGGGAGCAGCCCCTCCATCACTGCAATAGAGATGGCCCACGCCGAGCATGCCATCAGCACTGGAGCCTCCAGGGCCAGAATGCACCCCCCTGTCTGGTTATCACCCTTCCTGTTTAGAGCCTAGGTCAAGGTAGCACACAATAGGAGTTTCCTGGTAACTGCTAGTTATAGGATCTGGCATTGTCACTGCTGTGGCATGGGTTCAGTCCCTAGCCTGGGAACTTCCACATGTCACAGGCACAGCCAAAAAAGAAAAAAAGAAAAAAGGCAGCTCATAGTAGATGCTTAATAAATGTTTGTTGAATGAATAAATGTCCAGTTCTGAGTACTACTCCCCATCCCTCTCTATCCACCACCTCTGGCTGATAGCCAGTCTCTTTCTCAACACCAGCAAACAGATCTTTCTCATTTCCAGACCCCTTACTGGGAGGATGGTCTGGTGGCCTTGCAGGGCTACCCTCCTGGAGGAGGAGAGAGGTTCTGGCTTGAAGAGAGGTGTCACACATGGGGAGGGCAACATACACCATCCCCCCCCATCCAGACCTTGCCCGGGGCCCTCCCAGGTCACATGCTCCCCTGGGCAGTAGATCCTCTCACAGGATCACCACCCAGGAGCTACTAGATTTTAGCTTCATGCCAGATACCTCAAAGCCTTCCTTGGCAATCCCTCAAGTCCTCTTTTCCTTTTCCCTAAACGTGTTCCCCTCAGAGGCTCCCTGAAAGCTGCCCATCACCCTGCTCCCCATCAGGAACAAGGTAATAGTGTCTTCTCTCCCTACTTTATTCAACATTGTACTAGAAGTTCTAGCCAGAACAATCAGAAAATAAAAGGAGATAAAAAAGCATCCATGTTGGAAAGCAAGAAAATTATCTCTCTATGTAGATGATATGAACTGGTATATAGAAAATTTTAAGGACTCTGCACACACGAAAAAAAAATATTAGGGCCAGCTAATACAAAGTTCAGCAAGGTTGCAAGATATAAGATCAATATACATGGAGTTCCCTGGTGGCACAACAGGTTAAAGACCCAGCGTTGTCACTGCTGTGGTGCAGGTTCAATCCCTGCCCTGGGAACTTCCACATGCTGCAGGTATGGCCAAAAAAAAAAGAAATCAATACACAAAAATCAATTGTATTTCTATACATTAGCAATGAATGAAAACCGAAATGAAGATAATCCCATTTGCAACAGCAACAAAAAGAATAAAATACTTAGGCGTAAATTTAACAAAAGAAATGCAATACTCTGAAAACTAGAAAACACTGTTTAAAGAAATTGAAGAAGATCTAAATAAATGAAAAGACAGAAACATGAGATGGGATTAAGATGGTGGAGCAGAAGGACTGGAACTCACCTTCTTTCATAAAAGTAACAAAATTACAACCAACTGCTGAACAATCTTCAGCAGAATAGACTGGAAACTATCAAAAAAGATATCCTATTCTAGGGAGTTCCCACCATGGCACAGTGGAAATGAATCCGACTAGGAACCATGAGGTTGCGTGTTCAATCCCTGGCCTCACTCAGTGGGTTAAGGATCCAGTGTTGCTGTGGGCTGTGGGATAGGTTGCATATGTGGTTCAGATCCTGTGTTGCTGTGGCTGTGGCAACTGTAGGCCAGCAGCTGTAGCTCTGATGGGACCCCTTGCCTGGCAACCTCCATATGCCATGGATGTGGCCCTAAAAAGCAAAAAAAAAAGATATCCAACTCCAAAAGACAAAGAGGAGGCCACACTGAGATGATAGGAGGGGCAATTACATGATATAAGCAACCCCATACCCACCAAAGGGTGGAGCACAGCCTGGCAAGTAACTACATTGCAGAGACTCACCCACGGGAGTGAGTTATGAGCCCCACGTCAGGTTGCCACACCTGGGGATCTGGCATTGGGAGGAGGTGTTCCTGGAGCATTTGGCATTGATGACCAGTGGGGCTTCTGCACAGGTGCTCCTCGAGACTGACGGAAATGGGGACTCCACTTCTGAAAGGTGCACACAGGCTTTCATGTACACTGGGTCCCAGGGCAAAGTGGAGAAGAGACTCCATAGGAAACTGGGTCAGACATGCCTGTGGTTCTTGGAGGATCTCCTGGGAAAACAGGGGGTGGCTCATTGTGGGGGAAGGACTTTGGAGGCAAAGGTCTCAGGAATAATCATCAGTGTGAACACCTTTAGAGGTGGCCATTTTGGAAAAATCTGGTCCTACCCATCAGAGCTGAGAAGCCCCAGGTCAAACAACAAACCAGGTGGGAACACAGCTACACCCATCACCAAACAGGCTACCTAAAGACCGCCCCCCCAGGCATACAGCCACCTCTAATCACCCAAAGACAAAGCCCCACCCACCAGAGGGATAAGAATCAGCTCTACCTACCAGTGAGCAGGCACCAGTCCTGCCCATCAGGAAGCCTGTAGCAAGCCTCCGTACCAACTTCAGCCACAAGGGGGGCAGACATCAGAAGCAAGAGACACTACAACTCTATTGTCTGCAAAAAGGAGACCACACCAAAAACTTATACAAAATGAAAAGGCAGAGAATTTTACGACTCAGATAAAGGAACACACCCACACACAAAAATGAGAAAAACAGCTAAGTGATCTGGAGATTACCAACCTCCATGAAAAAGACTTACACTAATGACAGTAAAAATGATTCAAGATCTTGGAAATAAACTGGAGGCAAAGATTGATAAATTACAAGAAATACTGAACAAAGAAATAAAAGATTTAAAGATTAACCAAGCAGGAGTTCCCATCGTGGCTCAGTGGTTAACAAATCCAACTAGGAACCATGAGGTTGCAAGTTCGATCCCTGGCATTGCTCAGTGGGTTAAGGATCCGGCATTGCCATAAGCTGTGGTGCAGGTTGCAGATGCAGCTCGGATCCCACTTTGCTGTGGCTGTGGCGAAGGCTGGCATCTACAGCTCCTGTTAGGCCCCTAGTCTGGGAACCTCCATATGCCACAGGTGCAGCCCTAGATAAGGCCAAAAAAAAGATTAACCAAGCATAGATGAAAAATACAATAAATGAAATAAAAAATTCACTAGAAAGAACCAACAGCAGAATACAGGAGGCAGAAGAACAAATAACCCAGGTGGAAGACAGACTGGTGGAAATCACTGACATGGAACAGAAAAGAGAAAAAAGATTGAAAAGAAATGAAGACAGTCTAAGAGAACTCTGGGACAACATTAAATGCACCAACATCCTTTTTACTTTTTTTTTTTGGTCTTTTTTTTTAAGGGCTGTACCTGCAGCATATGGAGTTTCCCAGGCAAGAGGTCAAATCGGAGCAGTAGCTGCTGGCCTATGCCACAGCCACAGCAACGTGGGATCCAAGCCACATCTGTGACCTACACCACAGCTCATGGCAATGCTGGATCCTTAACCCACTGAGCAAGGTCAGAGATCAAACCCTGGATACTAGTCAGGTTCATTAACTGCAGAGGCACACAGGAACTCCCCAACATCCATATTACAGGAGTGTCAGAAGGAGAAGAGAGAGAAAAAGGGCCGAGAAAATATTTGAAGAGATAATAGTGAAGAAACTCCTTAACATGGGGAAGGAATCATTCATTCAAATCCAGGAAGCACAACGAGTACCATATAAAATAAACCCAAGGAAGAACACCCTGAGACTCATATTAATCAAATTGACCAAAATTAAAGACAGAGAAAATACTGAAAGGAGCTAGGGAAAAGAAACAAATAACATACAAGGGAACACCGGTAAGGTTATTGGCTGATTTTCCAGCAGAAACCCACCAAGCCAGAAGGGAGTGGCATGATATACTTAAAGTGATGAAAGAAAAAATCCTCCAACCAAGATTACTCTACCCAGCAAGGCTATCATTCAGATTTGAAGGAGAAATCAAAAGCTTTACAGACAAGCAAAAGCTAAGAGAATTCAGCACCACTAAACCAGTTTTACAACAAATATTAAAGAAACTTCTCTAGGTGGAAAAGAAAAGGTCACAACTAGAAACAAAAATATTACAAATGACAATGCTAACCAGTAAAGGCATATATATAGAAAAGATAGGAAATCATCCACATAGCAAAACCAGAAATAGCGAGGAGAGTACAAAAGCAGGACACTGGAGATGCATTTGTAATTAAGAGAACAACAACTTAAAATAGTCGTGTGCGTGTGTGTGTATGTATTTCTATATCAAAGCTTCATGGTGGAGTTCTCATCATAGCTCAGTGGTTAACAAACCCAACTAAGATCCATGAGGATGTGGGTTTGATCCCTGCCCTCGCTCAGTGGGTTAAGGATCAAGCACTGCCATGAGCTGTGGTGTAGGACACAGACGCAGCTTGGATTTGACATTGCTGTGGCTGTGATGTAGGCTGGCAGCTAAAGCTCCAATTCAACCCCTAGCCTGGGAACCTCCATATGCCATGGGTGCAGCCCTAAAAAGACAAAAGACAAAAAAAATGCAAAAAAAAACTTCATGGTAACTGCAAGCCAAAAATCTAAAATAAATATACACATAATAAGAAAAAGCAATCCAAACACAACACTAAAGATAGTCATCAAACCGCAAGAGAAGAGAACAAGAGAAGGGAAGAAAAAAGACCAATAAAAACAAATCCAAAACAGTTAATAAAATGGCAGTAAGAACATACATATAAATAATTGCCTTAAATGTAAATGGCCTAAATACCCCAACCAAAAGACACAGATTGGCTGAATGGATTCAAAAACAAAACCAATTTATATGCTGTCATCAAAAAACCCACTTCAGTTGTAGGGACACATACAAATTGAAAGGGAGAGGGTGGAAGAAAATATTCCATGTAAATGGGAATCAAAAGAAAGCTGGAGTAGCAATACGCATATCAGATAAAATAGACCTTACAATAAAGAATATTAGACAAAGAAGAACATTACATAATGATCAAACAATCAACCCCAGAACTAGATCAACAATGGCAAATATGTATGCACCCAACATGGGATCACTACAATGTATAAGGCAACTGCTAACAACCTTAAAAGGAGAAATCAACAATAACACAGTAATAGTGGGGGACTTTTAACACCCCACTTAACAGCAATATACAGATAATCCAGACAGAAAATCAACAAGGAAACGCAGTCCTTAAATGATGCATTAGAGCAGATGGACTTAATGGATATTTATACAATATTTCATCCAAAAGCAAGAGAATGTGCATTCTCCTCAAGTGCACATGAAACATTCTCTAGGATGAATCACATTCTGGGCCACAAATCAAGCCTCAGTAATTTTTTTTTTTTTTTTTTAGGGCTGCATCCATGGCATATGAAGGTTCTCAGGCTAAGGGTCCAATGGGAGCTACAGCTGCCGGCCTACACCACAGCCACAGCAATGCGGAATCCAAGCTGCATCTGTGGCCTACACCACAGCTCACAGCAATGCCAGATATTTAACCCACTTAGCAAGGCCAGGGATCGAACCTGCAACCTCATGGTTCCTAGTTGGATTCGTTTCCACTGTGCCACAATAGGAACTCCAAGCCTCAGTAAATTTTAAGGAAACTGAAGTCCTATCAAGCATCTATTCCAACCACAACGCTATATGATTAGAAATCAACAACAATAAGAGAAAAACTGCAAAAACACAAACACATGGAGACTAAACAACATACTACTAAACAACCAATGGATCACTGAAGAAATCAAAAAGGAAATTTAAAACTACCCAGAAGCAAATGACAACAAAGACACAACAATCCAAAACCTATGGAACGCAGCAAAAGCAGATCTAAGAGGGAAGTTTATAGCAATACAAGCCTACCTCAGGAAACAAGAAAAATTTCAAATAACCTAACTTTACACCTAAAGCAACTAGAGAGAGAAGAACAGACAAGACCTAAAGTTAGGAGAAGGAAAGAAATCATAAAGATCAGAGCTGAAATCAATGAAACAGAAATGAAGAAAACCACAGAAAAGATCAATGAAACTAAATGCTGGTTCTTTGAAAATATCAACAAAATTGATTAAACCTTAGCCAGACTCATCAAGAAAAAAAGAGAGGACTAAAATCAATAAAATTAGAAATGGAAAAGGAGAAGTTACAACAGATGTCACAGAAATACAAACGATCATAAGGGACTACTACAAGCAACTATATGCCAATAAAACAGACAGTCTAGAAGAGATGGGCAAATTCTTAGAAAAGTACAACCTTCTAAGACTAAACCAAGACATAACAGACAAGATGAATGGACCAGTCACAAGTACTGAAATTGAAATTGTGATTTTAAAACTTCCAACAAACAAAAGTCCAGGACCAGATGACTTCACAGGTGAATTCTATCAAACTTTTAGAGAAGAGTTAACACCTATCCTTAAGAAACTATTCCCAAAAATTGCAGAGGAAGGAACACTCCCAAACTCATTCTATGAGGCCACCATCACCCTGATACCAAAACCAGACAAAGATACCACAAAAAAGAAAATTACAGGCCAATATCACTGATGAACACAGATACAAAAATCCTCAACAAAATACTAGCAAACCAAATCCAGCAAGACATTAGAAGGACCACACACCATGATCAAGTGGGATTTATCCCAGGAATGCAAGGATTTTTCAGTATCTGCAAATCAATCAGTGTGACAAACCACATCAGGAAACTGAAGAATAAAAACCATATTATCCTCTCAACACATGCAGGAAAAGCTTTCGACAAAGTCCAACACCCATTTCTGATTAAAAAAAAAAACCTCCAGACAGTGGGCATAGAGGGAACCTACCTCAACATAATGAAGGCCATACATGACAAACTCACAGCTAACATCATTCTCAGTGGTGAAAAGCTGAAAGAATTCCCAAGATCAAGAACAAGAAGGATGTATGCTCTTGCTACTACTATTAAAAATAGTTTTGGAAGTCCTAGCCACAGCAATCAGAGAAGAAAAATAAATAAATAAAAGGAATCCAAATTGGAAAGGAAGAAGTAAGACTATATTGTTTGCAGATGACATGATAGTATGCCTAGAAAATCCTAAAGACGCTACTAGAAAACTGTTAGAGCCCATCGGTGAATCTGGTAAAGTCTCAGGATACAAAATCACTACACAAAAATTGACTGCATTTGTATATACTAACAATGAAAGATCAGAAAGAGAAATTAGGGAAATAATCCCACTTATCATTGCATCAAGAAGAATAAAATATCCTAGAAATAAACCCACCTAAAGAGACAAAAGACTTGTACTCTAAAAACTATAAGACGCTGATGAAAGAAATAAAAAATGACACCAATAGATGAAAAGATATACCACACTCTTGGGTTGGAATAATCAATAGTGTCAAAATGGCTATACTACCCGAGGCAATCTACAGATTCAATGCAATTCCTATCAAATTACCATGGGCATTTTTCACAGAACTAGAACAAAATATTTTAAAGTTTATTTGAAAAACAAAAGACCCAGAATAGCCAAAGCCATCTTGAGAAAGAAAAATGGAGCTGGAGGAATCAGTCTCCCTGACTTCAGACTATACCACAAAGCTACAGTCATCAAAACAGTATGGTACTGGCACAAAAACAGAAATATAGATCAGTGGAACAGGACAGAAAGCGCATAACTAAACCCACACACCTACAGTCAACTAAATTATGACAAAGGAGGCAAGAAAACACAATGGAGAAAAGACAGTCCCTTCAATAAGTGGTGCTTGGAAAACTGGACAGCTACATGTAAGAGAATGAAATTAGAACACTCCCTAATACCATACATTAAAAATAAACTAAAATGGATTAATGACCTAAATATAAGACAATATACTATAAAACTCTTAGAGGAAAACATAGGCTGAACACTCTCTGACATAAACCACAGCAAATCTTCTCAGATCCACCTCCTAGAGTAATTACAATAAAATTAAAAAAATAAACAAATGGGACCTAATTATTTTGGCACAGCAAAGGAAACCCTAAACAAAATGAAAATACAGCACACACAATGGGAGCAAATATCTGCAAATGAAGAGACTGCCAAGAGATTAATTCCAAAATATATAAATACCTCCTGCAGCTCAATACCAAAAAAAACAAACAACCCCATCAAAAAGTGGGCAGAAGATCTAAACAGACAATTCTCCAAAGAGGACATTCAGATGGCCAAAAAAAAAAAAACCCATGAAAAGATGTTCAACATCACTAACTATTAGAGAAATGCATATCATAGGTGGTACTATGAGGTACCACCTTACATCAGCAAGAATGACAATCATCAGAAAGTATATAAACAGGATTTCCTGTTTTGGCACAGCAGAATGAATCCAACTAGGAACATGCAGTTGTGGGTTCAATCCCTAGCCTTGCTCAGTGGGTTAAGGATCCAGCGTTGCAGTGAGCTGTGGTGTAGGTCACAGATGTGGCTCAGATCCCACATTGCTGTGGCTCTGGCATAAGCCGGCAGCAACAGCTCTGATTAGACCCCTAACCTGGGAACCTCCATATGCCATGGGTGCAGCCCTAAAAAGGCAAAAAAAAAAAAAAAAAAGTATATAAACCATAAATCTTGGAGAGGACATGGAGAAAAGGAAACCCTCTTACATTGTTGGTGGGAATGTAAATTGGTGCAACCACTATGGAAAACAGTATCGAGATTCCTCAAAAGACTAAAAATAGGATCACCATATGATCCAGCAATCCCACTCCTGGGCATCTATCCAGAGAAAACCATGACTCGAAAAGATACATGTACCCCAGTGTTCACTGCAGCACAATAGCCAGGACATGGAAGCAACCCAAATGTCCATAGACAGAGGAGTGGCTAAAGAAGATGTGGTACATACACCCAATGGAATATTACTCAGCCATAAAAGGGAATGAAATAATGGCACATGCAGCAACATAGATGGACCTAGAAATTACCATGCTAAGTGAAATTAGTCAGATAGTAAGACACAAACATCACATGCTAACACTTATATGACGAATCTAAAAAAAGGATACAATGAACTTACTTGAAGAACAAAAACTGACTCACAGACTTTGAAAAACTTATGTTTACTGAAGGAGACAGGTTGGGGGTGGGGAAAGGATGGGCTGGGGTTGGGGATGGAAATGTTGTAAAATTAGGTTGTGATGATGTTTGTACAACTATAAATATAATAAAATTCACTGAATTTTTTTAAAAAAAGACAGCCTATGTTCATGGATTGGAGGACAATATTGTTAAAAGAGCAATGTCCCACAAACTGATTTACATATTATGTGTAATCTTTTAAAAAAACCCAGCTGCCAATCTTACAGAATGGACAAGTTGATTTTAAAATCCATATGGAGGAGTTCCCATCATGGTGCAGTGGTTAAAGAATCCGACTAGGAACCATGAGATTGCGGGTTGGATCCCTAGTCTTGCTCATTGAGTTAATGATACAGCATTGCCATGAGCTGTGGTGCAGGTCGCAGATGTGGCTTGGATCTGGCGTTGCTGTAGCTGTGGCACAGGCCAGCAGCTGCAGCTCCGATTCGACCCCTAGCCTGGGAACCTCCATATGCCATGGATGCAGCCCAAAAAAAATAAATAAAATAAAATAAAATAAAATCCATATGGAAATGCAAGGGAGCAAGAACAATCAAAACAATCTTGGGGAAAAAAGTTGGAAGACTCACACTTTCTGATTTCAACAGTTAT
Organism: Catagonus wagneri; assembly: GCA_004024745.2. Lineage (NCBI taxonomy): Eukaryota > Metazoa > Chordata > Mammalia > Artiodactyla > Tayassuidae > Catagonus > Catagonus wagneri. The sequence continues at coordinate 6,333,939 of PVHT021183634.1, forward strand.
TACAAAGATACAGGAATCAACGCTATATGGTACTAGTGTGATAACAGACACACACATCAATGGAACAGAATTGAAAGTCAAGAAATAAACCCTCACATTTAAAGTTAATTGATATTCCACAATGGTACCAACACAATTCAGTGGAGGAAGAATCTTCTTTTTAGTAAATGGTGCTGAGAAAGCAGATATCCACATGTAAAAGGTTAAGCTGCACCCCTATCTCACATCACATGCAAAAATTAACTCAAAATGGATCAAACACCTACATATAAGAGTTCAATTCTTAGAAGAAAAACACAGGTGTAAATCTTGGACCAGACAATGGTTTCTTAGATACGACACCTAAAGCACAGTAACCAAACTAAAAATAGATAAGAAGTACATCATATTTTGATGAAAACTTTTGAGAGGTGGTTTCTGAGCAGTCTCTGCTCTAGGCACCATGATTAACAGGATTATCAGCAACTTCCTTGGAGCAAATGTGGTTAATTTCAAGAGCTTTTCTCTCCATTGGTCATAGTGATACAGTACCTAAGCATATCCAGTGGGAAAGGAATATGTTTGCTTCCTGGAATTATGGGTGCTGGCTGCACAACCCTGGTGGCAGCTGTAATGACAAGGAAGCTAGAACTAAAAATTAAATAAATAAATAATCTTTGGGCTTCAAAATACACCATCAAGAAAGTGAAATGCATATCAAAAGACCACAGTGAGATGCAACTTCACATCCACATCAACTATAATCAAAAAGACAGATAATAACAAGTGTTGATAAGATTATGGAGAAACTGGAGTCCTCATACACTGCTGACGCAGATGCAAAATGCCACAGTCACTTTGGAAAACAGCCTGGCAGTTCCTCAAATGGTTAAACACAGGATTAACCTGTGTCACCTGTGTGACCTAGCAATTACACTCTGAAGTATATACTCAAGAAAAATGGAATACATGTCCACACAAATATCTGTACATGAATATTCACGGCAGCATAACTCATAAGAACCAGGAAGTAGAAGGATCTATATGTCCATCAAACTGATGAACAGATAAACAAAGTATGTTATATGCAGACAATGGAATATTATTCAACAATAAAAAAGAATCATGTTCTGATACATGCAACAACATGGATGAACCTTGAAAACATTATACATAGTGAAAGAACCCATTTGCAGAAGGCCACCTACTATGTCATTCTGTTTACATGAAATGTTCAAAATAGGCAATTCAGGCGTTCCCACTGTGGTGCAGCGGAAACAAATCCAACTGGTATCCACGAGGTTGCCGGTTCAATCCCTGACCTTGCTCACTGGGTTAAGGATCTGGTGTTGCCGTTAACTGTGGCATAGGTCACAGATGCGGCTCAGATCCTCAGTTGCTATGGCTGTGGTATAGGCCAACAGCTCCAGCTCCGATTCAACCCCTAGTCTGGGAACTTCCATATGCTATGGGTGCAGCCCTAAAACAAAACAAAACAAAACAAAAAACAGGCAATTCATAGACACAGAAAGTAAATTAGTGGCTGGCAGAAGCTACAGAGTTAAGGGCCTAATAGGCACAGAGTTTGTTTTTAAGGTGGTAAAAATCTTCTAAAATTGTGATAATCACTGCACAACCCTTCGAATATACTCAGAACTATTCAATTTTATACTTCAAATGGAGGCATTGTTCAGGATATGAATTATATATCCAAAAAGCTCTCATTAAAAAAAAAAAAAAAACAGGGCACAACCAGGAGAAAGAGAGTTGGCGAATATTCCAGGCTAAAGGATGTCAGATTAGTAGCATGCGTGACAATTCCCTGCGTGTGTCGTGGCAGACATGCCAATTATCAGAGCACTCTGCTCCTGGAGCCTAGATGGGGCTGCAGGACACCATCCCATTGCCTGCTCTTGACGTCAATCACTGTCTGCTTCTGACTCTGGCAGTTCTCTTGTTCCTGACATCATTCCACAGTTTGGTGGTACCTGACTTTATAATCTTCAGCTAATTCCTGACCTCAGCCACTTGCTGGCTCCTGACTTCAGCTCAGCACCCAGTTTCTGAACTTACCTTTTTAGGAAAATAAATGTACAGTGTACTCCACCATGGCCAGCACCCACAGCCACGGCAGGCGTCACTAATAGATCACTGCACTTTTTCCAACTGAGCCCACATGTGGCCTTGGAACCCTTCTCAGTACAGGCCCTAGGGAGCCAATCTCAATCATTTGGAGCTGGAAAATGAAGTGAAAGCAAATTTCTGGCTCCTTGCTAATAAGGAGTTGAACCAACCCTGACCTCAGCCACGCACACCTCTAACCTGGGTCCGGTCAGCGAAACCTTGCACTTTGAATGAAAACAAACACTGAGCGACAAGCCACAGAGAAATGTGTCCTGTGAGCAGAAGCTCAGCCCTGGCTGAATAACAAGCGTGACTTCCCAAGGGACTTTGTTCGGTCTGAGCCCTGGTTTGGTGGCTTCCACTGGCCCCCGAACTGCTGAGCCTCCACCTTGCACCACGCAGCCTCATCCACCCGCACCCCAGCCGAGGGTGCTCCCTGACACCTACCTGCCTCCAAGCCATGCTGGCCCAGGTGGTCTCATCACCCTACGTGGACCTGCCCCCCTGACAGCGTCCGGGATCGCACCCTTACCTTGAGGGGGCCCTGGGACCACCTACTGCCAACTGCTTGTCCACACGCCTCGCACACCTGTCAGGCACTTGTTCATTCAACAAGTTTACTGAAAAGCTGTCGTCTGTGCCAGCTCTGTTCCAGGCACTTGGGGGACAGAGAGAGCCACCCAGACAGACAGGGCCCTTGTCCTTGGCCCTGAACCCCTTCCCTGTGGCCACTGAACCTCTTATTTCCCTGCTTAAAACCCCCCAGCCAGCACAGAAAGATAAATAGTGTATGAGCTCGCTCTGTGGAATCTAAAATAGTAAAGTCATGGAAGCAGAGAGTAGAATGGTGGTTGCCAGGGGCTGGAGGCAGGGGGCACTAGGAGGTGACAGTCACAGGGGACAGTTTCAGCTACTTAAGATGAGTAAGCTGTCTCTACTATACAGAGAGCGTCTACAGCTAATGGCACCGGATGGTCTACTTAAACTTTGCCAAGAGGGTAGATCCTGTGTTCTCAGCACACACACATGCAAATCATAAAAATATCGTAACAATAATAATAATAGAGGGGGTGAGAGGAAAGCCTGGGAGGTGATGGAGGTGATGGTGGTGATGGCCTCAGGTATCTCAGGCGTGTATATTTATCCCCATACTCACTGAGCTGTAGCCATTAAATACATACAGAGTTTGATATGTCAATCATACCTCGATAAAGTGATTTTTAAAAAAAACCTCTAGCAGTTTTCCCTTTCACATGGAACAGAACACCAACACCTGAAACTAATCCAACCTTGTAAATCAACTACATTCTAATGAAATTAAACAAAACAAAACAAAACCGAACCTGGAGCTGGCCCCGCCCTGCTCCGATCTTGTCTTCCCCACCTCGGACTGCTGTGCTGGTCTCTCCTTTTTTTTTTTTTTCTTTCGTCTTTTTAGGGCCGAACCTGCGGCATATGGAGGTTCCCAGACTAGGGGTCAAATCAGAGCTGTAGCTGCCGGCCTTCGCCACAGCCACAGCCACGCCAGATCTGAGCAGTGTCTGCGACCTACACCACAGCTCACGGCAACGCTGGATCCTTAAGCCACTGAGCAAGGCCAGAGACGGAATGGGGGTGTCAGGGGGCAGGGGCCTCGGTCTACAAGGCCTCATTGCACATGATTAACCTTTAAGGGTATTTCTTTACTCCAGGCCCCACTCAGCCTTCAGCCACAATGGGGAAGAAGCTTTCTGGAGCTCAGGAAAACGGTCCTTACTTGCTTGTGCACACATGTAAGAGGGCATACACCCTGCCAAGAAGCCTAGGCCAGGCCACCCCTCGCCAACACCCCCTGACCTCAGCCCCTCCCCCAGGCTCAGGACACTTCAGTCCTGGGAACCCTCTCCCAGCTCGGGACACCCTCCCGCCCTCTTCCACTGGACAGACTCAGAGGCAGGGGAATGGACATAAAGATGGTCAGCGTCTAGGTCAGCATCAAGGCCGGGATCAGGCTGACCTGAAAACTGAGCAGGACCACACCTGTCGGGCCCTCACCCCAGCCTTGCCCAGGCTTCTCACAGCCTGCATCTCATCGTGAGCGCCCCCCGCCTCGCCCTCCCCCACCTGCTGCCTCCATCCTGGCCCACTCCCCTGACCCAGACCTTCTTCCCTCTGAACCACCCCCAGTCCCCAGGGCTCAGTCACTCCTCCTTCTCATCACAAACCCTGACCTCCCTCTGCCTTGTTCCCCAAACCCGTTTACCAGGGGTCTCCCAAGAGCCACCCTAATAATGAGCTGGGTCCTGAATCCAATCCAAGACTAAGCAGCATGACACCTGGAGCAAAGCACGACATCTCCCTGAGCCTCAGTTTCCTCCTCTGTGCAATGGGATCATTATGTTGCACACAAAGAAAATCCCATCTAAACAAGCTTAGCTAAAGGGAGATCTTGTCAGAAGGACGCTGGAATCAAAGGCATCACATGGCACTGAGGGAGGAGCGGGACGGCTGGGCCACAGGAGGGGAAGGGGGGGGCTCTGTGGGCAGCTGAACCGAAGATGCGGAAGGTTGCGGGACTCTTTCCCCATCTCGCTCAGAACATGGATTTCACCCTCTTTGGTTCCTGGAGTCTGGCTTTTGTCCAGAATAGAAAATACGGCTGACAATCACCTTTTAGTTCTATACTTAAAGCTTCACCTTTTGGAGTTCCCGTCGTGGCTCAGTGGGTAACGAATCCGACTAGGAATTCATAGCCTGGGAACATGCCATGAGTGCGGCCCTAGAAAAGGCAAAAAGACAAAAAAAAAGAAAGTCTCTGTCCACCTCTCTCATACCCGAGTTCAACAATCCTGGGAAAGGGGGTCGTTGGCCCCACCCAGTGGTGCTCAGGGTCAGGACCGTGGAACAACCCGGCCCCAGAGGGTGGGGCTGGGGGAGGAAGAGGCGTGGAGGGGGGGTGCTGTTCCCAGGACAGGGAGGGGAAGGGAAGAAGGACCAAAGTACAGCCGTCCATTCTCTTGTCTTCCTGAGTCTTTCTTTCCCCAAGAGGAGGTGGAAACAACAGTGCTTCCTGCCGCAAAGGACTGAGAAGCGGATGCAAGAGGTAACTGGGCTCAACAGTCACTGTTTGACACAGGGTCCCCTTTCCTTTGTTCCTTTTCCCCACCCGCCCTCCTTCTCTGGTCACCCCACCCTCAGCTCCCCTTCTCTGCCCTCCGTGATCCCCAAAGTGAGGCCCCATCACCATATAATTTCAAATGACTTGTAGCTTTAGTTAATTAAATGTAAAATCATCGGAATAAAATTATACCTTCATTAGGAATTAACTCCCATTTCAGGCCTGGGATAATGACAGAGCTCTCTCTTCCCCCTCCTTCCAAACCACACACAAAATGGTCAGTTAAACTGAATGGGAAAAAAAGTTTAACGACTGCACGGCAATCAAGCTTATTATTATTTAAGCACAAGCTATTACCATGTGCAATGAGGTATCAGGCAATAAATTATCTTTGAAAGAGTCAGTCCTTGTCTGAGCTCAGACAGGCTGAGGGCTGCTGCCTGGGCAGCTCTGTGGGCCTCCTCCCTCACCAGGTGAGGGATGGCGGACCCTACTGGTCCCATCCCTCTTGCCGACCCAGAACCTGCTCTCAGGACCCTCCGCCCAGTCTCAGGGCCTCAGTCAAGATCTCAGGGTCACTGTGAAGGAAGCGTGGGAGCCTCTATATCACCTTCCAGTCCACGGTAGGGGGCGGGTGTCCCAGCACAGGACAGAGATTAGGGCTCAAGAAGGGTCCCTGAAAATTAGGAAGAGGGCAGAGAAAGGAGAAATGGGTGTAGCGGGCAGAGGGGGCTGGGATGAGGCAGAAAGATAAACACACACACACACAGAGGAAGGAAGAAGGGGCAAGAATCTTCCAGTGACGTGAGGAAGTGTTTGAGCCAGAATCTAGGACACAAGGGGACAGTCAGAGAACCAGGAAATGATGCTGAGAACAAACAGGGTGGAACAAAGGAACGCGAGCAGAGGAACTAAGGCCAGTGAGGATATGAAGACAGGGCAGGGTGCATGTTTAAGGAGACTGCCCTGTGCTGGGGGCTTGGTGGCCTGGGCCATGCTCTCACATAGAGCCACCGCTGTCCTAATTTGTCGGGGACTCAGGGATTTTGTAGGACAGGGGACTTTGGGTACTACATTCAGCAAAGTCTCAAGCGAGCCAGGACAAGTTTCACCCCACTCTCTGAGCCTTACGGCCATCGGTGCTGTCACCCCCACTTCGCAGGTGAGGAAACTGAGGCTCAGGGGGTTTAAGTCCTCTGCCCAGCCCCATGGAGACAGATAGGAGAGGAAAACACACTAGGGCTCAAAGACAAAGTGTCCGGGAGTTCCTGTCGTGGCATAGTGGTTAACGAATCTGACTAGGAACTATGAGGTTGTGGGTTCAATCCCTAGTCTTGCTCATCGGGTTAATGATCCGACATTGCCATGAGCTGTAGTATATGACCTGTAGTATAGGTCGCAGACGTGGCTTGGATCCGGTGTCGCTGTGGCTCTGGCATAGGCCGGCGGCTACAGCTCCAATTAGACCCCTAGCCTGGGAACCTCCATATGCCACACATGCGGCCCTAGAAAAGGCAAAAAGCCAAAAAAAAAAAAGACATCTGTCTAAACACCTGCCTTCCCCACCTCTGCCATATCCCAGCCTCCTCCCTGCCCTAGACACCTACTTCTCCTTTCTCTGACCTCTTCCTAAGTTCTGAGGACCTGTGTCTGTCCTCTGCCAGAGTATCCCCCTTACCATGGGCTGGACGGTGGGGTGAGCTGGCGGGTCAGGTGACACACACACCCAGACCTCAGTGGTGGGTGGATAGGACACTGAGGGACAGGCAGCTCTCAGGGTCCACAGACCCTCACCCCAGACTGCAGGTAGCAGCCAGAATCCACTTCCTATACGGCTTTAGGGGCCAACTGACCTGGGTTGATGTCCAAGTTCAAGCTTCAACTCACTGGATGAGCCTGGAAAATTTCTTAGCCTCATCTGTAAAGTGGGGTGATAACTGTCCCCACATCACAGGCTATTGTAGGCTTTGATGAGCCTGGTGGATAAGCTCCCAGGGCAGAGCCCAACGCCAAACACCTATTCTGGGGAACAGACCCCGCCCCCAGGCAGGACAGTGGCTCCTCTCCTGGGCACAGTGTCCTCTCCCACCACCCTCAGTGAGACCCTTGGCCCCAGACAGAGCAACAGGGTGAGCTGGCATGGGACTCAAGCTGGGGCAAGGGGACAAGGGACCACAGAGCAGGGACAACAGCAGCCTGACTCTAGGGCCCCCTTTGCCCCATAAAGCAAAGACTTGCATTTTGCACCTTTCAAGAAATTTGAAATGCCCACCCGCTTCCCACAGCTGGTGCTTGCTAATCAATTCCCGTGGTGCGGAAGTACAAACAGATGGGTACATTAAGTAACCAGAAAGTCACTGTTTTCCAGGTGGCCACCAGGAATGGGCGCCGCCCCACCCTCAGGTAAGCCCGACCTGCCATAAACTTCTCGTCCAAGTTCCCCAGCAGACAGACTCCCTTGAAAGTCACCTCCATCTCTTTCACAGGTCAGGCCAAGATTTAGAGATAGGGGCCGCATGTGTTCTTAGATCTGCTATCTGCCCGTGAGTGATGGCAGACACACTCCCGGGACATGTTTACTGTCACCCTGCGCCCCCGGCCTGCGCTCCCCACCGCGCCATCCCCTGATAATTCACGGCCCGGCTCCCGTTGGCAAATGACTGATACGGCCTTCACGGCGGGGTCTGCTGGTCACTTGTCTCAAGGAGACTGGGAAGAAAACTCAGGCACAATATAAATGGAGCCCGTGGCAGCCTCAAACACCTTGGAAAATTCCCCAGCCCGGACACCGCACCGATTTTAAGTAATAAAACCACAGAGAGATTACATGGCCGCCTGACAGCCTGCGACGGATGGCCGCCCGCGTGAACTTTTTACCTTCGGGATGGGGACGGAGAGAAGAGGAAGGGAAAAAAAAAAAAGAGGAAAGAGCTGCCCGCAGGCCAGCTGCTTCCTTACACTGACTCAAAAGCCATGGCTGAAGCACTGGCAGAAGCGGCGCTGGATGTGTCCCCAAATCAGGTACCTGGAGGGACTCCAACCTGCATCCTCACCAGGGCACCTCAGGCTCAGTTTCTCCATCCAGCAGACAGGTGGCTGGTTTGTTAGGTTTTCCTTCAGAAACACCTTCACTTTTATGTTTTAAACTTCAGAAACAGCCCTAATAAACCTTTCCAGCATTAGAAATGCAATCCTTGCTTTCTTTCACTCATCAATTCTTTGATTACACTGGAATTTGTTCAGGTGCCAGTTTAGCAACAGGCACGGAGACAAGGAAGTGACAGCGTGGGGAGATATGATGCGGTCACATCTGAATGATCCTCTGTGCACCACTCATCACCACGTCGCTCCGGCCCCCGGAGCCTCAGTTTCCTCATCTGTAAAATGGGGGTGAAAATGGCCCCTCCTTCCAAGGACAAGGAAATCCCACCTGAGACAAGCTTCACATGGTGTGTGGCGCATAGTACATACATCCCAGGCCCAGTCATCTGTCCCCAAGTCCCCTCTCTCTGCAGCTGGAGAGTCCTAACGTAAATCTGGGAGGCTACCCTAAAGACCCAGAGTTCCTGAGCTGGGTATGAAACCACGAACCTGTCTGGACTGGAGGGTACAGCCAGATGCTTTGCAATCCAGCAGGATTTTCACTTCTTCCCAAGGGTACAGTTTCCCCTGGTCCAGGATTCTGTGCTCTTAGCGTAATGGACACAGATGCTTGCTCTGTATGGAAAAATAATAGTAACAGATTCACCATTTCACAAGGCCTGAAAATTCCCAAAGACCCTCCTGCCCGGTGCTGCTCTCAGAGGGTGGTCAGCAGGGGCCAGAAGCTGAGAGGGGGGTTAGGCTGCCACCCACCCGATCCACACATGCCCAGACCACCCTGCAGCTCTCCCATGTTGTCATCCCAGAACGCTGAGATCCCCTTTGAGGACCTCGAGGGCAGCAAGGAGTGGGAGGAGTCCGGGCGGCCTTGTAGAGGAGACTGGATCAGGTTCTCGAATTGCAGGTGCAAAGAAACATATACCAACTCAAGTGAGGGAAAATGAGGGATTTACTGCAAGGATAAAAGGGACCCTGCTGGTACATAAAGGCAAGAAGTGCAACCAGGACTGGCGAGGGACTGAGACCAGAGCGGAGAGCCGTGGGAGCCCGTGGGAGCCCGAGAACCCCCAGTCTTCTCTCCCCGCGCCGCTCCCCCTGCCCATTGCCTACGCCCCTGTCCTCCTCGATCCTCCCCCTGGACTCTGGTCCCCTGCCCACAAGCGCTTAGCTTACACTCAGGCCCCCTCGGTGACTGCCAGGGCTACTCTAACCCCTGGAGAAAGGCAGTGAGTGACCAGTGGTATCCCATCCCCGTCCCCGGTCCAACCTGCTGGGGCACAGCACCTCGAGGAAGCGGAGAAGCCACTCGGCGCCATGCCTGCCCCATGGGCTCATGGGAAGCGAAGGAGGAGCCCTCGGCTAGTGGGCGTGGCCACACGCGGCTCAGTGGCCCCAACCTGGACAGGGCTGCGGTCGGAGCTCTCTTGTCAAGTGTTTGGCAGAAAGGCCAAGCCTTTCCAAAAGTAACAGGGACACAGTTTCCTCTTGGACAAAGCTGGCAGTGTCAGCCAGACAACAGCTCTGCAGGCCAAGTGGCACCCTGAAGCAAAACCCTAAAATACATCCCCAAAGCGGGGATCAGGCTATGAAATCAGGCAGGTTCATTGATGGGAGGCCACACTCTGATCTGAATATTCATTGACAGGTGAGAATAGACGTCAAGACACAGGGTTGAGTAGGGAAACCACCAATACTGCCCAGTGGTTAAGGAACAGCTCAGGAGATTCTGTCCCGGCTCTCTGTGTAAAACTGGGCAAGTTCTCTAAGCAACCTGGGCTTCAGGTCACTCATCTGGAGCAACCGGGAGAAGCAATGGGATCATTCGCATGGAGGGCTTCACATTACTCGGTAATTATTAGTAGCAATGATAAGGGTGATGAAGATTACATCCTGGTCTGCATACAATGACCTAGCATTCCTCAGACACTTATCTGAAGAATCCTGTTCCAAGAGCTATCATGTGATCAGAAAAGTTTGGGGAACTACATCCAAGTTCCCAAAGGCACATGGGCCTGCTAAAGGCCCTGAGAAGTCCTATAACAAAGAAACTTGACATTTCATTCTGTCAATGTTTTCCAAATTTACTCAAGTAATAGCACCATTTTTTCACAAGATTCCCTGTTAATATTAACAGACAACAGTTTGGGGAGTTCCTGTCATGGCTCAGTGGAAACGAACATGACTAGCACCCATGAGGATGTAAGTTCCATCCCTTGCCTCGCTCAGTGGGTTAAGGATCCAGCGTTGCCGTGGGCTGCGGTGTAGGTTGCAGACACAGCTCAGATCTGGCATTGCTGTGGCTGTGGCGTAGGCCAGCGGCTACAGCTGTGATTTCACCCCTAGCCTGGGAACCTCCATATCCCACAGGTGCGGCTCTAAAAAAACAAAAAGACGGCAATTTGGGAAATGTTGGACCTGTGATCCCATTTTAATCATATCTAATCAAACATCATATATAGGAGTTCCCTTCGTGGCTCAGTGGTTAAGGAATCCGACTAAGAACCATTAGGTTGCAGGTTCGATCCCTGGCCTTGCTCAGTGGGTTAAGGATCCGGCGTTGCCGTGAGCTGTGGTGTAGGTCGCAGACGCGGCTCGGATCCCGCGTTGCTGTGGCTGTGGCGAAGGCCGGCGGCTACAGCTCCTGTTAGACCCCTAGCCTGGGAACCCTCCATATGCCGCAGGTGCGGCTCTACATAAAGGCAAAAAGACAAAAAAATAAAAAAAAAAAAAATAAATAAAAAACATCATATATAGACTTCCATGTGCATCTGTATACAAGTTAGGACTCTTGTTCAAATAATAGACCCCCTCTAATTGGTTTGCGACAAAGACACAAGACAGCCCTCAGCCTCCTTCTCCCCTCTTTCTCCACCTCCTGCTCTCTCTGGGGTCCAGCTCTCGGGGGAGCACAAAGGTCCTGCTCCCGTGGCCTCCAGCTTTGGTCTTGGCACCTGCAGAGACCCATCTCCATCTCTTGGGACCAGGAGCGCATCTCTGACTCAGTCAGCGCAGACGGAGGTGGGGATGTGGGATAAACATCACCACCGGTGGTCCATTCACCCCAGGGACTGGGACTCACAGGCCGGATAGGCACCCCCTAGATGGAACCTGTTTCAGCATGCCCACCCCCTACCCCTCCCCAGAGGCAGATCAGTGCAGATAAGACAGACAAGCAGCCATTTCCTCCCCTCTCCTCCACGTGGAAGTGGGGAGCTTGGCTTTTTCCTCCCAAAGTCCAAGGGAATCTTTCCTCCAGCCCAGGTGCCAGCAAGGAGAGGAAAGTGGCTTTTCCAGCCCTGCACTTGACCCCTGCACTGGCCTGTCCCTGTACCCACAAGTCCAGGCGAAGGGCTTGCCCAGCCTGGTCACAGGGACCACCTCTTGAGTGCCTAGGTCCCAAGGCTCTGCACCTGGCTGCAGCAGGTGCCCACAGCCCCTGCTGAATGTCACCAGAGAAGACAAGTTTTAGGGCCACCAGTTGTAAAGGATCACATATGGGGACTTGACTTGGGCCTAGCCACAGAACGTGGCCGAATGGTGGGACAGGAGCAGGGGACCAGCAGGGCCTGGGATGGAGGGCAGGAGGAGGCCTTCCGTCCCCAGGGAGAAACTTTGGAATGGTCAGCCACCCACAGACAAGTTACATCAGCAGCCAGAACCCTGCACAAAAGCTCCCTGAGTCCTGCCTCTTCAGGCCAACCCTGGGGGGGGTGGGCGGGGGAGAGAAGAGCTCAGTGCCAACCCCAGTGATGGGGAAAGAGGACAAGCCTAGAACACAAAGTGGATCCCAGCAGGAACTGGTCTTAATAAGCCGGCGTGCAAAGTTATGGAATCGGACTGAGATGTCATTTATGGACTCGCCACCCAGCAGGCAGGGAGAGGCGGTTCAGAGGGAGAGAGCAGAGTGCTGGCAGTTATTGGAAAAATAAAACCATTTCATGTTTATACCCCTAATGGATGGAGATGCCTCTAAACGGGTTACACTCGATTTTTTTTTTCTTTATGCTTTTCTGTATTTTCTAATTTTCCTGCAGTGAACGTGTATTACTTGGGTAATAGAGAAAAAAAAACAAAAGCTTAAAAAGAGTCAGGTGGTGAGAGTCTGTGAGTCCCTGAGGACTTGCTGGCCCGGGGTCCCAGGAGCCCTGCAGGAGGGGTCGGGGAGCTGAAGGCGAAACAGACTTTCTGCAGCCAAGGCCCCCAGAGGAAGCGGGGAGGGAGAAAACGGGGAGCACGGCTTCTCCATCTGCGGGCTGGGAAGGTGGGAGGGGAGGCTGGTGAGGCGCCCCGGGGGAGGCTGAGCTAAGCGTGCTTGGCTGTGCTCAGTTTGGGAGCAAGGTCCCCGGAAGGCTCTGGGCCAGGACTGTGTTTTGAACCCTGACTCCACCCTCACCAGCTGGGGAAGCCAGGTGTCCTGCAGTGGGGAGCAAAGATTAGACAAGGGGGTGTCTGGCCCCCAGGAGCTATCTGCCCCTTGCCCGGAGCCCACTCTTGATCTGGTGGGAATTAGAGTGAAAGAGGACACCAGGGGCCTTGGGGACCTCAGCTGGCGGCCCAGGCCACATGTCTGGAGTCAGAGCAATTTAGGTCCTGATGAAGTGCCAGGGTCGGGGCGGGCTTGGGCACTGAACTGGGTAATGAGAAAGGGGTTGCTGAGGTCTCAGACACAGACTTAGCTCTGAACTCCAGCTCCCAGGGCCGTGTGACCCTCAGGAAGCAACCTTCCCTCTCTGGCCTTCATTTTCCTCATCTGTAAAATGGGGATACTAAGGGTGGTGCCTGTGGCCAACGGCATCACTGGCTCCAATTCTGTAGCCCTGCTCTTTGTCACGTGACCTGGCAGTCGCATGAGTGCTAAAGCGGCAGGATGTTCTCCTCCACTTGTGACTTGGAGCTTGGCCATGTGACTTGCTTTGGCAACAGAAGGAGGAAGGGGAGCCACCTTGGGGCCAAGACCCCAGCAGGCCTTTGATGTTTCCACTGGCTCTCTGGGCCTCTGCCTTCCACAAAAGAACAAGCCCAGCCTGGGAGCTGGTCCCAGGAAGAGGATGGAGTGCGTGGAGCAGAGGTAATTGTCCCAGTTGAGCCCAGACACAACCAGCTCACTCCCAAGTAACCCTCAGATTGTAACCAAGCTTGGGCGCATGGGGTTCCTGGGCACACAAGCCTTTCTGTGTCCTCCACTGCTTGTTTTTAGGGAATAAGCCTCAGCCTCCGTGACCTTCCCTGAGCTCCAAAGGGCAGTGGCCAATCAGGGAAGGGAGCGGATGCAGAGACCAGGGAGGTGCAGTCAAGAGACAATAGTGCAGCCTCAGGGCGGGGTCCTGGCTCCCTCAAGGAATATACATAACAATATGTTGGCGCCTCTCTGTAGAACTAAAACCCTCAACACATGGAAGAACTACCTGGTGAAGGATTCCTCATTCCCTGAAGAAGCAGAACCACCAGAACCAGTCCTGGGCCACTAAACACCAGCTTTGAGAAACAACGCAAGCTTTCCCCTACCCTGATCCTTATCTATGACCCTAAGCCTTATTCCACTCCCCAAACTAGAAAACCACCTCCAAACCCCTTCCGGGGGAGGAGATGGGGGCGCACAGTCTTTAAGGCATTAGCCTGCTGTGGCCCCCTTTGCCTGGCAAAGCCATAAAGCTATTTTTTAGTCCTGCACCCAAAACTCTGTCTGTCTCTGCGTTTCAATTCGGCGCTGGCAGACAGGCCGAATTTCGGCAACAAGATCTGTGAGAATAAATGATTGCTGCTTTTAAGCCGCCATCATTTGGGGTCATTTGTTATGCAGCAGTTTTGTGGGAATTGCTGGATGATGCATTGGCACAAAGAGACAATATGGGGATTCGGTGAAATAGTGCCTGCACAGTGCCTGGTGCATAGTAAATGCTCACTAAACGCTCAGCTGCCCATATTAATATTATCGATGTCATTATTATTATCATCACTGGGAGGGGAGAGAGCCCGGGAGGCCAGCGGCCAGGAGCTGAGAGCTCACAGAATCCCCACATTCATCACGTCGGCCCAGAGATGGCTCCAAGCGACAAGTGCCCCCGTCCAGGTGGCTGCTTTTATTGCACTTTTGAAATCCATTCCAATTAGATGGTGAGACTGCGGCTCCTGCTACCCCCGGACAGGGGTGAGACAAGCAGGGCTCAGGCCCCCCAGGCAGAGGCTTAAGCATTTTATAATAATCATATTTCTTATGAAGCTTTAGTTTCACTTCCTTCAAATTAAGTCTCAGCAATAAAGCAATCGATGATCTCTCCCCGGGAAACGGTGCTGAATTCTACCTGACACGGCCGAGCTCTCCGAGTCTCTCGGCAGGGGCCTCCCTCTCGCATCCTGGAGGTGGCAGCTGGGGGGGGGGGCTTGGCTGGTGGTTGGCTGACCCCCCAGGACCTTGGAGAGTTTTCACTCTGGTCACTGCTCTGTCTCCAAGCCTCTAGGCAGCTTCGGGGAGCATCCGGCCAGGTGCACTGGGTAGCTGGAGAGGCGGGACGTCATGGGGGACATCGTGTCCACACTCCCTGCCTGCTACAGCTGCCCTTCCATCCAGGCACCCAGCCGGGAAGACACCAAACAGCTTTTTTTTTTTTTCTTTTTATGGCTGAACTCGAGGCATATGGAGATTCCCAGGCTAGGGGTCGAATTAGAGCTGCAGCTGCCACCGGCCTATGCCACAGCCACAGCAACATCAGATCCGAGCCGAGTCTGTGACCTGCAGCAACACCAAGTCAGGGATTGAACCCACAACCTCATGGTTCCTAGTCAGATTCGTTTCCACTGCGCCACGACGAGAACCCCAACAGAAACAGTATTTTATTTATTTATTTATTTATTTATTTATTTATTTATTTATTTATTGTCCTTTTGCCTTTATGTAGAACCGCGCCCGCGGCATATGGAGGTTCCCAGGCTAGGGGTCTAACAGGAGCTGTAGCCGCCGGCCTTCGCCACAGCCATAGCAACACGGGATCCGAGCCGCATCTGCAACCTTCACCACAGCTCACGGCAATGCCAGATCCTTAACCCACTGAGAAAGGCCAGGGATCGAACCCACAACCTCATGGTTCTTAGTCTGATTTGTTAACCACTGAGCCACGAAGGGAACTCCCAGAAACAGTATTTTTAAAAACCAAAATCAATACAGAAAATCCATGATGAACAAAATGCCAAACCTGAATAAAGACTGACTACTATCTATTTGTTTTAAGAGCCTGCCTTCTTGTGTGATCAGCCGGAGTCCCTGAGGGGTGGGTGGACAGGGCTGTCAGTGGTGTGCAAACAGATTGGGCTCCGTGGGTTTTCCATGCAGTCATGGTCTCTCTCTCTCTCTCTTTTTTTTTTCCTTTTTAGGGCCGCACCTGCAGTATATGGAAGTTCCCAGGCTAGGGGTCGAATTGGAACTGCAGCTGCCGGCCTACGCCGCAGCCATGCCAGATCCGAGCTAGAGTCTGCGATCTGCACCACAGCTTGTGGAAACGCTGCATCCTTAACCCGCTGAGCAAGCCAGGGATGGAACCTGCATCCTCATTGACACTAGTCGGGTTCTTCCCCCAATCAGCCATAATGGGAACTCCTAGTCATGGTCTTTGATTGTGGTGTTTGTACAAACTTTTCCACTTGTTTTAAAATGTGAGGGGTATCTGGTTGAGTGTCCATGGGGCACAGGATTTTCCCCTTTGCCTCAGGCTCCTCTGATATGGCTCCTACACTGGGAGGGGAGCCGGGAGGGGAGCCCAGGAGAGACAGAGGCACAGGGAGAAACCAGGAGGGTGCCAGCGGGCAAGGGCTTTGTGTAAGCTCTGAAGCTTATGACCAGCTCCAAGGAGAGGAGGGCAGGGGACAAACGAAAGCATTAATGGGACCAATTTTTTAACCCAAGTGAGAAATCCCCAATTTGGCCAGCTCTGCCTAGATTACATTTTTGGTGTCAGGAAGATGGGGTCTTGCCATTCAAAATGAAAGTCCTTGAAAACATAAAGACACCCAAGTTTCTGAGGTTTATTCAACACTGCCTCTGCCGGTCCCAGTCTAAGAGCTCCGCACACAGTATCTCACTAAAAGCCCACAGTCCCCTATGAGAAAGCGGCACTCACCATCTCCAAGGGAACACCTGTGACCCAGAGAGGTTAAGACACTTTCTTAAGGTCACACAGCCTAGACGGGGTGAAGTCAGGGTTCAGTGCCAAGACCTCTTCTTCATGTGGCCTCAGGTGACATCTTTATTAATCTGAGTTTGTGACTATAAAGTGCTTTCCTACTTCACAAGCCTGGGGCGGGGGACCCGGAGGTGCAGCCCAGTCTGGTGACAGAAACAAACAGGAGAAGAGATGAGTTTAGTAATAACATGGTACAGAGGGAGAGAGTGGACCTGCATCATTACGAACGGCACCAAGGGCTCCGACGACACAGGACGGGGTGCTGGAAGAGCATAGTAGGGGTTCTGCTCCAGAGATGGGACCAGAGGCAGAGAACAAGGTGACAGGAGGTGGGAGCCGAGGTGCCAGGGCAACGGGGACCCTGCCTACCGGGTGAAGGATGGTGGGCCCCTCTGCAGTCACAGTACACCAGTGGCCAAGCTGTACACAGCCATTGGCCTCCGCTGCCTGGCTCTCATCCAGAGAGTTCCAGATGCCAGGTGGCCCCGCCAGGACCACCGCTGTCTCCTGGACCATCCTGGGCCAGGTGTCCTTCTGTCTGGCCTCACGGCACCTGAGCCCCATTGGACAAACTTGCCCACACTCTCTGTGGGGCCTCCCCCGACCCATGCTGCCCCTCCAAGCTGGGAGCCACCCCAGAAGTCATCGGCAAGCCCCCGGGAAGGGGCAGACCTGCCTGCCTGGATCTGTTCATCTCCCACTTCCCAGGTCCTCACACCCCACAGAGAGGCAGGCAGGACCGGGTGTCCGAGCACAAGCGGCTCAAGGGCCTCACGGTAGCCCAGCACCTGCCGCCCCTGTGCAAGAGGCCAGTGGACTCCCAGCCTTGGGCGAGGCCTCTCATCCCCGCTGCAACTGAACCAGCCTCGCGGCCACGGCGAGGGGCTCTCCAAGCCAAGGATGTGAGTGCGTTAATTAATGAATTAGCCATTTAATTAACATAATTAGGCCTCATTATTTTCCTTGCATCTATCGTCAATTTTCGAGCAATTAAAGAGAACGCTGGTGGAGAATGCAGGATCGGACTTGTCACTGCGGGCCTAGGAGGGAACCACCAGGCCTGGGGAGACCCTCAGGCCACCAGTCCAGCCGAGAGGGAGGGGGCAAGGGAAAAGCAGACGTGTGCACACACACATGCGCACTTATACACGGACAAGCACACCCCCCCCGATGCAGTGTCCCCGAGTCTGGGTTTTCAGATCACTCTCCATTCATATATTGAGCTCCTACTATGTGCCAGGCTCCATGCCAGGGCACAGTTGTGACCAGGATGGGCAGGGCAAGGGAGGGAAGTTGTTGGGGATTGTCAGGGACAGCCTCCCAGGGAGCCTTTGAGGTCCATCATCTTTCCTTAGCTGTGTGACCCAAGGCAAGTTCCTTAACCTCTCTGATCTGTTTCCTTAACTATAAGATGTGCGTTAAGTTGATATCTACCCCATAGCATTATCGTGAGGCTCAACAGAGATGCGGCACATCAAGCCCTTGCCATCCAATTGGCACCCAGCCAAGGTGGTCCTGGTACCATTCACTCCCTCTCTTTCTCCCTGCTTCCATCAGTTTCCAGACACATGTCCCATTCTTTCTACGGCTGCTTGTCATGCTGGCAAGTCTCTTGCCCCTTGAGCCCATCTCACCACACCTCCACTTGCGGGTTCTGTTATCAACACCATTTCGCAGATGAGGAAACTGAGCACATGTTTCATGTCTAAGAGCACAGTTGGTGATGGCAGAACAGGACTCAAAGCCAACTCAGTCTGCCTTCCAGAATGTGGCAGGACCTCCTAGGACCAGCCCTGTTCTAGAACAAGTCTGCCAAAGCCCTCTGCTCTGGGGATTTATATTCTAATGAGGGAGACACATGATTAACCCAAAACAAATACAACCCACAGTGTGATGCTGTCCTTAGGGCTTTGAAGACAAAGGAAGAGAATAGTAACAGAGGGAAAGGGAGATCAAGGATGTTGGGTCAGAGCCTCAGGACCACTGTTCAGGTAAGGAGCTGAGGAGGTGATCCTGTGGGAGGAGACAGAGATCAGCTGGGGCAAAAGCCCTGAGGCCACCCTCCGAATGCTAGATGGAAGAGATGGGGTGGAGAAATAGGCTGGCTGGATCCTGAGAGACTGGTAGGATGTGGCAGGAATTTGGATTTTGTTGGGATTGGAAGGTTTTGAGCCAAGAAGTGACCTGATGAAAGTTTAGAAAGAACCCTGGCTGCCAAGCAGACATGAGACTCTAGCGAGGCGAGGGTGGAGCCAGGGCCCAGCTATGAGGCCACTGCTCTGGTCCAAGCCCCAGGGCGTCTTGGGCAGGAAGGTCAGTAATGAGGTCAGTGCTGGTTCTGGAGAGACAGCGAAGGTGGCGTCCACCTGACTTGCCGGGGTGTGGAATGAGCCTCGGGAAGAAGGCAGATGCCACTGTCTGGGACAGCGGCAGGGCGAGCGGGCATAGCGAGGTGAACCCAGACATCAGTGCAGCTGCCCCCCAGGCAGGTGGGCGTCAGAAGCTGGTGTCAAGGGAGCACCTGGAGGTCTTAGCCCTGAGGCCAGACCGGGTCACCCAGGAGCCAGAGAAGATGTGGCACCGGGGCTCACCAACACCACAAAAGGAGCCAGTAGAGAATCCTGGAAGAGAACAGTCCGTGAGAAGGAGAAAAATTAGGAGAGAGGCAGCCCGGAGGCCAAGGGAAGAGAGGGCTTCGAGGAGGAAGGCGTAGCCAGGCGTGTCCAACACAAGAGACTAGAGGTGCTGGCCGAGCATCACCCAGTTTCAGGGGAGGGCTGGACGCCTGCGTGGGGGGTGAAAACAACTCTCCCGGGGCATTTTGCTTCGAGGAAGCAGGGAAGCTGGTGTTGGCGGGAGAGCAAGGGCCCCAGGGGGTCGGGTTTGTTTATGAGACTGGAGGTGTCACAACATGTTTGGGGCTAACGGATGATCCAACCCCAGGAAGTAAGACCCACAGTTTGGATGATGTAACCTGTTCGATTATTTTCTAATTTGTGTCTATAACACATCCCTTTACCATTTTTTAAATGGCATTTACCCAACTAATCACTCCAACTTGGTGCACCATCTGACTGAAGACACTTTTTTCCCTTCTTTTTGGTCTTTTTAGGGCCACACCCACAGCATACAGAGGTTCTCAGGCTAGGAGTTGGATCAGAGTTGTAGCCGCCGGCCTGCGCCGCAGCCACAGCAACGCGGGATCCGAGCCGCGTCTGCAACCTACACCACAGCTCACGGCAACACCGGATCCTTAACCCACTGAGCGAGGCCAGGGATCGAACCTGAGTCCTCTGGATGCTAGTCAGCTTCGTTTCCGCTGAGCCACAGCAGGAACCCGACACTTTTCACCCTTGGCTCAAGGAGCCCCAGCTTTTTCTGATGGTTTTCTTCAAAGTCCCCGCTGCATTTTACCAGGAATAATACAAAACACAGGTCCAAACCCTTGCAAGCTCACGATCTTTTTTTTCACATTTTGCCCTTGTAAGTTGTTATTTAGCACAAGTCTTGATATTTCTTTTCTTTTCTTTTTTTTTTGCTTTTTTTTTTTTTTTTTTTTTTTTTTTTTTTTTTTTTTTTTTTTTTTTTTTTTTTTTGCTTTTTAGGGCAGCATTTGCTAGGTTCCCAGGCTAGGGGTCAAATCGGAGCTACAGATGCTGGCCTATGCCAGCGCCACAGCAACGCCAGATCCAAGCCGAGTCTGTGACCTACACCACAGCTCACAGCAACGCCAGATCGTTAACTCGCCAGAGATCGAACCTGCAACCTCATGGTTCCTAGTCGGATTCGTTAACCGCTGCGCCACGACGGGAACTCCTAAGTCTTGACATTTCTAATGAGTGTGCCAACCTAGGGGTAGGAAATGTATCATGCATTTGAGACACACACATGAAGATCCCAGGCCTTAAAAATAGCCCATCAGCCATCCCAGCACAGAGTCAGACATCAGGCATCAATCATGAAGGCAAAGAAACAAAATTAAAAGAAGAAAATTCTGAAAATACAACCTCAGAAACTGTGTTTAAAAGGTAAGTGCCATTTAGAATTTCATGGCATTCATGGTTTTCAGCAAACTGAGCTGTCTTCCTTATACGGTTCTACATTCACACGTGACATTTTTTTTTTAAGTAGAGGTGCTGTAAAATATTATATAAGTTACAGGTGTATAATATCGGGATTCACAGTTTTTATTTTATTTTATTTTAATTTTTTTTTTTTTGTCTTTTGTCATTTTAGGGCCGTACCCGTAGCATGCAGAGGTTCCTAGGCTAGGGGTCTAATCAGAGCTACAGCTGCTGGCCTACACCACAGCCACAGCAACGCGGGATCAGAGCCATGTCTGCAATCTATATCACAGCTCATGGCAACGCCGGATCCTTAACCCGCTGAGCAAGGCCAGGGATCGAACCCGCAACCTCATGGTTCCTAGTCAGATTCATTTCTGCTGCGCCACAACGGGAACTCCCTGGATTCATAGTTTTTAAAGGTTATGCTCCGTTTGCAGTTATTACAGGAGTTTCCTTATGGGGCAGCAGGTTAAGTTTCCATCATTGTCACTGCAGCAGCTTGGGTTTGATCCCTGGCTTGGGAACTTCCACATGCTGTGGGCGTAAAATAAAATATTGGCTATATTTCTCGTGTTGTACAATATACCTTTGTAACTTTTTTTTTTTTCAGAGCCACGCCTGTGGCATATGGAATTTCTGAGGCCAGGGCTCAAACTGGAGCAGCAGCTGAGGCCTACACCACAGCCACAGCAACACCAGAACGTTAACCCAGTGAGCAAGGCCAGGGATGGAACCTGCATCCTCACAGAGATGATGTTGGGTCCTTAACCTGCTGAGTCACAACAGGAACTCCCTTTTAGCTTATTTGATACCTAATAATTTATACCTCTTATTCCCCTACCCCTGTCTTGCCCCTCCTCTTACACTCTCCCCACTGGTAACCACTAGTTCTCTATATCTGTGAGTTCTGTTTCTTTTTTGTTATATTTCATAGTTTGTTGTATTTTTAAGAGTCCACATGTGATATTGTACAGTATTTGTCTTTTCTGTCTGACATTTCATTTAGCATAATATCCTCCAACTACATCTACATTGCTGCGAAATTTCACTCTTTTTTATGGCTGAGTAGTATTCCATTCTATGTATGTATGTATGTATGTATATGTGTAAAATATATTGTATATATAAAAATATATATACCACATCTTCTTTACCCATTCATATGTTGATGGAAACGTAGGTTACTTCCATGTCTTGAGTATTGTAAATAGTGCTGCTACGAACACTAGGGTGCGTGTATTTTTTTTGAATTAATGCTTTGGGTTTTTGGGGTTTTTTTTTTTTTTGGCTTTTTAGGGCCACACCTGCAGCATAAGGAGGTTCCCAGGCTAGGAGTCCAATTGGAGCTGTAGCCGCTGGCCACAGCTACAGCAACGCCACATCTGAGCTGTGTCTGCAACCTACACCACACTTCACAGCAATTCTGGATCCTTAACCCACTGAGTGAGGCCAGGGATCAAACCCACAACTTCATGGTTCCTAGTCAGATTCTTTTCCACTGCACCATGACGGGAACTCTACTTTTGTTTGTTTTTAAGGTAGCATTATTTTTTCAGTACACTTTCTATTGCAGTTTTAAAGCATGTCTGGAAAGATGCACAAATTTAGTGCTCAGCCCAAAGGGTTTGAACGGAGTCAACACAGCCATAAAACCAGCATCCAGATGGACACCTATCAGGAAGCACATCGCTGCCCCTAGGAGGCTGGTGCATACCAAGGCGAGCTCCCATCTTGACTTCCAGCACCATAGAACTCTCTGTAAATAAGCTCCTAGAGGCTGCACCACTGGGGTCCAGCTGCTTCTGTCACATGTGAGATCCATTCCTGATGCTGCCTGGACAGCAGATCGTGCTGCAGTGTCCCCTGAGTTAATTCACATTTATTCATTCATTCCATGAAAACAGGCATTCAGTCCAAGGTGGCACATAACCTGGAGAGCATTGCTACGGGAATTCTTTTCTTTTTTTTTTGTCTTTTTGCCTTATCTAGGGCCGCTCCCGCGGCATATGGAGGTTCCCAGGCTAGGGGTCTAAGAGGAGCTGTAGCTGCCGGCCTTCGCCACAGCCACAGCAACGCGGGATCCGAGCTGTGTCTGCAACCTACACCACAGCTCACGGCAACGCCGGATCCTTAACCCACTGTGCAAGACCAGGGATCGAACCACAACCTCATCGTTCCTAGTCAGATTCGTTAACCACTGAGCCACGACGGGAACTCCTGCTACGGGAATTCTTATATGTGCCTCTTGCTGTGTGTGCTTTTCGGAACATAACTAGTACAACAGTCAAGAGCCTCTGTACTGGAGACGCACTACATGTTAACATTCTCAAAACTCACACCCCAGAGTAGCATCAGGCCGGCCAGTCCATGGCTCAGGGTTTAGGTTTCTTGCTTCTTGTTTGGTTTTCTAATGTTGCTGACTTTTCTTGCAAGCAATGCGCCTGAGGATGATTTTGCGCCTCCTTCCGCAGGGGACATTGGGTAACATCTGGAGACATTTTTGGTTGTCACAACTGGGGTAGCTGGTGGCATCTCGTAGGCAGAGGTTGCTGCTAAACATCCTTCAACCCACAAGACGAGCATCCACAACAAAGAACGGTCCACTCCAAATGTCGGTGGTGCCGAGGTTGGAAAACCCTGCTTTGAAGGAACTAGAGGTTCACGGTGCCTAAATAAGGATGAAGCCATACAATGGTGTTGGCAATTTCAAATCCCAAACTTAGCCCAGAAGTAGCTTTAAGGAGGCAGATGCATGGTTGTCCAAGAGTCATGCAGAGCACAAGAGGGCTCCGAGGGAGAAGTCATCCAGACCAAGGCAAATGATCAGGGAGAGATGCTGTTCAAGGCGAAGTAGGAGCTCGGTCTGGTTTCAAGGAGGGAAGGGTATTCTGGCAGAGGGAACAGCATGCGCTAAGTTACAAAGATACGGGGTGTCTCAGAGGAGGGAGACCCATGTTGTGCAGGGGAATGGGGAGGGGCAGCTTAAGATGGCCTTGGAGGAGGCTCAGTCCCCTGGGGGGACGTCCCCACCCCATTAATTGCCTCCTGGGCTCAGAGAGCCCCCATCCTCCACGTTTCCCTCAAACGTGGAAGCAAGGACCGGTACACACATGGAATTTCTCAAGTCCCAGGACCCTGGGAAGCTGGGGGGCAGGGAGAGAGGGTACCACCCATGGCAGTTGGAGGGGACTTGGGACATGGCAGCAGTGACTGAGTCCAAAAGGCAGCTGAGGTTGTGACCCAGAACATGTCAAAAAACTTCCCCTCCTCCAAAGCTGCTCCATGCTCTTCATCCCAACCAGAACCTCCTGGAAATCAAAGAAAGGCCCTTGATCTCTGTCCCTCATGTCACCATGCGTAATCCATCAGCAAGTTCCAGAGCTTCCAAGGCCTCTGGACCTCCACTGCCACCAGCTCGTCCAAGCCACCATTTCCTGCTGCCCGGACCATGGGCCCAGCATCCCCGATGGGGTCCCTGCCTCCACTTAGGCACCTTCCAAATTCTCCTTTAGAGAGATCTTAGTAAAACACAAAACGAACAAGTCACTTGGCTGCTGGAAACCCTGCTGCGTTCTCCCTCCCATAGTTTGGGCAGCGCCACTCTTCGTGGGTCTTGGCTCCAGTTCGGGCTCCCCTCCAGGGGCCTCTGGGGCAGCAGGAGGCTTGGAGCCAGGCCCGGGTCCTGCTCCGTGCTGGCTTCGCCGGCAGCCGGGGGCCTCCTGGCTCACACACCCTGGGTGGAACTTGCCCGCCAGCCTCCCGGCCTGGGCCTGTCAAAGCCTGCCTGAGCTGGGCCAGGGCACCCAGCCGGCCTGGGTCCCTCAGGCCTCTGCCTGGCACAGTTCACTGCTGAGTGAGCCCAGGGCTCCCCCGGGCAGGGGCAGGGCCCCTGGGCGTCGGGAGAGCTCGTTATCCCGTCAGCCCTGAAGCTGCACCTGCTCTCCCGGTCTCCTGTGATCTCAATTAATCCGTCCTGCCCTGATTAATTAGCAGGGTTAATTATGACGGCTGCTGCCACTGAAGCTTGGGGAGGAAAGCCCAGCCAAGTGGTGGCGTAGAGACCAAGCCTGGGGTGGGGTGGGGCGCCTTGCTCTGCTCACTCCCCCAGGCTGCCTCTGTTGGGTGCCCACCCTTCCCAGGGCCAAGGTCAGTGACCTCAGGAAGCCACTGTGGCTGTGACTCCCGGGGGCCAGGCCTATCAAGGCCAGACATCACCCGAGACCAGGGAACAAGGCCCACGACTGTAGGTTTGGCTCCTCTGACTTGACCTATGTCACACCTAAGTTCTTGCCTCGCCCATCATCATGACCACACACTAAAGGACCCTGGGACTCCATCCTGGCAAGAACCCCTTGGCCCACACTTGCCCTTTGAGGATGAGCCCACCACCCACTTCCCTATCTGCCTTTGCCCTCTCGACTCAAAGACCACTGTGCTAGGAAGCGGGCCTAGAAGGAAGTCAAGGTCAAGAGTGGGGTTGCGGCGGTCAGGCCCATGGCGGGGGCTGTTGCAGAGCCTGTCCTGCTCCCCAGACCCCATTAATTACCTTGTGGGTTCAGAGAGCCCCCATCCTCCACGTTTCCCTCAAACCCAAACCCTTGGCCGAACACTGGAGCATCCGAAAGTGGCTCCAGGTGACACGGGCCACTCTAGCCTCTGCCTGCACCTGAGACGGCAGTCCTAGAGCCCAGAGCCTTCTCCAGCCCAGCTCACCCCCACCTCCTCGCTCTGCTCCTCGCCCATGCCCCAGGCCTTCCTCACCAGGACGGTCCTTCACAAGGACGAAAGCCTGACTCAGGACAGGGTCCCCACCCAAGCTGCACCACCACCCACCAAACTCCCGCACATACCTCCTCGCAGCACCCATCCGTTATCCTCCTCGCCAAAATGCGATCCATTATCACTGCCTGCGCCTGGCAAAATGTATCATTACCTGCACCCTCGGCACTTCCCAGATCAATCCACTTCTTAAATGTAGTAATAGAGAGGAGGATTAGGTACTAGAAAACTCATTATGAAAACGGCGCACTCAAATTCTTTTAAGGTGATATTTCATAAAATATACCCGGCCTGCCGCGTGCCTCAATCATTCTTTTTAATAGCTCCATAGCAGCCAGAAAATAAAGTATTCATGAAGATTGAAGAAGATGATCCCATGAACTTCAATTTAATTGGTGCAAATTAAAACAATCCATCTTTCCGTGCTGTCCGTCTATCTCCAATCATCCCCACGCCGCACGTCCGGCACCCTGATTACAATTATCTTTTAATAGGAAAACTTGTCAGTTTTTGTGTGATTTACATAAGCTTGAGCAAACTTATGGGTATCAGATAGGGCCTTGGTGTGTGATTTCCTGTCCCCAGCTCCCCGGCTCGAGGGAAGGCCGGGTGGCGGGGAGGGGAGGCAGGGTCCAGGAGGGTGGGGACATCCCCGAGTTTGCAATACCCATCAGAGGTGGAGCTGTGCGAGACATGTAAGTGCAGGCTCTGGCCATGTCCTTTCTCCTGGACCACGGTGGCTGGACCTGGTACAAGACAGGGCTCCTTCTCAGTGGCCATGGTCATTCCAGGCCACGAATGCACGTTGAGTTCCCATCGAAGGACCAGCTGTGATGGCCCTTCCTCACCACTCATTCCCCACCCCCAACCCACTCTCCATATTGCTGCCAGTGCCTCCTCCAAGAGCTGGCGGGGACAGACAAATGAGATTTTCCGGGGGAATAAGAAGCCAGGAGAAAGTCAACAGTGTACTTGATCGTAACAAGAGAGATCTGCACAAGGAGAAAAGATGGGAGCTTGGGTCCTCCAAGGAGTATGTGGTGGGGAAGACGTGGATTTTAATTCAACAGAAACCAGCCTATGGAGACCCCAGCAAGGTGCAGCCACCGGTAAGCCAGTGCCATCTCAGACCGTATCAATAGAGATATGGTGGCTAGAACAAGGGAGGTGATCATTCCACCCATGTCTGTGCCATTTAAGATCACCTATGACAGGTTCATTCTTTCACTCAGTCATTCATTCAAATGAACAATTGTTGAGTTCCTGCCAAGTGACAGGTGTTGGAAATCAAGCAGTGAATGAGGCCGCCCCACCTCCCACCGTCACAGGCTTTGTAATCCAGCAACAAAGACAAGAAAGCAAGAGGTGAGTATATAGACTGATAAAAGCCACAGTGGGGAAAATACATGAAGCTAGAGGAGGGGACCCTTGTCAAAACTGGGGGCTCAAGGGAGAGTTCCCATTGTGGCTCAGTGCATTAAGAACCTGATATAGTGTCCACGAGGATGCAGGTTCTATCCCTGGCCTTCCTCAGTGGGTTAAGGATCTGGCATTTCCACGAGCTGTGGCATAGGTTGCAGATGCGACTTGGATCCCGTGTTGCTGTGGACGTGGTGCAGGCTGGCAGCTGCAGCTTGGATTGGACCCCTGGGCTGGGAACTTCCATATGCCGCAGGTGCAGCTATAAAAACAAAACAAAAAAAAAGTTGGGGGTCATGGGAAGGATCCCAGAGTTGCTGATGCCAGCCTTAAGACTTGAAGGCAGAAAGGGATTCAGGCAAAAATGGGGCCGAGGTGGGGGAATGTTCCAGACAGAGGGACCATCCTGTGCAAAGCCTAACAAGAAAACACGCAATCTTAACACATCAAAATGCGTGATAGAGCAGAGAGGGTGAGGCTGGGTGAACACGGCAGAAAAGCAGACCTAAACTCTGACTCCTCTGCAAGTGCTGTGTTTACCCTTACCCTTTTAAAAATGTTTAATGAATTCTTTTTTTTTGTCTTTTTTCCTTATCTAGGGCCGCACCCGCGGCATATGGAAGTTCCCAGGCTAGGGGTCTAACAGGAACTGTAGCTGCCGGCCTACGCCACAGCCACAGCAATGCCAGATCCGAGCCGCATCTGCAACCTACACCACAGCTCACGGCAATGCCGGATCCTTAACCCACAGAGATTGAACCCGCAACCTCATGGTTCCTAGTCAGATTCATTAACCACTGAGCCACAACGGGAACTCCATAAAAACGTTTAATGAATTATTAATTACACAGGTGCCATACGAACACATTCTCACCAAAAACAAAATTTTAAGCATCACAGATGAAAGCTCCCGGGACCAACTCCACCCTCCCCCTGCCCCTCTCTGAGGGTCACACGAGTCTGGTATGCGTCCTTCCAGATTTTTCTCTATGCCTCCCCATGCATATGGATCTGGGGAAACATACAGATGTTTTTGGTTTCCTTATAACAGTGCTCATGCACTGTCGTGATTTTCTGAAGCTCCTTCGCCTCGGCCATGTGTGCCGCCGCCCTCATCACCCTCTCGAGGGGACCATCCAGCAGACTCGGCAGGGAGTGAGCACCCGTTGTGAGAGTGCCCTGGACCATCTGGGCAGCAGCAGGACAGCGTGTGGTGGGCGAGAGCGGCGGCTCTGCAGCCAGCTCAGGCTCTGCCACCTCGGCCAAGCCCCTTCCTGTCTCGGAGCCTCCGTTTCCTGTCCTTAAGACAGAGAGTGAAGGAGCCTGCCTGCTGCAACGCTACCAAATCCAAGTGAAATCTCATCAAGCTGTCAGCCTGGGCCTTGGCCCGCGGAAGGGTCTCTGTACACGGGCCGACAAGGACAGCGACGCCTATGTCATCCGAGACCAGGACTGAGTGTCCCCAACAGAACCTTCCTGTGGCTCCAGCCCCCAGCCTGCCAGCACCACATTCTGGGAGACAGACCCCTCCCTCGCCCTGGAGCTCCCCAAGGTGGGGGTGGGGGGTGGGAGCAGCTGTTGTCAGCCTGATGCTGCAGGCCCCTCCCCTGGTGCCCCCCATCAGGCTCCATCTGCTGCTCCCCCAGCAGCTCTCGGCCAAAGGGTCCCATACTTGGTACAGTAAGTATTATTTGCTCAAGTAGCTAAAGTCACCCTTATGAGGGAGGGAAAGCCATATCTAAGAGGGGTCTGGAAATTGTCTTGTTAAGGAACAGTGAGAAGGTTGATTATTGCGCAAGCATTTTGTGGACACCCGCTAGGTAACCCCTGCACCCCGGCTCATGGAATCTTCACAAAGCCCATCAGGGAACATGGGAATTCATAAAATCCCCGTGACCGTCTCACACTTACCATGAGCTAAGCATTACTATTATTAGTCAGGACTGGCTGGGCTGCAATAACAAACCAACCCCCTCATCTCAGTGCTTATCACAGCAAGTGTGTTTTTCTCACGCACAGAAAACCCAGTGGGGGTTGCTGGCCTTGCTTTATCTTGTGGCTGTGCCACGTGCAACAAGTGGCCTCTAAGGTCACCAGGGCAGGAAAGGAAAACTGTTGATCACTGTTTTAGTGATCAACACTCGGGGTCTTAGCTGCCTCAGACGCAAAGTGACAGGGGCCACTCTGCTCCCCATCATTGGTCAGAACCGGTCACATGGTCCTCTCCCAGCTGCAAGGGAGGCTGGGAAATGTGGGGGATCACACGCATATCTGGAGCCTAGATATCCTGTCACTCCACATTTGTAAAATAAGGGCATTGAAGCACAAACAGGCTAATTTGCTCAAAGTCACTCAACCAATGAAGGCTAGAGTCATTTATTCACATGTGTGGACATGTGTGAAGGCTCACAGGTTCATTTGCGCTCATTGACATGTATAACAATGATGACGTATACACACCCCCATGGATGCAGGGATCATGGGCACCCCAGAGCCCTGAGTGGGGGCACGAAAAACTTGACCAGAGGTTATGGGACAGGCTCTCTCCTCTGTCCATCCTTAAGAATCCTGGGAAGACCTATGGCCTCAGCTTGGGCAGAGTCCCAGGTGCCATCGCACCAGCTCCATCACATTCCAGAAATCCCTGCTTGCCCCTTCAAGAATAAGAACTTACTTTGGAATCTTTGGTTTCCAATGAGGCAGGATTCTAGGGCAAAATTTTTTCCAAAATATAAAAATGATCATTAATGTACACAGTGAATATTCTCAGGTTCAAATATTTACATACATCCCACACGCAAAACCCTTTAAGGATGTATGAGTACAAAAGTGTATCTGTATCTATAAATCTGAATTTATTCATGGAAATGATGGCATTATGCACAGTTTATACGACTAGAGTGGCTGACATAAGAAGAAGTGGTGAACTACACGTTTACAGTGACAAGATCATGAAAGGTAAGGAAAGCCTGAAGACTGTCACAGATTTGAAGAAACTAAGGAGACATAACTAAGTGCAATGCGGTATCTTGGATTGGATCCTAGAACAGAAAAAGGACACCCATGGGCAAAATGGAGAATCCAAATAAAGTCTACCATTAGTGAAGCGCACTGCACTAACATTAATTTCTCGGTTTTAATAAATGCACTGTGGTCAAGTAAGTGATTAATAGTAGAGTAAGCTGATGTTCCGGAGGGTGTACAGACACTCTCTAATACCTTTGCAGCTCTTCCAAAAGTTTTTTTTTAATAGTGATGAAAGAAAGTGCTCCAAAGAGAGAGTCAAGTGGCCCCTAGATTTCAATACAGCTCTACTGATAACTTGAGGTGGGACCTCAGACGAGTTTCTCATCTTTTCTGAAGCTCAGCACGCAAACACCACCAGAAGTTCAATTAGATCATCCTCAAAGTTCCATTCAGCTTTCTCATCATGCAATTCACTCTGGATTCAGAAACACACCCCTATCCAGGAAGTCACACGCACGATCACACACACCTACCATACACCCCGTCTCACACAGAGGTGCACACACAAATAAACAGTATAATTTGCTTTTGTTAATTCAGGAGGCAGATGCAACCACATCTTTTTTATCCTTCCCATTAATAAATTGAGCTTCACGCCACTTGCAGCAATGTGGATGCAACTACAGATTCTCGTATTAAGTGAATTCTCATATTAAGTCAGAAAGAGAAAGACAAATACCATGTGATATCACTTACATGTGGAATCTAAAATATGGCACAAATGAACCTATCTACAAATCAGAAACAGACACACACCCAGAGAGAACAGTCTTGTGGTTGCCAAGGGGGACAGGGGAGGGACTGGGATGGCCTGGGATTTGGGGGTTGGGAGATGCAAACTGCCACACTTAGAATGGGTAAGCAAAGAGACCCTACCGTATAGCACGAGAAACCAAATCCAGTCTCTTGGGATAGAACATGGAAGATAATATAAGAAAAGAAAAATGTATGTATATGTATGATCGAGTCACTGTGCTGCACAGCAGAAATTGGCACAACATTGTAAATCGACTATATTTTAATTAAAAAATTGAGTTTCCGGAGTTCCCGTCGTGGCTCAGTGGTTAATGAATCCGACTAGGAACCATGAGGTTGCGGGTTTGATCCTTGGCCTCGCTTAGAGGGTTAAGGATCCGGCGTTGCCGTGAGCTGTGGTGTAAGTTGCAGACGCGGCTCCGATCCCGTGTTGCTGTGGCTGTGGCGAAGGCCAGCAGCTAAAGTTCCTGTTAGACTCCTAGCCTGGGAACCTCCATATGCCGCGGGTGCGGCCCTAGATAAGGCAAAAAGACAAAAAAAAAAATTGAGTTTCCACATGCACTATTAGTAGAATATTCAAACTCTTCCTCTCAAAAGGTTTTCTGCTACACACACACACACACACACACACCCAGATCTAAGACCCCTCTGGAATAGCCTAATCTGCAGAAAGGAAAATCAGTCTAACGGCACCAACTGCAACTGCATCTCTTGGCCACACGGTGCCGCTGTTGAAGACCAGAACTGCACAGCTTGGTGACAGCTTGCCTTGCTGCTTCAGTTGCTCTTGCTGGTACTTCAGTCTCTGACTAAGCCAAGTAGGTACCCAGGTAAGAGGTCTTTTTATTTCTCACACCTAGGCTCATCCACTATCCCCCAAAGCCTGACACCATGTCATGCTGGCTGGGGCCATAGGAGCTTCTAATACAGCTACAGTCGGTGCCAATCAGCTCTCCCCTCCAGGCTACAGTGAGTCCTTTGTGTTGATCTGGACGCAGGGGGTGCTCCTCCCTTTCCTCAGAGTCCCTGCATTTCAGGGGCCTTGTTGCCTTGCTCGGCTCTCTGGACCATCCTGAACTGTCTCTCGAGCTGAGATTCTTGGGGAACAGAGGCTGGGATCCTGGTCCCTTCTCTTCCATATGGTCTTGGGCTCCTGCAGAGCTGGTGGGGCAGGCACGAGGATGCTGATGTAGACCCAGCATAGGAAGGCCTGACACGCACTGAGCACTGAAGACGGATCGGGCTCCTTTCTATGCACTGTGAGAGGCATTGAATCCTCTCAGCACTCAACGAGGCAGGTATGACTTTCTTCATCTTCCATTTCACCAGGAGGAAGCTCTGAAAGATGAACTGACTTGCCCAAGATCATAGACCTGAGTGAGGATTTGAATTCAGAGTCAGGATTTGAATTCAGAGAGTCCCAGAACCTGGGCTCTTTTCCACTACACTTGGGGGCCTCCAGAAGCTCACTTCCGCTCCCCTAACCTCTTCTACAGTCGAGTAACCAAAAGGAGCTCCTCTCAGGCCTTTTTCCCAGCATGAACTAGATGATCAGCAGTTCCCACCTCTAGACCATGGGGTGGGGATGTAATTTTTTTCTTTTTTGTGGCCACACCTGTGGCATATAGAAGTTCCCAGGGCAGGGGGTTGAATCAGAGCTGCAGCTGCCGGCCTATGCCACAGCCACAAGCAACACAGGATCTGAGCTGCATCTACAGCTCCCATCAATGCCAAATTCTTAACCCACTGGGCGAGGCCAGGGATTGAACCTGCATCCTCACGGAGACTATGTCAGGTCCTTAACCTGCTAAGCCGCAACAGGAAATTCCTTCTTCTTTTTTTTTTCTTTAGTTTTGTGGGGGGGGAGGGAACGTAATTTTTAAGCAGTCTCCTCAAGAGGCCCCCAGCTGGTTTCTGCCTTCACAAAAACCTTACCCACCAGCACAAGGGCCACAGCCCATGCAGTCATCAACCCAGAAGCATATGCACTTACATAGGGTTTAAGGATCCAGCTCCTTTTTCGGGTTAGAGGGAAAATGAAGGAAAAGAGGAGGAGAACACTTCTCCCCTAGGGCTCCCAGTAAGGGGGAGGGGGAAGCAGTATACGCTGTTGGCACGCCTCCCGGGGCCCCCTTCACTGGGCACCACACCTCTCCCCCAGCTCCGCTGAACGTCGCTGCCCCCTTCTCTGAACTGCCCTCAGCCAAGCTGCCCTCACCCTGAAGCTTATGCCCCTCACCACAGGGGGTGACCGGCTGATGCTGGAGTTTAAAAGACCTGGACCCCTGGCCTCAAGGGAGAACATCTCCGTGGAACGGTTTACACTCCATGGGATCAGGAGGAGGCTAGACTCCAGAAGGGACCACACTCCGGCCCAGGTCCTTACATCCCTGTCCTGCTTCCCCAACTCCCCTTCTACTAAGCCCTCCGGCTCCATAAACCACGGGGCCCTTCATCCCTGTTTGGGCCTGGCTTCCATGGAACCCAGTCTAAGACAGCACAGATGTAGCGGAGAGGCTCGGCGGCGGAGTGGCTAGAGGGATGCTAGGAGACAGATCTTCAGATCGGATTCTTTTCTTTCCTTTTTTTTTTGTTTTCTTTTTTTTTGTTTGTTTTTCAGGACTGCACATGGGGCATATGAAGGTTCCCAGGCTAGGGGTCGAGTCAGAGCTTCAGCTGCTGTCCTACACCACAGCCACAGCAACACCAGCAACGCCGCCTCTGTGACCTACACCGAAGCTTGTGACGATGCCGGATCCTTAACCCACTGAGTGAGGCCGGGTCTCGAGCCCACATCCTCATGGATACTAGTCGGGTTTGTTAGGCCGAGCCACAACGGGAACTCCCAGGATGGGATTCTTG
This sequence comes from Catagonus wagneri, assembly GCA_004024745.2. Classification (NCBI taxonomy): domain Eukaryota; kingdom Metazoa; phylum Chordata; class Mammalia; order Artiodactyla; family Tayassuidae; genus Catagonus; species Catagonus wagneri. Next base: position 6,367,325 of record PVHT021183634.1, read on the forward strand.
AGCTGCATTACTCACTGGCCAGCTGCCAAAGAGAATCCTCCCTGGTGGTAAGCAGAGCAGTGACCGTCCCTTCTGCCGCCACATGCTGCTCTCAGTGCCTTCCACCTGCGCCGAGCCCGGCCGGGGTCGGGGTGGGTCTGGGTGCCCCGGCTTGCGCGAGAGCTAGCGTCTGTGAGGTCTGCGGGGAAAGAGTCATAATTGGGATAACAGAACTGGGTGGCTGTTGCTAAAGGCCAAAGTGCTGTAAGAAGCGAAAACGACCAGCCCCAAGGGATCGACCACTAGAGTGCAAGACAAGGCTCCGAACCCAATCAGGAGAGCAGTTTGAACTTCAAGGTCAAATTTTCCTTTGTCAAAGGCGAGGCCTCACAGGGAAGGAGCAGGACCCAGAGACTTGAAATATAGTTATCGGGGTAGAAACTTTCGAGGACCTTGAACATTTGAGGTTCCCCTGAACGCTCTGGGTCTGCAGCAGAGGACCACACCGTTTGTGAGGGGATTGTGTGCCTGCCCACCCTTGCTTGAGGTCTCTGCAGAAATCTCAGATGAGGCAGGTGTCCTAGAAGACACACCGACCCTGCTTAAATTAAAATCTCACCCAGCCTGTCCTTCTGTCCCCCAGTCCTATTAGGGTCAAGCAGAACTGGGACCCAAGAGTGGGCCTCCTGGGCAGGGGCAGCTGCAGTCCTGGCTAGGGTGCCCAGGCAGGAGCTGGGACAGAAGCTGGTGCTGCATCGAAGGGGTGGGGGGTGAAGCTGTCAACATGCGGCACTGGCCTGTCATAATCCGGGAGGGCCCCAAGGGCTGGGGAGACGCTCTCGGGACCGCGGACAAAGTAGTAACTCTCCTTAAATAAAGATGCCAGCCCTTCCACGGCTGCCTGGGAGAGGGGTCAAAGGCTCAGAGAAGGGACCGCCCTCCAGGGAACCTACAGGATCAGACCGAACCCCAGAACTGACTCTGTCCCTCAGAAGGGTCCCAGCCGGGGGAGGGGCACAGAATGAGTCGGCACAGAATGAGTGAGGCTGGTGGCCTCACCGGTCTCCCCTCCAGGCTGGTTGGCCCAGATGCTGTTACAGAACCGGGCTCCCTGGGGGATGGCAAGACTTTTTACCAGCAGGCCAGGTGGCAGTGCTTGACTTCCAGGAGCAAGACGAACAGGAGTACTGCCATGGGCAGCAAGGTCACAATGGAAGGCAGAAGGTCCCAGAGTCCCTGTGGCTGGGATAGGTGGACAGTCTGCAAGGGTTTTCGGGGGAGGCGGGGCAGCTAGAACCTGGTGTTCCTAGGGTGGGATGGATGGGCAGCCAACAGGGCTGTTCCTCACTCTCAATGATTAAAAAGAACAAGAACAGGAAATCAGGATCCTTTGCCCAGACCCAGAACCTGAAGGAGAGCCTGGGCCCCGGGAGGAAGGCTCCTGCAGCACCACTGCAGGTGTCTACCACGCTGATCCTCCAGCCCAAACCCTTTCCCCCGAAGGCACCTACACGTTACTGTAAAGGAACCGGGGAAAGGGAGGTACTCGGGGCTGGTGGATTTAAGATACAAGGTGACACCTGTACCCAGGTCCCCAGTGAGTGCAGTCTCCCTGTTAAAGTAGGGACACGTGGGAGAAGGGGAGGCCATAAACAGAATCCTGGAGAGGTGGGTCCCCTGAGTTCACAGGCCACCTCAAGAGTCACTTTGTCAGTTCTCAAATGTATCACTGGAGTGGACATGGTTAGCAGTTGGCAGAAACCTCACACTGGCCCCTTGATCGCAGACTGAGAGCTAGTGATGGAGGAAAGACCAAGGAGAAGCTCCTGGGAGAACCGCACACCCAGCCCCAGTCAAGATAAAAATCAAAAATAATATTTCCCCGGGGGGAAAAGACAAAGATCAAGTGCCACTTTCGAGTCTCAAAAATATGTGGGGGGAGTTCCCTTCGTGGTTCAGTGGTTAACGAATCCGACTAAGAACCGCGAGGTTGCGGGTTCGATCCCTGGCCTTGCTCAGTGGGTTAAGGATCCGGCGTTGCCGTGAGCTGTGGTGTAGGTTGCAGACGCGGCTCGGATCCCGCGTTGCTGTGGCTGTGGTGAAGGCCGGCAGCTATAGCTCCTGTTAGACCCCTAGCCTGGGAACCTCCATATGCCGCAGGTGCAGCTCTAGATAAAAGGCAAAATGACCAAAAAATATATATATATATGTGGGGGACAGAGTCACCATCAGATTCCTATTTATATTGATAAAAATTCTAATTTAATTCACGGGCCTGGATTAGAGGCTTGTAGATGGACCTAGGGGAATGAGCATCAAGTGTAAGGATCTCTGTGTCACACCAGAAGGCCACCAGAGGACATCCACGGTGGGAGGGACACTGAACAATGACAGACAGAATGGCCCGGCCAGCAGATGTCAGCCAGCCTCCAGGTTCAGTCGCCCCGAAATTGTCCCATAGACTCATGAATGGTGTGACCGTAATGACAGGGATGCTTAAATCCTGAAGCAAGGACTCTTCCTACCAAGGCTGATCAAGCTGAATGCTGAGAGCCACACCTGCCAGCCACAGAGATGGACACAGAGCCACCAATGGAGCAGTGCCCTTGGATGTGGCCAGTTGACTGTACCAGACCATCCCGACAAGGGCAGCAAATCATCCTGACGGGGCTGACCTGCCTCCCAGCACCGCTCTTCCAAGCCTCCCGGAGCACCTTGGTCTGTGGTCACAGGATTCTCAATAGCACAGAATCAGCCCGACAGACCTCTTTATGGCCACGGAGATGCACTTGACCGTGGGACCCACTGGCCCTGCTCAGCATCATACCGTCCAGAAGCTGCGAGGCTAAGACTGCCGTGAGACAGAGGGGCAGCCAACAAAGTGTTCTGCAGAATGGGCTAGAGTCTGGGGTCCCTAGGGACGGATAGGTGGGCCTCGCTGAGGTGCACCTTGGACAAGCCACCTGTGAGGCCCCTCGGGGTGCTGGATACACCTTGAACCAGTAGCCATCATCTGGCGCAGTATCCCCGGGAGGCACAACGCCTGGGTCTGGAAGCCAAGGGGTGGCAGAGGCCAGCTCAGCACCGCTCCCAGGGGGCCCCTTGACCTTCTGTCTCCACAACTTTGGGCTCCGTGGCTCTAGAGTTCTGAGTGGGTTAATTCATTGCACCGAGCCTCTATTTTTCCACCTACTTAATGGGAGTTAATAAAACCTCCTGCGGTGAAGATTGAGACAGTGTGCTCGGCAAGCTCGTACCCAAAGGCAACTGCTCTCAGGACCGACACTGGAGTCACTGTTCAGGAAGGAGGTCAAGGTCAAGACAGGGAGCTGGGAGGTCTTCCAAGGCTGAGCCTCATTTCTGGTGTCTTCCTCACAGGATCTTTAGGAAGTACGTCTACCTGTCTGTCTTGACCTCCTCACGCTTCAAATAAAGCCGATTTTTACTCTCAAAGATAAGAAGATCTAATTCTTCTTCCCAATAGCCCTCGTCTGACTAGAAGATCATGTTTAGGTTCTTCCCCACCCATCGCATTCTCCTCGTCCCACCTGCCACCTCGGAGCTGAGCCCTAAGAAATCGAGGGGCCTCAAAGCTGCATTCCCTTTTCCAACTTGGGAAAGTTGTTCCTTTCCATGCCTTCATTTTAGTATCAGCAAAAGATTTCACTAGCGCTGCCCGAGAACTGATATTCAGAAATAAGTATGTAAATCCTTTGTAAATGTATGCTAATTACTTATTTTTAATTATAATGTAAATAAGTAATTACTGAATAATTTTAAAGTATTTACATGGGGGTGTGTGATTTAGACACTAACTTGTTATAAGATATAAAAACTATAAATTATACAGTAATTATGGCCCAATTTACATGCTAAGGCCAAACACAATTACGTAGCAAGAAAAATATAAACAATCAGGTAATTCTGCAGTAGTTACTGTGTAATAACCAAGCTGTTTTCTTCTCCCAGTTGACAAAGTGCATCTGTGTGCTCACTCTAGGCTGGGGGGAGGCTAAGGAGAAGGTGCATTCAGGAAGTTAAAATCACGTTTAAGAAAAAAAAAAAAGATTACAAAAAATGGAACAATCACAAGTGACCGAGGAGTTCCCTTTGTAGGTCAGTGGGTTAAGAGCCCAACTAGTATTCATGAGGACATGGGTTCAATCCCTGGCCTCACTTAGTGGGTTAAGAATCTGGTGTTGCTGCAAGCTGCAGCACAGGTCGCAGATGGGGCTCAGATTTGGCACTGCCATGGCAGTGGCGTAGGCCAGCAGCTGTAGCTCCGATTCTACCCCTAGCCTGGGAACTTTCATATGCTTCAGGTGTGGCCCTAAAAAGACAAAAAAAAAAAAAAGTTGCTGAGTCTCCCCTGGTTGGATCTCAGGATTTGGAGAAAGGCCAAGTCGTGAAACAGGGCTCCATGGCTCTGCCATCCTGTGGCCTTGCATGGAGTGGCCTCGGCTGCTCTCTCCGGCCTCATCCACAGCAGCCTCCCTGACACACTTCACTTCAGGCAACAGAGAGGTACCCAAAGTCCCACCTCTAGGCTTTCACATCCCTGTGCCCTCAGCCTTAATCTTCTTCCCATACTTTCTTGCCTGGCTCAGCCCCATCTCACTCTTCCAGTCTCACCTACAATGCCTCTTCCTCCAGGAAGCCTTCCCTGACCACCTCGAGACTTGGTCAGGGGCCCCCTGGACTCCCACATCCTCCCAACCTCCCATATAACAGCTTAGCACTGCTGTGAGGTGGCCTATTCGATGGCAAAGTGTGTCTCCCCCACCAGAATGGGGGCCCCACAAGGTCAGAGACCCGGCCAGTCTTGTCCGTTACTGGGTCCCCAGTTAGAGGCACCTCGGCTTGAGAACATGGTGTCTGGTATCAGTGAGGTCGGAGTTCAAGCCTAGTATAGACACTCTCCAGAATCCTTCCAGAACTATCTCAGAAGCCTGGACCTCGTCTTAGGGAGGGGAGCTCTAAACTCGCCAGAGCCCTGGGTTCCAGGCCCTCAGGCTGCCCTTTGCAGGCGGTTTCATTTACCTCGTTTTGCAGATAAAGCAACTGAGGCTCAGAGGCCTGAGGAGGTCGAGGGAGACAGGCAGAGGTGCGTCCGAAAGATCCTGTGAGGAAGACACAAGAAATGGGGCTAAAACTTGGAAGACCTCCCCACTCCCTGTCTTGACCTTGACCTTCTTCCAAAATAACGACTCCCATGTTGGTGAGGCTCAGAGAGGCCCAGAAACTAACAGACACACAGAGCTGAGCTGTGACATCAGGGCCCTCAGGCTCCAAGCTGGAGCTGCCCCCCGCAACCCTGCCTTGGCTTACGGACCCTGACTCCTCAGGAAATCATCAGGCCCCAGAAGAGGGTTGGTGGGGGTGGGGGGAGGTCAGGCAGAACCCCGTGCAAGGAGGGCAACCTGCGAAGACACCAGTCCCACGACCAGGGCAGCACCAGGAAAACGGGACGCCTCCTGCTGCCCCTGAGATGGGGGGAGGGTGTGGTCACAGAACTACTGACCTGGGAGCCCCTACGATGGTGTCTTTTTATTTATTTTACTTTATTGTGTTTTGAAGTCACACTGGTGCCATATGGAGGGCCCCAGGCTAGGGGTTGAATCAGAGCCGTAGCCACTCGCCTGCACCAGAGCCACAGCAATGCCAGATCCAAGCTGCGTCTGCGACCTACACCACAGCTCACGACAATGCCAGAATCTTAACCCACTGGCAGGGCCAGGGATCAAACCTTCAACCTCAGGGATACTTGTCGGGTTTGTTATTGCTGAGCCACAATGGGAACTCCCTGGAGGAGTTATTAAAGTTATTCAGTTATTAAAATGAATATTCCTGGACCGCCCAGGAGGAACAGCTGACTCTGGAAGTGGAGCCCAGAGCATTCATTTTCAGCCGACGCCCACAATGCCCCCTGAATTCCGAGGGCCACTGCCGGAGGGAAAGGCCTGACCTGAACTTGAACCTCTCTCTGAACCCATCACCTCACCCGTGAAAGGGGCCAATTGATTGTGCGAAGAAACGAGGCAGGGGGCAGAGAAGTGTCCCCAGGGCCGGGCCGGTGCAGGGGTGCTCACTGGGCCAGCAACGCCTACTCGCACCAGGCCCGGCCCTCCCACCGCCCAGTCCGCCCCCCAAGTCCAGACGGAAGGGCAGGACCAGGGGGCGGGTGCTCCCAGGGTGGGGGGCACTCGGTCCTGCTCCATATCAGGCCCAGCAGCCACGATAATGAACCCCATGACCTCACCCCTGGGAAGTCAGCACCCCAAGAGTGTCCAGCACCATCCCAGCCACCCATTCATCACAAACACTGCCGCCCCCCCCGCCAGCACCCGTCACACCATTTAGAGCCAGGAGCTGGAGGCATCCACGTATGGATTCGGGGCACACCTCTTTCTCCTGCCGCTGAAGCGGTGATGTTCACTAAGCACGGTCATTAGCAAGGACTTAATGGCACCCTAGGGATGGCAGGCCCTGCTGCCCAGGCCTGGGTCATCGGGCTACAGAAGAGGACTTCATCTCAGACATCCCCCTGCCTCCGAAGCATCTGGCTGAGCGCCCAAGAGTCACTCAGGAAGGGCTTTCTTCCTGATAATAATGAGCACGATGAGTTCCCGTTGTGGCTCAGCAGGTTAAGACATAGTGTTCATGAGGACGTCGGTTCGATCCCTGGCCTCGGTCAGTGGGTTAAAGATCCGGCATTGCTGCAAGCTGCGGCATAGGTTGCAGATGCGGCTTCCATCCAGGGTTACTGGGGCTGTGGCGTAGCCCGCAGCTACAGCACCGAACTGACCCTGGGCCGGGCTTCCATATGCCACGGGTATGGCCGTAAAAAGAAAAAAAAAAATGAGCTTAACAACCCACCTACCATTTATAAGCAATTATGACCTGAAGCTTGGGAAGGACTTGTTCTCACCAGTCTTCACACGGAGACAGGCACAGAGAGGGTCAGTGATTTGCGAAGGTTACACAGCCCGAGCACATGGACTTAAATCCAGTCTCCCTGACTCTGGGGTCTTGCTTCTAACGCCCAGTTCACCTCTCTCACTCCCCACATGAAAAAGGACTGGACCAGAGGCTGCCAGCTCAGTCCGATGCGGCCAAAGCCAGGGCCAGCATGAGGGCGCTTCAGCACTGGCCAAATCTGCGGGGATGGAACCACCGGCATTCCAGCACTCTGACCCCCCGTGCAGCTACTTCACAGCCCAGGAAATTCCCCGGTCCCCTGGGTAATATTTTTTTACGGCCATTGCCGGGTGCTATTCATTTTATTACACTTTTGCCTGTTATTTTTGTTGTTGGCGCATAAGCAATGTGGTCAATTCCGTTTTACGTGCCCCGGCGTTTCAGATTCATCGCCAGCCAGCGTGGCCCTGAGTGGTTACACGGTAAAGCGTTTGGCTAATAAAATGCATAAAGCAGAGATAGGAAAATCAATGCCTTTGTTAGAACATTTCACCATCTTTCACCCGGTCTGTCAGGGAGGGCTGCCCGCTGGAGCTGGCGCCGGAGGTACCACACAGGGTGTCTGCCACAGGGGCCAGGTGCCAGCTGGCCCGGGGAAGCTGTGCCCTTTGGCCCGTGCGCTCCTGGAGCAGGAGGCAGTCAGAGAACCCAGGCAGACGCTCTTCCTGGGCCTGAACTGGAGATAGAGGTTGGAAGAGAGGGCTAATTCCGGGTTCTCCAGCAAGTCACGGGACCACTCTGACCCTCAGTTTTTTCTTTTATAAAATGGAAATAACAGTCCCCCCTCCCCCACCCTTCAGGGGCTTCTGTGAGGCTACGGGATAAGAGGGCGTGTCACCCACATGGTGCATGACACACATGAGCTGCGGTGCCACTCCTCGGGTTACAGGCCCCTGGTCACTGTGGTCCCCTCCCTCCCCAGCCCCTGGGATAAGGACGGTCTTTCGCTGAACTGAGCCCGAAAATGAGACCCGTGCTCCAGGACACTGGCATCTCCTCTCGTCTGACCTAAGAAGGCAGCTGCCCTCCTTGCCCAGACATCCACCTTGACGCCCGCGATCACTCCTGCCTGGGCACCCGGGGTCCACACCAAGCCCCTGCTCGAAGGCAAGGCTGGCCCAGGCGGGTGGCGGAGTGCCGGTCCTAGCACGGGGTACCGAGCCACCCTGGCTGCAAAGACAGGCAATGGAGAACGTCACGTCCCTCCGACTCCCTCCCCGCCTCTATTCCCAAGCCTCCGACGCGTGACCTTGCCCCTCTGAGCCCGCTTCCGTAGCCCCAAAATGCAGATTATAAGACCAGGCCTTCCTCCTGGGGTGCTATGAGGATCGAGTGCCATGAGACAACCTATGTAAGACCAGAGGCCTCTTGTGTGGCCCCCCCGGAGGGCCCAGGAGTCATGAAGATACACACGCAGCCCTGGGAGGAAGGGGCACAGCTTCGGAGCGATGCCGCAGAGGGAGGAGGCGTCGGCCTGTTTCTGCTCCATCCTGGAGTGCCTTCACCTCCCAAGCCTCAGTTTCCCTCTCTGTAAAATGGGCATAGAGTTCTTCACTTTCCCTGGGCCACTGTGGGGGAGGGAGGGGGGCTAATGAAATACCCTATGATGGAGTTCCCCTGTGGCTCAGCGAGTTGAGAACCCGAAAATAGTGTCCATGAGGACGCAGGTTTGATCCCTGGCCTCGCTCACTGGGTTAAGGACCTGGCATTGCCGTGAGCTGTGGTGTAGGTTGCAGACAGGGCTCAGATCCCTCACTGCTGTGGCTGTGGCATAGGCCGACAGCTGTAGCTCCGATTAGACCCCTAGCTTGGGAACCTCCATATGTCATGAGTGTGGCCCTAAAAAAAAAAAAAAAAAAGATGCTTTTGGAGTTCCCATTGTGGTGCATTGGAAACTAATCTGACTAGGAACCATGAGCTTGCAGGTTCAATCCCTGGCCTCGCTCAGTGGGTTGAGGATCTGGCGTTGCCGTGAGTTATGCTGTAGGTCACAGATGCGGTTTGGATCCTGTGTGGCTGTGGTGTAGGTCAGCACCTGTACCAAAAATCAATCAATCAACCAATCAATCTCAGGAGGTGTCCAGCACACAGAAGACTTTGAAGGCCTCTAAGCCTCTCGTGCTGGAATGAGGATCTGAGCCACCGCCTGGGAGAAAGATGGGGAGATTTTTGGAGAAGCCTGGAGTCTGCAGGGGCAATGTTCCAAGGCCTGGGCTGTCTCCCTCTCCCCAGCACCTCTAGGCTAGAGGCGTTGGCAGAGAGCCCACGATGGGGACAAACAGGGTGTCAGTTCCTGAGGCCCCATCCTTCCAGCCGGCCCCAGCACCCCTCCTCCCTCGCCGCCTCCCCCACCGGGAGGAAGCACAAACACAGAGCTAAATCCCCAGAGCCTCCCAGCACACCCAGGCCCAGCGCACGGCTTGGCAAATATTGGACTTTATTAATTTAATTTAATTAAACTTTATTAACCTTTATTAAAAATAAACCCTCATTAAGATTCTCATTCCCGTCTCCAGCAAAGGCAGGGGCAGGGCCCTGCCTCCTCTCCAGGCTTGTTAAATGTCACCCAAAGAGAAGCACTGGCCTCCGGGGCCATAGTCAGGGCCACAGGCAGGGGCTGGTGAAGGAAGGGCCCAGAGAAGGGTGTGTGTGGGTGTGTTTGGTGCTACTGGCAGCTGAAATCCAGGCCCTGAGCAGCCAGGGTCAAAGACCAGCCCAGACCCCAGGAGAGCCGGCCGGGAGGGAAAAAGAGTCTGAGGGTCTGGGGGGCCCTCGGAATCCATCCCCCAGAGGGGAGGACGTGGGCTAGCTGGGAGCGCCAGGCTCCAACCACGCAGTAGCCAGGTTTCCAGGCAGATTTGGGAGGAAGGAGACGTTTGTGTTCTAGCACGTGTTATTTTTCTTAGGAGCCATTCTTGCTCCTTTTAGAAATTTTGGAAAATATACGAAAGCACCAAAGAACATAACATTCTCTACGAAGCCAGTTGGACTCCTGTCTCTTGGAGCTGGACGACCATATTTATCATCCAGTCGGGGACAAAAGAGTAAGAGCCCTGCTTACAGCCGCGCCCGCACTGCGGCTACAAATGGGCCCTGTTGGGGGGAATGGGGACAGCTCGCCTCTTCCCAGAGCTGGGAAGCTGGGAAGCTGGGCGCAGTTTTCCTTCCTGTGGAAACAAACCCATTTTAACATACTTGGGAGCGAGTCGAGGCCAGTTCAGAGCTGGCAGTCACAGCAGACCTTCATTGGCTATTGGCTTTGTCTTTTTTTTTTTGTCATTTTAGGACCACACCCGCAGCGTGTGGAGGTTCCCAGGCTAAGGGTCTAATCGGAGCTGTTGCTCAGCCTACACCACAGCCACAGCCACAGCAACGCAGGATCCAAGCCGCGTCTGAAATCTACACCACAGCTCATGGCAACACCAGATCCTTAACTCACTGAGCGAGGCCAGGGATTGAACCAGCAACCTCATGGTTCCTAGTTGGATTCGTTTCCGCTGAGCCACAATAAGAACTCCCCTGTCCTGAGCTTTGTATAAACTATTTCGTCTTATCTCCCCAGTGACTTGGAGGAGGTAACACTGTGCCCACTGTCCAGAGGAGAAAACCGAGGCTTGGAGCGGGTGAAGGGCCCTGCCCAGGGCCGCCAGGCTAAAGAGCAGAGCCAGGACAGAAACCTGAAGCCCTTGCCTTCACCCAGCTCCCTGAGCTCGTCCTGGGGGGAAGCCCGGGAAAGTGGGCTTGCACAACCCGGGGAGGGGGCACCAGGCGGGCAGACCATCCACTCCCGGTGATCTGAAGAGCTTCTGCTGGGCAGCGGGTCCTCGGGCAGAGCCCAGGAGGGGAAGGAGGAGCTGCTGGGCAAGCAGGCAGAGCGGCCAGCTCTGCCTACACGCCATGGCCCCGATCCTCCCCTCACACCCTGCAGCGGTGGCCCTCCATTCTGGACACTGGCCAAGCCACCTCCTCAGGCACCCGCCCGTCAGAGGGGAAGGCCTGGGGAAAGACGAAAAACAGGTGGGCCATTCCAGGTGTCTCCAGAGGAGGCTTTGCACAATTCACGTGCTCAGTGAAACTATACTAAACACTGAGGGCGGGGGGGTAAAGGCAGCGACTCTGGGGCGAGAGGGTCCTGGCTTCAGATCCCGACACACCGCTCAGTGGTTCGGTGACCTGGAACAAATTCATTCCCTCTTTCAAGAAGCCTTAAAGGCGTGGCCTTGGGATGCCCTAGCCAACCTCACAGCCAGGGCCCTCAGGCTTGCAGGCTCGGGAGAGAACCAAGATCAGTAATAATAACCCATCGATGTGTTATTGCAAACGGTGGTACGTGCCATGAAGGGAGAGAAGAAAAAATAACTAGGAGCGGGGAGGTGGCATGAAGGGGGGACCGGTCAGCGTGGGGAGGAGCCGAGGGACGGCGGCAGGGAGGGCCCAGGGCCAGCGCAAGCCAGGCCTGCAGGCGGCATCGTGTGAATCCGGGGAAGGGCTGTGGGCCGGGGGGCCCTGTCCGGGGCTTGTCCCCCGAGGTTCAGAAGGGGAGCACTGCCCGGGGCCTCGGCCAGGGCAGGGCAGAAGTGACTGAAAGTCTTTTCAGAGGAGGATCCGCTAGACGTGTTCATTCATTCATTCACCCACTTCAGTCTTCATCCCGCAGTCTGCTGCCAGGCCCTAGCACGGACTTCTAAACAAGACCAACACGGTTCCGGCCTTCGAGGAACTTACAGTCCCAGTGGGAGAAACAGTCCCTGATGACGAAGTGAAAATAATCGTCGATCGGGACAATTTGCAGGGAGGAAATGAACGGGGCGAGGCAGCAGAGGACGGGGAAGTGGGGTGGGGAGGTCGTGGCTCCTCCAAGGGAGAGACCTGAGGCTCTGGAAGGATCCTGCAAAGGCACCAGGGCAAAGGCCCAAGGTGGATGTGGCAGGGCCCCCCAGAAGCCCCTGAGGTCCCAGCGCCCCTGAGGACCCAGTCCCCCTGGACCCCAGCTGTGCCAGGTCATGAGAGACGCTCCAGGGCTGCAGTCCTTGGAGTTACCCAGCCAGGCCGGCCAGGCTCCCCGGTTCTTGGCCAGTACTTACAGGCAAACATAAAAACGGTTAGGGATTTGGTTAACAGAGCCAGGAGGCCGAGCTGCCTGGCGGACGTGTCGGCTGGGGCTCCGGGGGTTGGGGCCGGATTCCGCAAACCCCTGACAGATAAGAAGAAGAAGCCAAGCTGGGTGGGGAAGGGGATGGCCCCCAGGCCCACCCCCAACTCACTCAGACGTGTGCTCCTGTTTAGGGCATCTTCCAGCACCGGGAGCTTCCACCTTCCAGACAAGAGACCAAGGGCACCCCAGAACTATCTCCAAGGTTCCAGGGGGGCGGTCGGAGGGCTCCTTTCCACTGTCTTAGACCAGCCCCTGTGGGGGCACGGACCCAAGCCCCTGGCACTGCTTCCCAGAGAAGGCAGGAGTCCCTGGCAGGGCCCAGCAAGGCCGGGATGGAGGCCCCTCCCTGCCTGTCTTTCTTTCAGACTCTGAGCCGCAAGGACTGTCCCTCTGCCCTACTCCAAATCCACGGAGCGAACCAGAGAGGCCCAGGCGGAATTAGATGCTAAGGCCAGAGGCAGGGTCTTCCAGACCAGGCATGGGCAGCAGGAACCACCTGGAAGGGACGAGGATGGTTTTCGTGGAGGCGCCCAAGTTGCCTTCCTGAAGTTTAACAACAAGCTCCCTGCCCCCAGGGGCGACACTGACCTCGGAGCGGATTTTATTAGAGCATCTCTGGTTCTAGGACACCTTCCCCCTTCTTCTCGCTGGGTCAGCCTGGGGACCAAAGGGCAGAGGGCAGTGGCACTGTTGACTCCGGAAGGCCCTGCATGCAGAGGCCGGGCCGCTCACGCAGCACCCCACACACAGACCCACACGCCGAGACCCACACCCTGCACACACAGACCCACATACGTGGATAAATGCAGACATCCGGGCCACACCGTGTGACCAGACCCAGAAGCACAGCCATGAACGCCCAGTCACAGCGCCCCGGGGGGACCCCATCTCCCTGCGCCTTTCTCCCGGGAGGGAAATGTACTCTCAAGGCGGACAGGCGCCTCCCCGCTCCAGCTCCTGCAGGAGTAGATGCAGGATCGGGGCTGTGCCATCTCCCCGTCTCGGGCCTCTGCTTCCCCGTCTGCCCGTGGCAGCGCAGGCTCCCCGCGCTGGGGCAGCATGGGGACTGCGCTCCCCTTTCCCTGCTGAGAATCAGACCCGGCTACGTGGCGGGGGTGGGGGTGGGGGTTCTGGGCCAGACAGCATGCGGTCAGCGTGGCTTCCTGCTGGGAGGCCCCCTAAGAGCCCAGCTTTCAGAGGCCCCGGGCTTCAGAATCTCCTCACAACTCTGGCTGCGATATAAAATAGGTCATTGGCGTAATCCCGGCCAAACTGGCCTCTCGCAGATCAGCCAGGCCACACTCCCCGGGCCTAATTATCCCATATTTGGTCAATAAACCATTAACACAGCGCCTCGGATGTTAATAACCGTTTCATGAAAAAGTCGGCGTAATTTATGAGATCAACACTGGTTAGCAAAATTAATAAATATTTCATTCGGCGAGATTTATCCCGGCGCGCTCCCGACAGGTGGACCGAGGGCCCGCGGGCGGCCCCAGGGAGCCAGCAGTCGGGGGAGAGGAAGGTCCGGCTCTCACTTGGGCCAATAAACGTTTACCTCAAATTCTATCTATCGCCATAAATCCACCGGCTGGATGAGGGAGTCCAGTAAAACCGGACTTAACATTATGTTCTGGCCATTAACAATATTTATACAGATGTCACCTCAGGGAGGCTTGGAGTCACCAGGCAGGGCCCAGCGGACACAACGGGAGTCCGCTCAGAATCCTCAGGGAAGCTTTGTGCCCAGGGAGGCCTGGGGCAGCGGGAAGGGCCCCACATTGGCTCTCGGGTTCCTCTGGGGTAGCCAACGGCCAGCTGTGTAAGCCGGGGTAAGTGTATCCATCTTTCAGAGCCTCGGTTTCCCCATCTGTAAAATGGGAGTGTTGACAATAGCCATTTTGCGGGCTGCCGATGGGATTGAGTCACATGACGCAAAGCCCCTGTAAGTGGACACTGCTCCAGCAGTCATCATCAGTGGAGGCAGGCAGGGTACTGGGCCCTCTGCTCTGGTAAAAGCTTGTTGGGTGCACGCGGCCTCTTTTACTGAGAGCCTTAGGTCTACCACCTGCTCTGCACCCGGTCTCTATAATTCCCCCTATAATCCTTCAGGTTGAGCAGGTTTGATGGCGCCACTTTCCAAAAGAAGAAACTGAGGCTCAGAAAGGCAAAGTGACTGGTCCCACGGCGGCCAGCAGGAAGCGTTGGAGGTGGGCTCAAATCTGGGTCTGTGACTCCAAGCTTCTCCACCCCTCGCACCACGCTGTCCCCCAGCCCAGGAGAGTCCTGACTGCCACCAGGTGCCAACCAGGCCCTCAGTGAGCAGCCCGGGAAACCCTCCCCTGCTCCTCTCTGCCCTCCCCGCAGCCAGCCCGGAGCCCTGGGCACACAGACCGGGACCCCTGGCCCATGGATGCCAGGGCCTGTTGTGGTTAAAGAACTTTCCAGGAGAACCAATTAGTTTTCCATGGGGAACTTTCCACCAGCATTGATTTTCACTCTCCTCGCCTGGGGTAGATTTGATTTGCGAGGAGAAGCCCTTCCAGGAGGCAGAAGCAATTGTGTGAAATAAAGGCTCCGATTGTGACAGGCTCATCAGCTGCGGAGGCCAGAGCTGGGGCTGCGGGGGGCTGAGGAGCCGGGGTGGGGGGGATGGCAACAGGCTGGGAGGTCCCTCAGGACTTTGGCAGAGAATCACCCCTCCACAGAGAGACAGAACTCCAGGCAGCAGCACCAAGACAAAGAGCAGCTCCTCTCTGGCTCCCCCTGGAGGCAGACAGGCTGCTGGATTTGCCCCTTTCCTGCAAGGCTTCCTTAAAAGCCGTAGCTCCTGCTGAGGTCCTGCAAACCCAGGTCCAGGGAGGACTGGACCCTCCGTTGTCCTTCAGCACCCTGATCCCCATCCATTTGTCTTCACTGAGCTTCCGCCCTCACCTCACACTGTTCTTTTAACAAGCCTGGGAACTTGGGGGAACAGAGCCTGCCTCCCAGACCACGTTCCATAAATGCAGGTGGAGATATTCTGTCCCATTTTACAGGCAAAGAAACTGAGGCTCCCAAGGGTTGGGTGGCTGTCCTCAAAAGAGGCAGAGCCAGAACTCAAAGCCAAATATGACTCCAAGTCCCCCTTGTCCTTTGGCTGCTTGTCCATCCGCGACGGGAAAACGAGCTAACGAACGCAGGGTGGTGGGGGAGGGGAGAGAAGCTGAAGACCCAGCCTCCCTGCCTTCTGCAGGACCATGCCCCGCTTCGCTTATTCATTCGACAAACACTTATGAGCTCCCGCTCGGAAAATAACGAGCCAGAACGCTCCCAGTCACTGGGGACACAGCAGTGAACAAAGTCAACACTTTAATACAGAGCAAATAAAAAATGGGCTGCGTGCCAGATGGTGAAAGGCTGGTAATCGGGGGAGGGAGCTGTGGGCCCCGGGAGAGGGGGTGTGGGGTTCACCGGGGAGCCAGGGTGGAGCACAGAGGGAAGGAAGTGAGCCTGCAGGTACGTGGGGAAGGGAGTTCCGGGCAGAGGGAACAGCAAGTCAAAGGCACAGAGGCTCCTGTGTTGGTAGGAGGGGGAGGCCTGAGGGGGCCCGGCCTGAATAAAAGGCTGCGGCTTTTCCCTCTGGTGACAGGGACGGGGCTGAGGTTGGGACACAGGAGCTGGCACGGGTTTTACAGGGAACTCCAGCCGCTGAGTGGAGCATGTAAGGGGACATATTCAGGAGGCTTTTGCGATGATCCAGGCAGTGGCCCCAGTCACTTGGTCCAGGGTGGAAGCAGAGGGGGAGTGAGAAGCAGTTTGTTGTGACACATGCCTGGTGGCTTGGATGTGGCGTGTGAGAAAAAGCTGGTCGAGGTCTGACTGACTGTGGCCTGAGCACCTACTAAGCGGGAGCCAGACCAGAAATAAACAGCCAGTGAGACACAAGGGAGAAGGGCCAGGAAGGGGGACAGAGGGTCAGGTGGCCCTGCTGGGTGGCAGGCACCTCGATGGAGGAGGTGACATTGCAGCAGGCGAGGGTGGGAGCCAGCAGAGGCCGAGGGAGGAGCCGCCTGGCCTCCTGGACGGGAAGGAGGCCCAAGGCCGGGGCGAGGGGCACAGGAAGGAGAAAGGCCAGCGAGGCAGCAAGTCAGGCCGGGCAGGGTCTAGGGGACTGGGACATTCAGAGACCAGGGAGTGAGGACGGCTCTGATGGCCCGGCCCCCACTGAAGTGGACCCTGTGCCGAGTTCCTCACTCACGACGCCACCTCCCAAGAGAAGCGCTGTCACTGTCCCCAACAGGGATGGGAAACCGGGACCCAGCGAGGCCGGGTGGCCTGCCCAGGGCGTGCCAGTATAGAGGGGCTCGGATGTGTTTCAAACCAAAGCTCTCTTCCCCCTCACCTCCCGGGAAGCTGGGGGCTGCGAAGGGGAGACCCCTAGATGCCGGGCAGGTGGGAGATGCCCCTACACAGAGAGGCCCGTGGGGCCCCCCACGGCTGCAGTCATCACAACACAGGCCAGTGCTTTGGTATTTTAGGGGGACCAGGCTGTGCCTGATTCAAGCTGGGGCGGCGGTTGGGGCACCGGGGTCTCTCTGCACAGGCAGGACCTCCAAGGACACCCAGAAACGCCCAGGGGCTCTGCCGTGACCTGGCGGGAGGCAGAGGAGAAGGCAGGAGTGGGGAGAGACACGGGGGAGCCAGGGGGCCCCACAGCGAGGGGGGCACCTGGCTGGGGAACGGCCCGGGGGTCAGACAAAGCCAGTCCTCCCTCCTCCTCTGAAACCCAGCTGAGCTCCACCTGCATCATCGCCTCGTCGCCACCTCTCAAGAGGAAGCTCGCCTCTCTATGAGCGGGCTCAGGCACAGAAGGGCCTGGCAGAGCCTCCCACAGAATCATCTCTTACTGAGCAGGGGCCCTGCTTGCCCTCAGCCTGGCCCTGCCCAGGGCCCCCTGGGCTGTCATGAGCCCTCCTCCAGGATTTGATGCCCCCTGGTGAGTGAGGACCTGGGGCAGCCCTTTGGGAAATGCAAACATGAAGGGCAGCCTTGGCTGTGTGGCCTTGGGCCTGTGACTCTCCCTCTCTGAGCCTCAGGTTTTTTCCTCTTGTGAAATAGACTTTCAACTGTTTTTACCAAGTACCTACAATTGGCCCTTTTGAGGGACTTTTGACACATCCACAAACAGAACAGACCAAGGTCTCGGCCCTCACCAAGCTGACATCCTAATAGGCACGAAGGAACTTAAGAGATGACTAACCGATGACAGAGCTAGATCAATACCTGGCAACCCAAAGGGAAGGAGCGCAGGATGCGGCAGGTGGGGGACAGGTTACAGGATTAAATATGGTGTCAGGGTGGACCCCCTGGCAAAGAGGCCAGATTCCAACAGAAGACATAAAGAGGTGAGGGAGGGAGCCGTGCAGGTACCCATGGAAAATCATTCCAAACTGAGGGAAAGGCAGGTGAAAGGCCCTGAGGCAGGACCATGCCCCAGCAGGTGTTCAAAGAGCAGTAGGAAGGCCCTGTGGCTGGAGCTTCCCTGGAGGAAGTGGGGACACAGAAGCATTAGGGGGCAGAGCGGGTCAGGCATTTAGGGCAAGTCAGCCCATAGTAAGTGCTCAATTAACAGGAGTTAAGATTATTGCTGCTTCTAATTAGATGACTCCTAATCCTCTTAGGGGAATGGCGGTGACTTAGGGTCTCACCTCTGCGGGCAGGAGCTGGATTTCAGGGATCCAGCCCTTTTACCCCTGGACTGGGGGCTGCTCCCTCTCTCGGCCTCTCCAGAATTTTCCAAGGCCTCAGTGGGCCTTGGGAAGTTTTGGGGGGCGAGGGGGTGGGGCCACCATCACCATGGCATTAAACCAGACCCTGGCTCCTGGAAGAAATCACAGCAAGAAGTTGTTAATACCTTTATTATGGGCTGAAATGTATTCACGATATTAAAAGACATCCCATTTCTGGCCCCCGTGTCACATCTGAGATGTAGCGTAGATAAATGATACATCACCGCACGAGATCTACCAAAACCATTAGTAACCATGACATTTTGACGTCAGATTTTAAAAAATTCCTAAGTAATCTTTTTGATTTATGAAATGCTGTCTGGGTTCATCGAGAGAGATCTCAGATTTATCACCGCCTGGTTAGAATTATTAATGATTTTCAATTTGTAAATCTGAAGTCGAGAAAGTCTGTGGGCTCTGGGTGAAAACACCGGCCGACAAAGGCCCGGACTCCTCTCACCAGAGTTCAGCCCACGGAGAGATGGGCTTCTCTTCCTGCATTCTGTACGCCTGACTTTGTCTCCCAGCAAACGCTGTCCGACTGCAGCATGCACGACTGTGGGGGGATCAGTGGCAGGACCTGCTCCAGGCAGAACAGCCGTCTCATTTCAAAGAGCGGATGTTGGAGTTCCTGTCGTGGCACAGCGGAAACGAACCCGACTAGGAACCGTGAGGTTGTGGGTTTGATCCCTGGCCTCGCTGAGTGGGTTAAGGATCTGGCTATTGCCGTGAGCTGTGATGTAGGTCACAGAGGTGGCTCAGATCTGGCGTGGCTGTGGCTGTGGCTGTGGCTGGCAGCTGTAGCTCCGATTTGACCCCTAGCCTGGGAACGTCCATATTCTGCCCAAAATAAAAAGAAAAGAAGAAAGTGCGGATGTCCACTCCCCTCCCCGCTGCACACCCAGAGGCCTGGAGAGCTGCTCCGGCCTATTTGGGCAGAGGCGGACCTCGTCTGGGGCAGCTCACAGACCCTGCTGTCCTTGGGTCTAGCTCAGGCCTCAACCCAACTGTGGCCCCTCCCACACTGAGAAGCCTGGACCAGCCCTTCCTTGCCCAAGGCAGAGCCTGCACGCTGCCAGGACTGTCCCTGGATGAGAGGCCACCTTGCCTATCAGTCTTCACCCCATCGAGGCCTCCATATGCCCCCCGGTCTCAGAAATTACCCCGACTGGGCTGGAGGCAGCGAGCAGCGCTGTTGGCCCCCAGACCTGGGGCCTGGTCCCCCTGGGTTCCCGCCTAGACCAGAGTTGGGCCCATCACCCCAGCCCGTGCCCCAGGCCCAGGTCGCATCCATGGACGGGTGGACCGGCCTGTGCAGGGCCTCGCTGGGGTTCCGCTGGGCGCCCAGGCCCAAACCCCCACCCATTCTACTCAAAGAGCTCTGAGTACACTGGCTTCAGCCCCCTGGGGTCCTTAGACCCTGCTGAGGGGCGTTTGAGACCATCCACCGTGGGGCTCAGACCAAAATAGTTTCCTGGCCAGGAAGCGCCACAAACTGGCTGGCTTCAAATGACAGAAATTTGTCCTTGCACAGTTCTGGGATCTGGAAGTCCAGAATCAAGGCGCCGGCGAGACTGGCTTTCCCGGAGGATCTGAGGGAGAATCACTAAGGGCCGGTTTCCCAGGAAGGGCGCTTTCACAGGTTCCGGGGCTGTGACTCCCCCTCTCCCAGGGTCACCTGGCCCCATCCATGCCACAGGCCTCAGAGCTGCTGTCTGTTCCACTGGCAGCACCAGGGCAGGGGCTGGGGTGTATTTTGCCCTCGGCGCCTAGAAGAAGCACCTGGCCCACAAGTGCTCAGCAAATATCGGGGAAGAAAATAGATCTCAAAGAAACTTCCTATCCCCAGGACGGGCCACGACCACGACGCCCTTAGCCATGCCTGTCTGTAGCCGCGTGGGCGACACGGAGCCACACTCAGATAAACACAAGTCACCCCGGACACTCAGGCCAACGCAACACAGAGGAACAGCCCCAAGCGACACCCGCTCAGACATACACACAACTCCTCGTCCCAACACCACACCGTGGGCTCAAAAAAATCCCCAGATGCTCCTGCTCAGAGTGGCGGGGGCAGGGGGCCCAGAAGCGCCAGCGCATCAGACAACCGCCCTGCTTTTTTGATGCGCCAGGGGCTGGAGACCATATTCTGGGTGTATTCATCGCTGAATGCTTCAAAACGCTAACTTCGTTATAACGTGCAAGTTAAGCCGGTGGCGGGGGTGGGGTTGGGAGGAGAAGCCTGAGAGGAGGGGACAGGGTGGCGGGAGGGGTGGCGCATGGCACCCAAGGGCTCTGAGCAGCAGCTGGCTCATCAGTCCATTTGGACAAGAGGTGGAAGGAAACTGCTCCTGGGGTGACGGACGCTTCCCCAGGGAGATGCCCGGATGGGGTGCCCTGGCTGTTCGGAACAGGGAGCGCTGGTGGATGAGCACCTACTGTGTGCAAGATCCTCGGTTCAGCAGCGCACCCACCAGACCTCATCCCGTCCTCACAGCCCCGTGAGGGACCATCCCCATTTTACAGACGGGGAGGCTGAGACTGGGAGAGAAGGGTGCCCAGGTAACTGTGTGGTGCTGGCCTCCTCCCACGGGTCCCACGGCCCCTGCCTGGCTTGCTCCACACTGTGGTGACATGAGGGTCACCCTGGCTTCCTGGGAGCAGCTCTGAAAAAGCCTGCATCTGAAATCCCCCTTCCCAAGGTAGGGAAGCTAGTCTGGCCCCGGACCGCCCACTGTGGGCATTTCGAAGGCAGAGAAACCCAGACCGACCTTGGACGCTGACCTCAGCCCATGACCCTGACCCTGGACATGTTTACACGCGTCTGAGATTTCCAGAGACTCTTCCTCCTGCTCTCTCTCGGTCCTCCCCAGCCCAGGATGGAGACAAGGTCGTTATCCTTGACCCCTCACCACTGCTGAGGCTCAGAGAAGGTGTGATAGCGGACGGCTGGGCTCGCCAGCTCGGGGATGGGCTCCCCGGGACTGATCTTGGCCGTGGAGCTTGGGCAGGAAACTCCCCTTATCTGAGCATGGTTTTCTCATAGGCAGAAAGGGGGGGGGGCGGCTAATAAGTCCAAAGAGAAGATATTCATCAAGGACTTAGCCCAGAACCTGGCTGGTAGAAATCCTCACTGGGTCACTCGTGGCCATTATTTCTCTTCTTATCATTAGAGGAAAATGTCCCAGAGTTTTCAGCAAATCGACCTCTTGGAAGATTCCCACCCGGGTCAGGTCGAGGCCAAGGAGGAATCGGCAAACTGTTGTCAATAACTTGAGGCGAATGTGCTCCAGGGCTGCTCCGCAGAAGAGGCCGTGAGGGCAGTCGGTGGGGGCACAGGGAGGGGACATTGAGGGGCAGTGTTTCTCTCTAAACATTTGATTCAATGTCCTGAACCTACTAAGCAACTCGACTTTTACAAACTTATCCTATAGAAGCAACCAGGGGTGTGCCCAGTGATTTATGTCCAGGGATGTTTCTGGAGCACTGCAGGCAGGAGTGATTAGCCATCAACATAAATGTTCATTGGTTAGAGATTAGAATGAGGACCCCTCTGCCAAGGACAACCACGATCCCAGAGCCGAAGGTGGCCTAAACGTCTAGGAAGAATATGGAAAACACCCAAGACAAATTTCTTTTCTTTTCTCTCTCTCTCTCTCTTTTTTTTTTTTTTTTTTTTGCTTTTTAGGGCCTCACCCGCGGCATATGGAAGTTCCCAGGCTAGGGGTCCAATCAGAGCTACACCTTCCAGGCTACACCATGGCCACAGCGACACAGGATCCTTAACCCACTGAGTGAGACCGGGGATCAAACCCACATCTTCATGGATCCTAGTGAGGTTCATTACTTCTGAGCCACCATGGGAGCTCCCCAAGACTAATTTCTTTAAAAAAAGGGAAAGTTGAAAAACAGTATGTATAGAATGATGACGTGTGTGTGTGTGTGTGTGTGTGTGTGTTTGTTTGTTTAAGGGGAGGCCAGGAGGGGCTTCCTATTTCTGGCCTGGCATGTAAAGAGCTCAGGAATTGGCACTTCATCCAAACAACAAGTTAAAAGACTGAGCAAACTAAAAAAGCAACAACTCTTCTTAGATTCTTCAGAGAAGTGAGGTCACAGAGCAAACTGGCAACCCCGCAAACCGGACAGATAGGCGGGCGAATGCAAAAAATCACAGCTTATCAGATCAGAAGCCTGCCAGCAGAAACCTCCATGGTTTTTTTCAGCTATAACACCAAAGTACAGTCCATGAAAGAAATAATCAATAAGCTGGAATTTACTAAAATTTAACATTTCTGCCCTGTGAAGAACAATGTTAGGAGAATGAAAGGACAAGCCACTCTTTGGGAGAAAATCTTTTTAAAAGCCCCACTATGTGTGTGTGTGTGTGTATGTGTGTGTGTGTATATATATATATATATATATATATATATATATATATATATATATATAAACTATTATCCAGAATATGCTAAAAGCTCTTAAAATTCAACAATAAGAAAATGACCAACCTGGATGGACCTAGAGATGATCACACTGAGTGAAGTAAGTCAGAGAAAGACAAATATCATATGATATCACTTATATGTGAATCTAATAAAAAATGATATAAAAGAACTTATTTAAAAAACAGAAACAAACTAACAGATTTCAAAACCAATCTTATGGTTACCAGAGGTGAAACCACTGGGGGGAGGAAAGAACTGGGAGGGTGGAATAACGTATACACACTAGGGCATAAAATAGATGATTAACAAACACCTACTATACGGCACAGGAAAATCTACTTAATATGTGTGACTGATTCACTTTGCTGTACACCTGAAACTAATACAACATTGTAAATCAACTCTACTCCAATAAAATTAAATTAAAAAAAGAAAATAAGCAACCTGATTAAAAAATAGGCAAAAGACCTGAATAGAAAACCCACCAAAAAATACCTACAGGTGGCAAAGAAAAAAATGAAAAGGTGTTCAACATCATAGGTCATTGGGGAATTACAAAGTAAAACAACAATGAGTAGTTCCCATAGTGGCTCAGCGGAAATGAATCTGACTAGTAACCACGAAGATGCAGGTTTGATCCCTGGCCTCCCTCGGTGGGTTATGGATCCAGCTCTGCATTGAGCTGTGGTATAGGTCATAGATGTGGCTCAGATCCTGAGTTGCTGTGGCTGTGATGTAGGCAGACAGCTATAGCTCCGATTTGACCCCTAGCCTAGGAACTTTCATGTGCTATGGGTGTGGCCCTAAAAAGACAAAAAAAGAAAAATTAAAGATTAAAAGAACCCACCACCACCAACAACAAAAAACAATGAGATACCACAATACACCTACTAGAATGGCCAAAACGCAGAACACTAATGACAACAAATGCTGGTGAAAATGTGGAGACACTCATTCATTGCTGATGGGAATGCAAAACCGTAGAACATTTTGGAAGACAGTTTGGAGGTTTCTTACAAAACTAAATACACTCTCACCATATGATCCAGCAATCACCACTCCTTAGTATTTACTCAAAAGAGTTGAAAACTTAGGTCCACACAAAAGCCTGAAATTGGCTGCCCAAAGCCACTTTATTCACAACTGCCATCACTTGGAAGCCACTGAGATGTCCTTCATTAGGCGAATGGATAAATAAACTGTGGTATATCCAGACAACAGACCATCATTCAGCTCTAAAAAAAGGTGAGGTACCAAGCCAGGAAAAGACATGGGGGAACCTTAAATGCATTGATTAAGTGAAAGAAGCCAACATAAAACGACTCGTATGTATGATTCCAACTTTGGCTTTTACAGTAAAAGAATCTCCAGTTCCTGGGGTGGGGGGGCTAGGGAAGAAGGCGGGATGGATAGGCAGAGCACAGCAGATTTTTTTTAGGGCAATGAAACTATTCTGTATGATACTGCAATGGTGGATACACGTCATTACACAGGTGTCCAGATCCATAGAAAACACATCGCCAAGCATGAGCCCTCATTAAACTACGAACTTCGGGTGATGATGATATCTCAATGTAGGTTCACCAGTTGCAACAAAAGTACCACTGTGGGAGTCCCACGGTCTCTGCTGTGGCTCGAGTTGCTGCTATGGGTTTGCTTCCTGACCCAGAAATGTCTACGGGCTATGGGCATGGCCCCCAAATAATAATAAAGATAAAAAATAAAATAAATAAAACTTACACAGAAATATGAAGGGCCAAGAATGGCCAATGTACTGCTGAAACAGAACAGCGTGAGAGAACTTGCTTTATAAGATGTCAAGACCGATTCTAAAGCCCTGATCGGTAAGCCAGTGTGGTGCCAGCACAGAGGTAGACACATAGTATAAGAGCAGACACAAAATTATGCACACATGTGGGCACTTGATGCAAGACGGAGGGGACTTTGCAGATCATTGGGAAAAAGATGAAATTCCCAGTTTGTTAGGATGTTGGGACATGTAGACCCCCCTACCTCACACCATACACAAAAAATTTTTTCCTGAAAAAGGAAAAACTGCTTAATTATTAATTAAAATTAACCATTGTATTCCTATTCATTAAAATACCCTACAGACAGTAAGAAAATAGACAAATGTACAGAAACGGGCAAACAACTTCAACAGGCGCTTCACAGAAAAATCAAATTCATCAGTCAACACTCATGAAAAAGCGTGCAACCTCATTAACAAGCCGGGAACTTCATTAACAAGCATGCAACCTCATTAAAATCACAATGACCCATCATCATCAAACCACTAGGCGGTGAAAACATTTTCAATACCAAATGTTGGCAAGGATGTGGAAATGTAAATTGGTACAACCACTTTGGAAACAATTTGGCCCTCCCTGGTCAAGTTTAAGAGAAGCAGATGTTCCACGTCAGCAGCTCCACTCTGGAGTCCTCCTGCAGGTGTGCACCAGAGGCAACAGAACAGCACTTTCAGGGCCTTAGTGACCCTCCTGTGCCTCCAGTCCCCCCAGACCAGGCTGGGTGAGTTCATCTCCAAGGTCCTTCCAGAGCCAGTGCTTAATGGGAAGGGTTGATCTTCCACCATCAAGGGTTCTTCCTTCCGTAAGTAGCCTCCCAAGGCTCCCCAAATCCCTGGGCTCCCCACACCTGAGGGCGACACAACTCTATTTTGCAAACTTTACTTCCCCTCTTTAACTTCTTTAGAAAAAGCACGGACCTCAGCCTAGACCCAAAGGCAACTTTCTTCCCTCTTAGACCTCTGTTTCCTGCCCTGTGAAATGGGGCAGCCGCAGTTCTTGTCCCATAGGGCGTTTGGGAGGACTCAGCAGGGGCTGGTGGCAAGGACTCCCTGTGCTCAGAGGGCACCCGCCCTTGTGCCTTACCTGGATCCCCACTTCCCTCGTGGTCCCCCACCCCATCTGTGACTTCCTCCTGGCCCAGTTCAACTCATCTTCATAGAAGCCCTTTCCTACCTGCAGCCGGTGAAGGTCTCTCCCTTCCCTAAGCTTCCGGTTTATCCGCACATCACGGAATATTTCCCCAAGAGCTCACGCTACAGAAGGCAGCATTTCGGGGTTGGGGGAACCATGGGGAACTCAACAGCTCCAGCACCAGGTAGAGAGATGTTGGTTCAGGCAGGTGAGAGGAGGGAGAAAGGCAAGGAGATCACCCTGTGCCTGTCACACCTCTCCCTCCGTAACCAGCATGGTGTAGGGCACGTGGTAGCTGTTCAGTGAACTCTGGTTGACCGTCAAACCAAACGATGGAGACGCACTCAGATTTGCACACTCAGGCGTATAGGCTGCCGTGCACGTGCTTTTGGGGGACATGTGCTTCTAAGAGCACACACATGTGTGCCCGTGAATATTGACATGTGAAATGCACCTGCACACAGAGACGGTCCCAATGCAAGAGCCTGCTCCAGCCAGACTCCTCATGGCCGTGAACACTGCCTCCCACACAAAGCTCATTTATTTTGATTTATGAATATTACAAAAATAAACCTGAGCATCTTCTTGGGGATTCTGTGATCCTGACACAGGTCCCCACAATATTGCTTTTTGCTCCTGGTTACCTGAAATTAGCAGAGTAATTCGGAATCTGCATCTTTATTTAAAAGAAAAAACTGTAGATGCAGAATTATAAAAATTTAATATGCTCCCAGGAAAATGAAAAATGAGAGGTTGTGATCTCGTCTAACACTTTCAAATGTGTTTATTAATTCATGTTTTAAATCATAAGTTTCATTCGGTGAGAGCCATGCACAGCAATAAGCCCGTTTTAAAATATTAATGAATAAACAATATTTCTCTATTGAAATATAACATGCTTCTTTGAACAATGGACCACCAGTAATAAATCAAAACCAGGAGAAAATTGCATTTCATATTTAATACAAGTTGAACTCTGCCTTTTTATAAATGATATCTTTTTTGTTTAATTGGCGTCAGTTCAGATCTAGCAGATTGCTAATAAAATTCTGGATTTCCATATTTAATGATGCGTACACTTTCTGCTGAAATTTTACCAGGAAAAAAGAACCAGCCTTGTATTATCTCCTGAGATGGTGGTAAGAGGTGAGGCCAAGGCCTTAGTCCAGCCTTGCGGCCTAGGAGGAAGCAGGCCAGAGTAGGTGGATGGAGAAGCTGAGTCTCCCCCAAGGCCCTCACTGAGTAGCTGACACCCCGCTACCCCTCTGTTGACCGGAACTAATCATTCCAGCCAAAGACCTGGTATTCCCTTCTCACCTGGGGCACCGTGTAACGGTAACAAGGAGGAGAGAGCACACCCCAACCCATGGTCCCGGAGCCACGAGTGCATCATGTCATTCATCTTTATGACTGCTAGGAAGGTAGGATCAAATTCTCCCCATTTCACAGATGTGGAAACTGAGGCCACCCAGTGAGAGTGGTAAGAGGCCCAAGGTCACACACAGCCAGTAAGTGGCAGAACTCGGTCTGAATCCTCATACCACCTCACGCTGCTTTGAAGGAGATGAATCAACTGGGGCTGTCTAAGACTGGGTTTTATTAACATCGAGTGAGGGGGACGCAAGCTGGAATTTAGGTGCAAATCACTACCGCACGGCAAGTCGTGGACGAACAGGTAATAACAGCAACCAGCCTCGGTCCTTGCTACACACGGGATGCTTCACCTGTACCAACTGGCTCGATCCTCCCCATGATGCCAGGAGGCAGGTGCTTGACAGCTCAGGAAACTGAGGCATGAGGAGCTTGCAAGACTTGCCCGAGGACACATAGCCAGTGCCCGGCAGAACCAGGATTCAACCCCGGGGCCCCCGCCCATGAGTGCTCAGTCATGGAGCTTTCCTAGCCACCGGCCACACAGAACCTGGGGCACCTGTGTCATAGCTGTGACGGGCCCACTGCCCCCTTGGCTGGGAGCTGTGGCTCCTGGCAGGCACTGGGTGGGCCCGGCTGGAAGCAGGCTCCATGCATGTACACTGGCTGAGTCAGCAGGGCTGAGGGATGCTGGGCTTATTGTCCGTGGGGCCGGGTCCCCAGGCCCAGCGGGGATGTGCTACAGCCCTGAAGTGTCTGTGGACACAGCAGCCTTCCTGAGGGTGGCTCTGGGGTCCCAGACGCTGGGGAGAGGAGCCGATGGCTCTGACTTGGGGGAAGGGCTGGTTATCTGTCCCCTTCTCTGCTCAGTTTGCGCCTCAGGCTCACCCACAGCGGGCCTGCCAGCATGACGAGAGAGACAGAAACTGACAAGACAGCCAGGCACAAGGGTGAAAAGAGTGGGCTCTGGTTTCAGACACACCCAGACTCGCTCACCTTCCATCTCTGTGTGTTATTTGCCAAGAAGTTTCACTTTCCTCATCTGTAAAGTGGGGAGAATGATAGAACCTTCCTCAGGAGGCTGCGGTGAGCATTTAGAAAGAAAGCCTGGGAAGGGAGGGAGCAAGCGCCCGCAGGGGCCCCCCTGCTCGCCAGGCCCCCTGGCCTTTGCACCTGCTTCCCCCTCCTCTGAGCCTATGGCTCCCACCCCCAACTCACTCCTGTTGGTCTCTGCTTGGACGTCCAGTGGGGGGAGATAAGTGCTGCTGGACGACGGGCCTGGCTCTGTGGGAGGACACTGTGGGCTGGACTCAGCCTTACGGGACAGGCGTTCGCCAGGGAGAAGGTACAGAAGGATGTTGCAAGAAGAGTGAGGAAGCTAAGGTTCAGGGAGGTTAAACCTCTCACGCAAGGTTACACAGCTGGGAGGAGGCAGAGCCAGGATTCATATCTATGCCCCAGGGCGAAATCCACTTGCACCCAGAGGGGGCTGTGTGGGCAGCGGACTAAGGGGCCAGGAGCCAGGGCTCAGGTGCAGGGAGCTGGGGACTTAGACAGGCACCCCCAGGGGCAGGGCAGCATCCTTCCTCCGATCTGTTCACCTCCATTAGTTACGGTGCCAGGCCCAGCCTAGCCCCAGTGTAGGGTTCTTCCTGTCCCTCGTCCCCAACTTTGTGATCCACAGACACGGAAAGGACCACGCAGTCTGTGATACACGTCCGGTACACACCACAGGACACACATGCTCAGGTGGCCCAGGCAATGGAGGCGAAGGCGGGAGGGCTGCAAGCTCTAAGGAATTTGGGGGAATGATTTCCGTAGTCACCTTGCCCCAGAAGGGGACCTCACACTGGAGGTTCTCCTTCCTCCACAGCAAATTTACAGGAGTCTGTTTCTGTCCCACTACAGGCAGCTGCTGAGAGGTGTCACCTGTGACCTTCATGGGGCATCTTGGAGAGGTGGTGTCACCTCTTTGAGCCTCAGAGTCCCCATCTGCAGATGGGGTAACAGCAGCCATGATATGGGGCTCCGTCGCCGTTAAATAACATATAACAGGGCCGTCCACAGGGGATGCTCATGAACTGAGGCTGTCAGCCCAGCGAAGGGCCCTTTCTCATGGCACCAGCACGTTTCATACACTGAAAAGCCCTCCCGGTCTGGGAGACTTAAACCCATCACACCTTTCCACATGGAAGGGTGCTGCCCTCAAACCCCGCCCCGCCCGCCCCCATCCCTGGCCGGCGCCCAGTCCAAGGCTACGGAGAAGTTTTAACCTAGTTTGCAAGGCCGCCTGGTCCGCTGTCTTCAGAGGCTCCCAGGCTGCCCTCGTATCTCTGTTTATATCTGCCTACCTGTCCAATGTGTAGCTCCTCAAGCACTTGGGCTCCAGAAACTCGCGGAAGCAGGACCCCATGGGCCTTCTGGGGACAGAGCCCTCCCCCACACTCCGCTGACACTCCTCTCTGAAGGTCCTAGGTCACGGTGTCCGATGCACATTTCCTGAGTTTCACTGAAGCTAAGTCCACCACCAAATGGAAGGAATTAACTACTTGGTGTGAGTGCTAAACCCGCCAGACCGACTGGCGCCTAAGGATTGGTAATGCTAACCTGTGACCCCGCCCTCTTACCGCACCATCAACCAATCAAGGATTGCGCACGAGCCGACCACCCACCCGGCGACGACCCTCCCCCTCTCACCTGTCGTCATTTAAAGAAAAATGCTTTGCCCAAGCACAGCGAGGGAGTTTGGACCCTGAGCCCTAGCTGTCCTGAACCCATTGCTTGGCACCCTGCAATAAAGACTGTACTTTTCCTGGAACCCCCAGTGGCCTAGTGGTTAAGGGTTTGGCGTTGTCACTGCTATGGCTCGGGTTGAGTCCCTGATTGGGAATTCCCGCATGCCACAAGCATAGCCAAAAAAAAAAAAAAAAAAAGACTACTCTTTCTTTCACCACAAGCTGGTGTCAGTAGCTTGGTTTTATTGCACACGGGCGAGAAGACCCAAGTCTGGTTCAGTAACAAAAGTACACTTACCTTCGCGGACGCACACGTGCCCCTTCCCTACTAACCGGCTGCGAGGACAGGCCCCTCGGCCGGCAACCGGGTGTTGCAGGTGGTTTCCTGCTATTCTCTTCTTTGACCTTGAGAACAGGCTGTGGGGCCCTCACTTCCCCAGTCTCAGGGTTCAGAAACCTACCACGCTCTCCAGTACCCTCACTAAGCTTTTGCTTTCTGAACAGGGACTAGGCCCAGGATCTTGGCCTCTTGAGGGCTGGGGACTGATTTCATTTAGTCCTGGGTCTAGATCCTAATCTATCAAATCAATACATTTCACCCAGTTTGGAGGGGGACAATAAGAGCCTTGTGGCTGGAGCCATATCCCAGTTTCCTTGACATGAGGGTGCTTCTGGCCTACCCACCCACCCCCACCCCATCCTCCATGCCGAACATGGTCCAGAAGAGGAACTGGAAGGTCTCGTTGAAACTGGCCCAGGAGTGAGACATCAGGGACGGGGGCAGGCTCCAGCGACACCCGGACCCGCCCCTCCTCTCCCTCGAGGGCCCGGCCCGGGGCCCTCTGCTTCCACGAAGCCCTTTGGACCACTCGCCTTGTCTGAGCTCCAGCCCGTGTTTTCCGAACACGCAGCTGGGCCAGGAACAGGTGCTGCGGTCACAGGATGAACGTGGCCCCCATCTCCGAGGACCCCACGTTCTGGGCCGGGGCGGGGCGGGGGGGAGATGGACACTGAGCCAAGCAAGAGTCCTCAACTGCCAGAGTGCTGCGAAGGGACAGTATAAGGGGTCACGGCCTCGGCTGCGAAGCGGGGAAGCTTCTGTGAAGAGCATTCAGGAGGTGCTGAAGAGCAGAGAGGGAGTTGTGTTCAAGTGCCTCCTAAATTAGCTTCTAGGAACAGAATTATGTTTATTGAGGCCTCCCCAAAATAAAGCCTCAGACTCACTCCTTTCCCGGCAAGGGTTGCCATTTGCTGTGTGACTCTCCAACAAAGGCTGGTACATGCTCCTCTCAAAAGGCTGGCCTGAGATGAGATTTTTCTTAGAAGTGTGTTTTTGGACTTTAAAGATCTGTGTGTGTGTGCGTGTGTGTCTGGTTTCCATAGGATATCTCTGCAAACCCACATAGGATGGAGATTGTTTTCTGTACAAAGGCTGACCCATAAGCTGATTGAATCATGCAAGTAACTACTTAGCCAAGGGAGAGATTCCTGCAGGCAGGCTGGGCCCACGTGAGAGAGAACAGCTTTGGAGTGCAATCTCTATGTTTACTCTCACGGTATAACGGCCTCAGATGAACAGGAATGGTGGCCCTAGACCTTGTTTGCCTGGCTCTACCTACTGAAATAGTAAAACAATTGTATTTATCAAAGGCCAATTTGCTGCAACTGATTAACATTAATCCGATTTCCTGTTAGTCAATTTCCTTTAGATATAGTAAACAGGCCAATTACCTGCTATTGACTTCTTTTATTACAAAGAGTTAGATATTAGCGACAAGATGTACATACAAACACATAGAATTTCTGATAATCTGAATAAAACAAAACAATGTGTAACCTAGTTAAAAGATTTCTAGTTGGTTTTATAAGTTTAGTTTTCAGAAGTATGTTCAGAGAAGTTGTGTTTTTTTGTTTGTTTTTTAACAGGATGTGGAGATTCCCAGGGCCAGGGATTGAACCTGTATCACAGCAGTGACCTGAGCTGCTTGCTGTGACAACGCCACCACAAGGGAACTCCAACTTTTTCTAGTTTAACTGATATCTCAAGAAGTTATGAAGGCGAAGCAATGCATGCGACCAGACTGATGATTACTTTTGTTACCCAATAGGTCTTTCCATCTAACAGATGCCAGATATATCATTAGGACAAGAGAGTGTGAGCCCCAAGAACACACACAATGTCCTAGGTCTTTGAGCTTGTGGCATTTCCTTAACTTTCAGGAACTTCAGTTTCCTAATCTGTGAAAATGGGGATGATATTTCCCTGGTGGTGTTCGTGAGGACGAATGGCGACGTCCAGGAGCCAGCCAGGAGCCTGCAGAGGGGTCAGCCATGCCCCGCCCCACCTTTATTTCCCTGTTCCTCTCTGACAGGCCACGCAGTTACACACCCAGGCAGCTTCTGAGCGGCTTTATCCTCTTTCTGCTCTGATGGGCTCACAGGCTGGGGTAAGAAATAGCATCAACATTTAATCATGAAAGCAAAAAGTTTATTCATGTTTGAAACTACATATAACTACCACGAGGAAGACTTTTTCAATCCAGGGTGTAATCCAGTTAGAAAGGAACACGAAACGCTTTTAATACATTAGAATCACTGCCACAAATTTTTTTTCATGACTCAATCAGTTTCAGAATCGCATACAATACAAAAAGAGAGAAAGGAGAAGGGGGCCCCATTACACAGGGTGAAATATACAGTACCGAATACTGAAATCTGAATGCATCACAATTAGTCGCCGCTTTTTTTTTTTTGCATGGATTAGTAACAAGATGAAGAACATTCAAAATGTTTCTCAGTTATTTACAACAGTTTTACTGATCCTGTGTTAATTTAAGACCCAATGTTTCCACTCTCGGTTTTTTAAAAGTTGCAAATGCAACTCTGATTTTTCTTTTAAAAGATTACAATGTACATTACATCTTATGAAGGGAAACAAAGAGTTAATTACAAGATGCAAAATATCAGATAAGAAAGAGACAAACTACAGCGTGAGTATTGTTCAGAGGTAGTAAGTGAGCACTCTAAGCTACAGAACATGTTGAAATTCTATTGGTTCGTATGAGTTCGCATGAGGTAATAAAGCTGTGTTTTGATTGGTGAGATGTATAAATACTCTTTTGCTACACTATATACAACACTCCAGAGAGCAGGGCCTTTGTCGATGCCCAGAGGACGTAGCAAACCTTGACAAGTCTGTGCAGCACCCAGCGCACACCGTAAAACCCCAGACACGGATCTCGTGTTCACCTCTATCAGCAGCAAGTATCTTCATCTCTCAAAACAGTCTGGATCCATAATTTAATTACCGAGCAGACTCTGGGCACTGGTGCTTTCAGAGAGAGAAAAGATGCTACCAGTCTCTGATCTAATTATAACATAAAGAGATCGCAACACAAGTGTGATGAGGAAGATTCTTAAACACAACCCTCATTAACAGTTAGCCAAACAGCTCCTTGATTCCAACTCCATTAGTGATACGAAAGGACAATCAAAAGTCTGCGATGGAAATATGCAAGAAGTTCAATTTAGGTGAGGTGAGTCTTTGTATCTGCCTTAACGATTGAGGTTTAGCATATATTGTACTTTTTACCCTTAAGGCCAAGTAATTGGCAAGTGAGAAACCATGGATGTAAAATATTGATAATAAATTATGATAAAATAGCTACAGGACTGTCAACAATGTTAAATCTTGGCCTAATTGGATAAAGTGCTTTTTTAACATTGTGTGTTTTTAAGTATAAATACAAATGATTATGATTCCTTAAAAAACAGATTTACCAAGTTCTCTAATAAGACAAGGTTTTACAGTAAAGCTGTAGATGGTGGGCTACAAAAACGCTTTCCTTTTCCTACTATTGCTCTGAATGCACTTATCAAGGCATGTCAGCTCAGGGAAAAGTGTTGCCGGAGATTAGTTAGAGGTATCAGAGTGCACACTTCCTGGGCCTTCTGTAGGAGAAGTCACAGAAGATGGAGTTGTTGCGTCCTGCCAGCCTCCATTAGCCTGAAAGGAGAAACACAGTTCACCGAGTGCACAGCTACATATTAATTCTACTCCCCAATTTAAAACACCCCGATGACAACATGAGAGCAAAGATGCATTAGCAAAATGTATTTTCTAAACCCACTTTGGCAGGAGTTTGAAGCATGTGTTAAAGTGGGATTAAATGCATGTAAAACAAATCCATCCTACCAAGTAAAGACTTGGCAATAAATCAGCACACTGAAGGAGGGCTTCAGCTGGTCTCAAGCTGGCACGAAGCTCGGCCTTTGATTTGCCGGTAAAAATCAAGTGACTCGAAAAACAGTCTTATAAGAAGGGAGCAGTGGAGAAGCTCAGCACAGTGCTTTGGAAAGACCCCGGGCTCCACAAAGTACAAACTTCAGCCCGGCTTAATCCTCGTTTCCATAGAGAAGGAGTTGCCCCCCTGACACCCCTTCTATACACGCTTGACAGCCAGCTACTCTAACCCCTGGAAAATGAAGGCCAGAATTTCCCTCCAAACAGGATCCTGCAGAATGAAAATGCATGAACTGTGGAGGAGCACGCACTATTCAAATCTGGATCCCAATTATCTGTCACCGGGGCTCCTGCCGGGATGTTGCTCCACTCTTCGCGTGCCTCTGGCCCTCCTGCCTCGGACCTGCCTCAGCAGTAACAGTACTCAGAAACAAATTTGCCTCATGTCTCGGCCTATAGAGGCAATTGCTGAAATCAATGTCTGATCAGATTTCTGCCGTGGCAGACAGCTTGTCGCTACATATTTTTATGTCAGTCAAGAAGAGGGAGGTGCTGGGCTCGTGAGTTGGGGAACACTGAGTGGAAGTGACGGGGCAGGCCTTTCTGGAGAGACGGCGAGGGTGAGCTGGCTGACACCCAGTGCCTGCGGCACAGGCCCGGACCTCCTACACCAGTGTCGGTGGGGGTCAGAAGGTCCCCCTGTCTCCCTCCCATCTCCAGCTGCAACTCGTTCTGTGAGTCTATCCAAAATATCTTCTTTTTAGGCCTGTGCTGCTAGGCTACTCTGAACGCTGTCTAGATTCCTGGCCCAGCCTTGGGCTGGGAATTTTTCCTGGTCCCAACTTGATGTTCCTGGGGACACCCCTGTCTTCTGATGGGCTGCCTAGCCCCCCACATAAAGCACCTTTTCTCCCTCTAGGACCACAGAGAAATGCCAGGGAGCAGGGAGAGGGACCCAACAACTACATGGAGGTGACCAGAGCTGAAGAGAAAAGGATTTTCCAGGCCTGAAGTGGATCAAATTCAGGTTAGGAGAAAAATAAAGCTATGGCGATGGGTCTTCAAAGCCTTAGCAGTGCAGGCTGGACGGAGACACTCGCGTGTGTGTTCGTGCAGACTCCAAGTCCGCTCCTCTGTCTCCAGGGTAAGCTGTGCTCACCCCTCAGGTAGGAAAATCCACTTAGGAGAAGAAAAACTCTCACACAGATACAAGTCTAAAGATATTCCATCTGAAGTAAACATCATTCCTCTTTTATCCAAATTTATAAACAACAAATGTACAATATTTTTACCCAGCGTGGCAGCTGGAGGAGAGGTTGTCAGCAAGCATTCTTTTTTTTCAAAATAAATTAATCCTTACTCTGGTGGTTTGAGATTATGCACTGTATTATACAACAGCGCCTTATCAAGCCTCATCAGTGAAGATGGAATTCATGTCTGTAAAATGCTGCAGGCAATCACAGTTTCATATTTTATCATGTTGATAAGGATATCGCACATTCTCTGAAGCATTTCAAAACACTTAAATGAAAAAAGGAGAAATGCAACTAAAAGGCTTTTTATATGGTTTGTTGTGGGTTATTATGAGTTATTTATAAACCCAAAAGGAAAGATTTGACATTTCAAATGTAAAAGATTTGAGTATTTAATGGTCCCTTTTTCCTTTCACAATTGAACATCCTCAATCACTTTTTAAATCATTAATATTTACTCTTATAGTAAGCTAAGGCCCTTAAAAAGGAAGAATTTTGTCTATTTTCTTCCTGACTCTACTACTTGGTGTCAGGCAGCCCATTTCCTCCGTAGTCTGGAGTCCCAGATTCCGTCCACCACTCCACCCCGAGGACCCAATCCCCCAGCTCCCTTTTAGGCACTGTGCGTTTGCTATTTTCCATCCGTGTCAGAGCTGGGAAGAAAAGTCAAGTTTTGGTCGATTGGTTACAAAACTTAAAACTATTTCCTCCATAATTAAAAACTCAGAGGCCATTAAAAATACCGAGCACGTTTTGCATTCCGTGTAGACAATACTGCACATTGCTCTTCAGAATAGGATGTTTTGTTGAGCTTGGTTTGTTGATCGGTCTGCAGGCCCTCCTCCCCTTCACCTGAGCTGTGTTTGGGAATTTTTCCTGCTGCTCGAGTCTAAGATAAATGACCTGTTTTCACCATCTCCCTGGAACACTGCATGGCCAGTAGGAGATGGCTTCCTAACGGGCTGATGTGTCTCTACTGATGACGAACACCAGCCACCCCGGGCCTCTGTGAGGGCTTCTGACGGCAAGAAGGTAACATCAGTGTTTGGGTTCATAAAAGAAAAGTACAGTGGAGACCGTTGCTTCCCCGCATGCTGAAACGAGGAGAAGCCAAGTCAAATGACCAATAATTTATTTATTAGTCACTGTTTACCTGATGCTGTTTCTACAGCTCTTCAGACCTGGTTCCCCAGAGTACTCACATTTAAATTATGTGGACTGTACAGTGAATTTCCTCCAAGGCCATCACTGTAGCCTCCCGTCTGATTGATAACATGACGGAGGGTATCCACCTAGGAGTGAGACAAAACAAAATTCATCATCCCAAATCTATTAAAACATCATCACTTACAAAAGGAAACAATTTGAATTATGTGTGCCATGAGGGTTTAGCATCTTGAATGAAAGACAAATTTATCAATCAAATGTGACTGGCAGAATTTCAACAATTCTTTGCATATTTAAACTCCCACATCTTTGTTTTTCATGCCAGCCAAACATCTTCATGGCAATGCAAACTTTTCATCTATACCAACCAAATGTGTGTGATTGTGGGTGAAAACTACTTATAAATATGAATACTGGCTCTCTCTCTCACACCCTTATATGCACAAAAACAAATAATTGCTCTGCATTAAAGAGAATGAGAAAAAGAGTTGAACCTGGAATATACAACTCAGGTTTTTTATTCTGACTTAAAAAAAAAACAGAAATGAAACAGAGTAATATGTTTTTTAAATGTACACACACTGGCACACATAATTTTTCTGGTCAATTTTGTCATAAAAGTAATAAGCACCCAACCCCTCTCCATGAGCTCAAGCCAGAGCCGAATGCATTCACAAAGTTTATCAGGTTTGAATCATCAAAAGTCACTGGTCACTTGACTTCTCATTAAATTAAATGGTGGGGCAGACGGGTCACGTCTGGAAGCACCCAGCACAGGTTCTGCATGGATGTGCAGACCACGTCCACGAGGTGAGAGGAACAAGTTTTGAGCCCAAACCCTACCCTGCTAGAAAGGCCCCAGGTGGGGCATTTCTCCTACCTGTGACTGCACATTGGCTCCGACTTGGGACCCTTGGTAAGAATCCCCATTCAGACTCTGCATGTTCATGAACATGTCCCCAGAATTTGGGAGGTTAAAAGAACCAGAAGAACCTGGAAAGGAAAGAGTTAAGTAGCTGAATAACAGAGAGCTACACACATCATCCTCAAAGACCTAGAGGCAGGGAGAGGAGAAAAGGTACAGAAGGGAAAGGCTGTGGACAACAAAAGCATTTCCAGATCTAAGAAGATGGAGAGTGACTCCAGAGAGTCAGATCCTGTGATTCGTTTTATATCTAGGAAAGTCCTACCAACGGGGAAGCCCAAATGTGAAACAAAGAGAAAATCAAAATAAGCAGAAAAACACCCAGCAGCTGGCCTGGAACCATCCCCCGTTTTCATTTATCTCCAGGACTTGGTCATTATTTGAGCGCTTCATCATCATTAACTGTCATGGTGGACAATTACCCAGAAAAGAAACATTTTTCTGAAGCTCTTCCTTCGCCATACACTGCCTAACTTTCCTTTCATCAGTTTCCATGTTCCATTAAAAAGAACTTGGGAGGTTGGGTGAGGGGAACAACAACAACAAAAATTCCTCACTTTCTGAATTTTTAAAGTTATGTTTAAAATATCTCCTTAGAAAAGCCCCTTGAAATGCTTCTCAAGTCCATCTGTTTGGACGAGCTGTACATCTTTCACCTGGTACTCAAGTTCCCTGTGATTTTAAGATGTTTCCAACTCCATCAAAAATGCCCCATCAAATTTGGCCAAGCTGTATTGTATGAGGAGCCAAGATACTGCACCCAGGCATTAAGTATCATACCCCGGCAGCCAGCCACCTACTGATCAGCTAACCACATGCTGAGCCTACCAAGTCAGCACAGGTGCTAAAGAAATGCTAAGGCTGTTAGGTGGAAACACTGCGGCCACGTTAGGTGGAAAGCACTGCTGTCCTAACTCCACATTCTAACTTCATTCCTCACAGCAGCAGGGAAATTCCCCTCTTCTGCTATTTCACTCATTCTTTGACCACCACTCTTGATTTTAAAATGATACAGGGAACAATACAGTTAAAATAATCGTTAG
The DNA here is from genome assembly GCA_004024745.2 of Catagonus wagneri. Taxonomy (NCBI): domain Eukaryota; kingdom Metazoa; phylum Chordata; class Mammalia; order Artiodactyla; family Tayassuidae; genus Catagonus; species Catagonus wagneri. The sequence continues at coordinate 6,405,332 of PVHT021183634.1, forward strand.
TGATAGCACTTTGCCTGACTGCTGAATTAAAAACCACCACTAAGTGTAAAAGTTCCAGAATCTACCAGTAGTGAGTGGCACTCAACTATGAATAGTGGGGTTACAGGCTCTGGCCATCCGCTCATTCACCCATCCCAAGAACAAGCCTACATTTTAACATAAATCTTCCTTTATAAATCCACTGTGCCCTCAGTATGGCTCTTGTTTCCTGGCCTTTGGGGTGGGGCTGTGTGGCATAAGGCTGCCTGAGCGAAATAGGGAATGGGCACCCATACGCACCAGAATTTGGCGTGGTGGGCGAGTTGGTCTGGTTGTTCTGCACGGCTGCGGCCACTGCGTGTGCGGCTGTCACAGCTGTCTTTGCAGCGTAAAGGTTGGCTTCTTCCTGAAACTTGCCGATATTCTTCTTGTACCTGATTCGTTTGTTGCCAAACCAGTTGGACACCTACAAATCACAGGGACGTGAGTACAGAGAAGCCAGGTTCTGAGGGGAGGGAGAAAGTCAAACATCCAATAATAAACTGCTGGCCACCAAGGGGGAACCTTGGAAGACACTCAGGTCCTAGCCTGTGATCACATCCTGGGGACAAAGCAGAATGGTGGAGACAAACTTCTCAACACTCTTGGAATAAGACCGCTTCTTGGAGTTGGCCACAGTAACGCTAAAGTGGCTGGGAGAAAAATAAAATAAAATAAAATAAAATGGCCAGGAGCACTGTTCATAAAAAATTATTCAATCGGTATATACCATTAGTATATTAGTCCCCCCCAAAGGAGCTGAAAAACTAAAGGAAATGTTTGTTAGGTGAGTAGTAAGAAATACTTGTAAAAGAATAACTTATTCTTTTGAGGTCTGGAACAATTTTGGCAGCTATACAGTAGAATCATGTTTGGTCTGCTGAAAAGAGTAACATCAATTAATAATGGATGAAAAACCCCTTTGTCTCCTACCTTAGAAGATACTGTATGTCTGCCAAGATGGCTGCTCAAGCTCTGCCAGTTAACATGTGAGAAGGTCAAAACTTGAAAACTCACGCAACTCCAATAAGGTCAAATGCAAATACAGAATCAGCAGCTGATTTCATTAGGTGGCATATACTTATTTCTTCTGCAACCTACTTATGATGTCAACCAGGGCAAATGGGAGAGATATTTCTAAGGAGGATCTTGGCAACAGGCAGAATTCATCACCTTTCGCTGAGAGCAAAACTTTAGCCTAAGGCTCACTGCTTATAGTTACACTGAGTGTTGGGGTACCTGTGAGCTGAGCTATATAAAGAAGCTAAAACCCACACAGCAATTTATAAATAAGTACTCATTTGCTATATAAAAGGCTCTGACCTCTCCTTTAAGCAAGTAACAGTTTAAAAATACTTTTTAATAATTTCATAATAATCTGTCAAAGGGACATGTTGCTGTGGTATCAGGCGGGGTGGGTCACTGTTTCATCCTGAACAACTACTTAGGGACCCTGAGGAAAAATAAGGAGTGTTATGAGCCCTCCAACCCAATTTGCACCGATGGGCACACTGGTTGACCATCTCTGCCAAGTCTTTAATTGCTTTGGAAATAGAACTCTCATTCTTCAAGCTATGGCACTCATCCTTCCAGAGAAAGCTAGAGAGTCCCGGCAAGGGAGCCACACGGGGAAGACAATGTTGGCGTGCTACAGCCCACACGCTGCCCCATCCCAGGGAGTCACTGTGTGCACATATGTGCACATACACACATGCCAGCACAAAGGCTGAAGACCTGTGCAGCCACCATGAGCACAGGCCCAGACAGAAACAAGCCAAAACTCATCAGGCAGTAAACATGCAGCAGATCAGGCCTTCCGAGCTGTTACTGCTCCACATCGTCCCCCCACCCCTTGAAGTCCCTTCTTTCCTTCATTTCAAATAGTGGTGGTAAGAGAACTATTTAACGAGCATCTCCTTTGCACTGAGACTTACACAGAGCCCTTCACATGTAAGGTAACAGTCTTAACAATCTTGAAGGCTGGGGGTTGACTGAGGTGGTTACGTGGGCATCATACCTGTTCCAAATCCAATGGCCTTTCTCGCTCCCTAACTTGGTTGACCTCTCAGCAGCATCTGACACCTGTAATTACCTACCACCCCTCCTTCTCAAAGCACTTTCTTTGCATGGTTCCTGTGACATTATGTTCCTCCCTCTCCTTCTCACACACACACACACGTGTGTTTTCTCCAAGACGGGGCTCTTGGCTCTCTTCTTTCTCTTGAGCCATCTTATCTGTATGAAAGATTTCAATTACTGTTTCTGTGAATGATGCCCACATTTCCAGCTCTATCCCTAATTTCTATGAAGAATTTCTCAATTTTTAAGATATTTCCTCATAAATGTTTTGCCACAATCTCCAACTCAACAGGCCTAAAATGGAATTCCCGGGTCTTTTAAACCTGTGCTTAAAAGACACAGGTTTTCTCTCTGTTTTCTCTCTGTGTTCACGGCATGTCCACCATCATAGATGTGGTACTCACCGTCACACAAAGTCCCCGACTCCACTGTTAGATCTGATCAGTATACAGCTCTCTATTCAGAATTAAGATCTGGTTCCCTTCCATCCCCACCCATTGGTCTTAGTTCCAGCATCTAGACTGTCCCAGTATTAGGCTCTCTCTCAAACAGCCCTGAAGGACCCAACTCCACCCTGTGGTTGGCCTTTCTACCTTC
>PVHT021183634.1:6410525-6417434 GCA_004024745.2 Catagonus wagneri
TCCCATCCTACATGTCAGTGGTCTGCACACTTTTTGCTGGAATACTCCTCTTAAAAAGTGGAAAAATCAGGTATCTGTTCACAGATTTTTTTTTTCTCCTTGGTACATTTTTTAAGTTGGCATCTACAATTTTTCATTATAAGTTTACAGAGTTGTAAACAATGTTATTTCAGTAGGTCACGAATGCTGACATTTAAAAATAAAACTGTAACACTATTCTTTAAAACGTATCCTGCCAAATATAAATAGCAAAGCAGTTTGATACCCACTGTCCATTTTAAAAATATATAAACTTGCTTTTCTATAATAGTTAGAAATTTTGGTATTCTCTTTTGTTTTTGGAAGTACATTTCTATTTCATTTCTCTCCCATATTATCCCAACGTAGTATGCTTTTATGCTCTACAAAAGATACATATGGAAATTGAAAATTTTAAACTCTTTACTTCCAGTAATTATAAAGCTATACATGTTTAATATATCCTTCTGGATTAAGCTGTCACTTCAGTTAGTCAAAAATTAATCCAAGCAATATAAATACTTATTTTGATAAATAATAATAATACTTATTTTGACCATTAAAGTAAGGTTTTACTCTACATTTCTTAATCACAGAAGTGTTGGGCTACAAAGTGCTGATTGAAGGAGGTTTGGTTGTCATCAATATTTCACACAATCCCTTGCTGGACACCGGAGAGGGTTTCACACTCTGGGGCAATGAGCCCCAGTATTGGGTGGGAGTAACTGTTTCATAAAACGGGAAAAGGGCAAGTATAAAAGGGGAGGGAAAAAGGACAATCACACGAGCTTCTACCACAGCAGCTCTCTAAGGAATGTAGATTTTAGAAAGGCATTCACATACACACACACACACACACGCACGCACGCAAACGCAAAGCTGACCAGTGAACACCTTAAAACCATGCATGCCCTTGTACCCTCTGGAGAATCTCCAGCTCCTTTGTGAAGCATGTGCACACTAGTTCAAGACCGCGGCCTTAAGTAAGCAGGCTAACTTCTTTTTAACTTTTTTGTCCGAGTACATGTGGGAGCCCCCTGGATGGGGTGTTTCTAGTAAAGACCTTAAGCTGTAAAAACAAGGCTCACTCAGGCAGTCACTTCTGTGTGTCACAGTGACCTTTTAGAGCTCAACAAAGAACAAATTTGTCAGCTACAGGAAGTCAAAAACATTTAAAGAAATAAACTGAAAGGGGTACGAACAGTTTACCTATTATTTAGCATAAACTTTCTGAAGAGTAAGAAATATGGATATGAATACCCTTTGGCACTCAGCATTACTAAGAACTTAACTTGAGGAAATATTGAGATACATGTGCAAACAGATTTGCCATAGTCCTACTTACAATAGTAAAGGAAGATTAATTTATAGCAATCTGTATAATGGAATATGATCATTGATTAAAAATGAAGAAAAATATTTATTGACATGAGGGAAGTATTCACAACAAATTGTAAAGAGGAGGAAAGGGCTTTTTTTCCCCCTTTGTATACAGCATGAGAATTTTAGGAGGAGTAAAAATACACATATATACAGGTGTGCACAGGCAAACACACACTTACACATATGCAAACAAAAAAGTACTAGAACACACATACCAATGTGATTATCTTTTAGAGTGGGTTTATAAGCAACTGCTTCTTTTTTCTTTTTTTGCTTTTTAGGGCCACACCTGTGGCACATGGAGGTTCCCCGGCTAGGAGTTGAATTGGAGCTATGGCCGCTGGCCTACACCACAGCCACAGCGACACCAGATCCGAGCTGGGTCTGCAACCTACATCACAGTTCACGGCAACGCCAGATCCTTAACCCACTGAACAAGGCCAGGGATCAAACCCGCAACCTCATGGATCCTAGTCGGGTTCGTTAACCACTGAGCCACGAAGGGAATTCCCAATAAGTAACTTCTAATTTTGTGTTTTTCTGTGTTTTCAGATGTTATCCAAATTAATTTGAATAAATAAATATTGGGGTTTTTTTTTCAAATAGAAAAAAGGTACTTTTCAAGCAAAAAGAAAAATGTATTGTTCAATGAAAAAAGTAACCAATCTACTTTAAAAAAAATCACTTAGAAGTCACTTAATAATCTTGAAGAGTGTATGTGCCAGGCACTGTGCTGGCCCACAGAGCTGCAGGAATCAACAGTTCCATTCCTGTATTCTCCCTGGAGGATGGGGTTGGAAGGACTGAGAATTCTTGTAATAATTAAAATCAGACACTTTGTAAATCTCAAGCCATTAAAGTTTCCCAGATTGCTTTGCCTTTAAGAAAAATGCCATGTTCAAATTAAAAAGCTAAACCATCTACAATGTCTCTACAGCCACTGAAAGCCAATTTATTAATTAGCATTAATTGTATCTTACATTTCAAATTCTATCACATTTATTTATCATTTTAATAACAATGTTAAATAAAAGAGAAAAATGATCACTTAATGACTTAATCTTCAAGAGGCAGAAGTGCAGAACTTTAGAGTTCTTCCTTAGTTTTGCTTCCTTGCATAAAATACGTTAGGGAGAGCATCAGCACTTGTTTGGAAAAGCAGCAGCTGACACTAAAACATCATTGCTGAAATTAGCAAACTGAAAATTTATGAAGCACAAATCTTAGAAAAATTTGCCATTGTGTTTCCTGTGTTTACTCGTGATGCATACTTTATGTACTGTGCCTAATTAAATGCAACAGATTATGAAATGTTGAAATGCCAAGTTGCGTATAATGGAAAATGTAGCATATTTACACTGTAAACAATTTTACCTCTAATAAATAGTTTCTCTCTAATCAATATGTTTTCACCCCATTATGAAATTCAATTTGAAATGAGGGATGAAAGCTAGATACTGTTCAATTTTTAAAGTTAATGGTGTTAATGAACTAAATCTCATTCCACCACTCCTCTTCTTCCCAAGAGCTTGCATCCAGTACTGTTTATATAAGGACAGAAAGGCTGGACACACTGTAAATAACGACATGGGGGCTTTTCCTGAGGACCTGGACGGCACCCGAGAGCCAGACAGACCTGAGTGTGTGTGAATCCCCGTTCTATGGTTTCCAAGCTATGTGACCTTGGTCCAGTCACATCATCTAAGATCTACTTTCCTGGTCTCCTCACAGGGCCGTCGTGATGGATAAAGGAGATAACAGGTCAAAGGCATAGGGCTGTGCCTGGGATGTACGAGGCACCCAGTAAGTGTTAGCTCTCCCTTTACTTAAAACAAACAAGCGACAAGAGCAACAACAAGAAAACCCTGTACAGGCTACGTTTGCCTCCTGTCCTCACTCTTTTCACAGAAGTTCTGGATTCTGTGAGAGCCTGTCCATGCTCCCTGTGCTGGCAGGTCCTGGCACGGGGGAAAGAGGCTGCAGTGAGAGAGGGAAAAGGGGTTGTTCCCCCACCCCCGCCCCTCATCTGAGCACAATCAACTTCCTACCAGGAGTGTAACACCTGACCCAGAATCCCTGTCGGCCATGCACCTCCAGGGCTACTGTTCTTGTCCCTCCTGGCTCCTGCCCCAACACAGCCACTTGAAGGACAAGGCACTGGACCTAGAGTTGGTAGGAAAGCTGGGTTTAGCTCCTACCTGTACCTAGTATAACACGGCCACTTATGGAGAGCTCATTTAGAGCCAGCTGTTTTACCAGGAACTTAATATCTCATTTAGCCTCACGAAGACTATTTAACTGATGTAAAAACTGAGGTTTATATAGCTTGCCTGAGATTCACAGCCTTTACTATGCTTTTTCCCACAGTGCCTTGCTAATAAGACCAGTTTTTTCTTAATATTCTTCATAAAAATTTTTAAATTATTTCTTCAATTTTATTTTCCATTGTATTAAATGGCTAGGGCTACCAAAGTATGGTCTACTCTTTTTTTTTTTTTTTTTTGCCTCTTCTAGGGCCGCACTGGTGGCATATGGAGGTTCCCAGGCTAGGAGGCCAATCAGAGCTGTAGCCGCTGGCCTGCGCCACAAACACAGCAATGCAGGATCCAAGCCACGTCTGCAACCTATACCACAGCTCACAGCAACGCTGGATCCTTAACCCACTGAGCGAGGCCAGGGATCAGACCTGCAACCTCATGGTTCCTAGTCAGATTCGTTAACCACTGAGCCACGATGGGAACTCCCAGTCTACTTTTTGATGTAAAATATTTAAGCTCCTTTATGGTTAAAATATGAGCTGGCCCAAGAATCCAAACCATTTCTTTTTTTAGAATAAGTTCCAAATTCTGAACAACTTTTGAAACACAATCCACTTCTAATGGGAGAACTGTAAAAATAGCAATTCCGTTTCCACAGTATTTGAAATAATTTAAAACAGACCCACTTGTCAAGGATGGTTTTTTTTTTTTATTTGAGGCTGTGAAAAATTTTATTGCTATAATGTACTGACATCCTTACAGTTTGGTTTTGCCCTTTCTACTCTACGCATGATAGACTGATAACCGCTCATGACATTCACAAAGAGGCTCATCTGCAAAAGTATATAAAACGTCAGCCTTGCGGCCACAGTACATAGAGAACAGATGACACCGTTCATCTCCCTAAGACACGTGCTGAGGGGTGGTTCTAAATTACTACAGTGTTTTCAGTTAAGGAATTTTTCCTTTAAAATGATTTCTTTCATTTTTTTTTTTAAAAAAAAGGTCTTAGGTGTACAACTGAATATGTTCTTCTACAGCCTCCATGGAAGCCTCTTGGACAGATTTTGAAATAGCAGCATCACAACTGTAAAACTGCCTCCCATCAGCCCCACTGAAAGGCAGAGTCACCTACCAAGGCCCATTAGCATCCCCGAAGTAAAACTCCAGAGCGCTCTTTAAACAACAACACACCCGATTTTTTGACCATGTTAAGTTTCACGTAAATCTAGTAATTCCTGTAACTGAAACCATCAAAATGTATTCTGTGTCCTACGTAAAGAAATCTTATAATCCAGCCTTTTATTTTGTGGAAACCCTTATTTATTCAAATACCTCTGCCTATCAAATACACACCCAAGTTTTCTTTTTAAAAATCCAGAAAATTTCATTGAATTTAGTTAAAATAGGAATACCTATCTTCAAAAGATATCCTATCCTTTCAACATTCATAATTAACCCTCACTAAAAATGAATCACATGCATTTTTAAGACTTAGGGTAGATCTACTCAGAGACTAAGAATAGACCCAGCTCCACTCACCACCCCCCACCCCCACCCTGTGCTGCTCTGGCTCTTACCTTTCACGAAGCTGTGGTAAACCTAGGGGCTGGCGGCTGCTAGCACACTAGGTTGCTTGGGGGCAGAGTGTCTATTCCCTCTTTCTTTTGGAAACTTTACGAGGCTCTGTATATACTACATATCCAGCAAGAATACTCCGGTTGAATGCATGACTAATTAGCATTTACTGAGCACTCATGATGTACCAGGTCCTGTACCAGGCAATCTACATATATGAGCTCATTTGACCTTCAAACCTCTGAAGAAATTATCATTATCCTAATTGTACAAGTCAAAAGATGGGAACTTGGGGTTAAATCATTTACTCAATGTCACACTGCTACTTAACAGCGTAGAGTGGAGTCTCTGCACCTTCCTGTATAGAATGTAAAGTCATCTGGAGTAACAGTCCCAACTTCTCAAAATAAGTGCTAGGAAAAGAGAGTACCACTGCCTAAATGGATCACAAGTAACAAAATTTAATTTAGGTAGGAGAATCTGGTGTACCTGCAGAGTATGGTTTAAATAGCTAACTTTGGGAAGTTGAGAGGGAGAAAAGGAAACTACTTATACTAGTATTTGAAAAACTTCTCTCTCTCGATTTCCTACCCAGGCACCTGAAAAGATCTCAGTGGGGTTGGGTTCATTTACCACCTTCCACTCCTGGGTTCCAAGCTTGGCTAGGGCAAGTCACAAGCCCAGCCAGCTCTGCCAATACTCCTACCTTCTGACTCATCTCCAGCCAGATTATTCATTTCACATACATTTAGGGGGTGCTCAGCAGGTACTGTGTTTCCCCAAAATGGTCCCTGATTCTTTCTAGCACCTTTAACTTGCCAAATCCAATCCTACCCTCACCCTCTTTCTGTCCAGGACCACATGCACTCTTGTAACAACAAGAGCTGAAACATGTTTATAGGGTGTCTTAAGTGCCAAGCACTATTCTAAGTACTTTCACATATTAACTCAATAAATTCTCTGAACGATCCAATTATTTTCTCAGAAAACTGAAGCACAAAGAACAAGGAAGGAAGTGGGGAGGGAGGAAGGGAAGGAAGCAGGGAGGAAGTAAAGGAGGAAGGAAGGAAAGGTAGTGCATACAGTATGATTCAGAATAAGTATTTCCAATTAATAGGTATTTTAAGAAATACTTTACAAAGAATATATGACACCGCTAATTATCTTTGGGGAGTGGGGAGATTTTTGAAAGAACCACTTTTTGGTTTTGTTGAGCCCTATTGTATGGTTTTTTTTTTTTTTTTTTTTTTAATGTAGAGCCGCACCCACGACATACGGAGGTTCCCAAGCTAGGGGTCTAACAGGAGCTGTAGCTGCCAGCCTACACCACAGCCACAGCAACGCGGGATCCGAGCCGCGTCTGCAACCTTCACCACGGCTCACGGCAAAGCCATGAAGGGAACTCCCCTATTATATGTTTTTTAAAAACTTCATTAATGGAGTTCCCATCGTGGCTCAGTGGTTAACGAATCCGACTAGGAACCATGAGGTTGTGGGTTCGATCCCTGGCCTCGCTCAGTGGGTTAAGGATCCAGCGTTGCCGTGAGCTGTGGTGTAGGCTGCAGATGCAGCTCGGATCCTGTGTGGCTGTGGCCGTGGCGTAGGCCGGTGGCTACAGCTCCTGTTAGACCCCCAGCCTGGGAACCTCCATATGCTGCAGGTGCGGCCCTAG
>PVHT021183634.1:6418434-6458434 GCA_004024745.2 Catagonus wagneri
CACAGCTCACGGCAACGCCGGATCCTTAACCCACTGAGCAAGGCCAGGGATCGAACCCACAACCTCATGTTTCCTAGTTGGATTCGTTAACCACTGTGCCACGACGGGAACTCCCATACATATAATATTTAAAGCTATAAACTTTCTTCTGAGCATGGCTTTAGCTGCATCCCATGAATTTTGATAGGTATATTTTCATTATCATTCAAATAAGATATTTTCCAATTTCCACTGTGGCCTCATTAAACCCATGAGTTATTAAGAAATGCAGTGACTTATTTTCAAACATGGGAATTTCTACTATATTTTAGTTACTGATTTTTAGTTTAATTCCACTGTACTTAGAAGACATACTCTATGTTTTAATGGCACTGGAATATAGTTAACTTTTAAAATGTTCTGCAAGAGCTTAAAAAGAACGTGTATTCTGTAGTTGCTGGGTACAGTGCTCTATATACGTCCACGGTCATCTCCTAATCGCGGTGTTCAAATCTTCTGTAAATGCGCTACTCAAAGTGTGGTCCAGAACCATCAGCACCAGCCTTACCTGGGAGCTGCACATTGTCAGGCCCCACTGTCAAACCTTTGAATTAGAACCTCTGGGAAGAGGGTCCAGGAATCTGTATTCCAACAAACTCTCCAGATTTTTCTCATACATGCAAAGTTTGAGAAGCACTGTTCTATGTCCTTTTTGAGTGTGTGTGTGTTTGTGTGTGCTTGTGCATGCATAAATGTGTGTGTTTTCTTTTGTTATATAGGAGGATGAGAAAATCTCCTACAGTGATTTTGGATTTAACTATTTTTCCTTTAAACTTCATAAAATTTTGCTTTGTGTTTTTTAGCTTCTGCTATTATGTAGTAAGTACATACAACTACAGGACTGCTGTGTCATTAATATTTAGTGTCTATTTGCAGTAAAACCTTTTGAAGTATTCTTTATCCATTATTAACAGAGAAGCATCAACTTTCTTTTGGTTATTGTTTGCATGTTGTATTTTTTTTCCATACTGTTATTTTCATTCTTTCTGTGCCCTTATGCTTTAGATATGTCCATTAGAGAACTTAAGTAGTTAGGTTTCATTTTTATATCTTATTTGACAATATTTGTCTATTAAACTTAGAGTATTCAATCCATTTACATTTAATAAAATTAATGATATATTTGGGTTTAAACCTATCATCTCACTAAGTGCTTCCTATTTGTCCCATTACTATGTTCTTTTTTCCCTCTCTTGTCTTGCCTTCTTTTAGGTTGCTTATTTTCAAAAATTATTCCACACTTCCTTCTTTATTAGTTTGTAAGTTATATACTCTTTTAGTATTCTCTAGGCAATTACCCTAGAGATTATACATTGCTGACTATCAAAGTCTAACATTAACTGGCACTGTTACATTAATTGGGACTTTTACCATCTTTTGCAGAAAATGCAAGAGTATTAGAATACCTACCACCCCCATAACTTAAGACATTATTTTTCTATACTTTAATTCTATACATATTACAACGAAATAGGACATTGCTATTATTATTATTTTGACAATCAATTTTCATTTAGACTCATACACATTTACCCTTTGCCTTCCACTGCTTCCTGCATCTCCCACCTTCTATGTGGAATCTTTTTACTTTTTTTGCCTGAAGAACATTACTGTTTTCCCTTTAGAGAGAAAATGAGACAAATTCTCTCAGGTTTTCATTTCAGAGTTCCTGTCGTGGCTCAGCAGTAACAAACCTGACTAGTATCCATGAGGATGTGGATTTGATCCCTGGCCTTGCTCAGTAGGTTAAAGATCTAGTGTTGCCATGAGCTGTGGTGTAGACTGCAGATGCAGCTCAGATCCCACATTGCTGTCGCTGCGGTGTAGACTGGCAGCTACAGCTCGATTTCAGCCCCTAGCCTGGGAACTTCCATATAACTTGGGTGCAGCCCTAAAAAGGAAAAAAAAAAAAAAAGTCTTCCTTTCACCTCAACTATCAAAGATCATCTTCAGCATATACGGAATTCTAGATTGACATTTAATTTATTTCACCTTTTTAAGGATATCATTCTACAGTTAATATAGCTCTATCATTTTCATTAAGAAATCAGTAGTCAGCCTAATTGTTACTCCTTTGAAGCTGATCTTATTTTTCTCTCTGGTTGTTTTGGTTTTGACTGTGATCAGTGTGGATTCCTATTTATCTGTCCTCTTTTCAGACTGTAGCTTTACATAAATCTAGGGCTTCCAGTCTTCCATTAGTTTTGTAAAGTTATCAGCCTTTACATTTCAAATATTGCTTCTGACCCAGTATTATGTTTGCTTCTGGGACCACAATTACATTTATGTTAGATTTCTTATTGTATCCTCAATGTCCCTTACTTTCTCCTGATTTTCTACGCTATTGTCTCTCCATTCTTCAGCAAGGTTATTTTCTTCTGACTCATCTTCCAGGCCACTAATTCTCCCTTCAGCTATGTTTAACTTGTTTTTAATTCTAATTTTGGTTAACGAATTTTTGGTTCTAAAACTTCCATGTGACCTTTTTTATGGTCTCCAGCTCTCTGACAAATTTCTCCATTTTGCTTTTTCTTTCCTTGGATATATAAAGCATATTTATTTTACAGTCTAGATCAGATCTTTTTATTTTCTAGAGTTCTGTGGATCTGTTTTTACTGCCTGTTATTTCCGCTAGTTTCAGAACATGTTATGTCTTCTTGCATGTCTATTTTTTAATGATTGTGTTCCCAATGTTGCATTTGCTTTATTAAAAGAAACAACTTGAAGCCTAGAATGATGCTTCCTCCACACACAAAAATTTATATTTCTTTGTCCAGGCACTTATGAATACTAGCAATCTAATTCAATGACTGAGGAATTATGAAGCAGAATCTCAGTCTCTGTGAGGGTCTATGTACTTCCAATGCACCCCTGCTACCAGGATGTGGCTCTGGTAGTATAAGTCTTAACACAAAGTAAGGGAAACAAGGTAGCCTCCCTTGACAGGTCCTAGATACCTAGACACCAATTCCCACCTTCACAATCCTACACAGTTGTCAAGAGCGCAGCTTAACCTCTTAGTCATTCTCTCAGAACTGACAAACGACCCAGGGAAAAGTCATTACCCCTAGTCTTATTTTCCTCTTATCTGCAAACTCTATGGTCAACAACATCCATTCCCAGGGCTTCAGCTATAAATTTAAGTTGAATGACTGCCAAGCTAAATCTTTAAGCTCAACCTTTCTCCTAAGTTATTTTTCCAAACTGAACATTTCCCAACTGGGATGCTGACGGCAATGCAAATCTGGCATAACTATCACAAATCTTTAATTTTCTCTCCATCAGATCAGTACTTTTAAAAAGAACAGTAATAGAAGTGAGTTCCTGCTGTGGCTCAGCAGGTTATGAACCCGACTAGTATCCGTGAAGACACAGGTTTAATCCCTGGCCTTGCTCAGTGGGTTAAAGATCTGGTGGTGCCTGAGCTGTGGTGTAGGCTGCAGACGTGCCTTGGATCTGGTGTTGCTGTGGCTGTGGTGTAGGCTGGCAGCTGCAGCTCTGATTTGACCCCTAGACTAGGAACTTCCATCTGCTACAGGTGCAGTCCTAAAAAGCAAACAACATTTTTTTAAAAAGCATTTCCTCTTATGTTTCCTATACCAGCTAATAATATCACCATCTTCATTTATGTAGGCTAAAAATTTCTGCTACCATCTATTACTCTTTCCTTCTTGAATACATATCCAATTGTTAATATAATCTCCAAAATTTCTGCTACCATCTATTACTCTTTCCTTCTTGAATACATATCCAATTGTTAATATATCTGCAAGATACTTTCAAAATCCATCCGTTTTCAGCTTTCCGTAGCCTAATTTGAATCCTTACCACCTCTTTCCTAAACTATGCCATCAATTTCCTATATAGTCACTATCATTCTAGCGTCCCCTTCAAATTGACCTTACATATTGGTGCTAGGTTTATCTTTCATAAATCTGATCATATCACCCCAACCCAGAAATCTATGTTGTCCTTATCTTATTTCATTGCACTTACTACCATATGGCATAATAAATATATAATTAGATGTTTTTACTTATAATTAAAATAAGACATATACCATATATAAGTATATATTATTTTATATGTATATACGTTAATTAATCAGTTAGCATTCTATCCTTACTAGAATGTAAGCTCCACAAGGACAGAACCTCTATTGTATTCACTGTTACAAGTAGCACAGTGATCAGAAATCATTTGTTGGAAGAATATTATTAAATAAATTAATACAAAATAGACATCTAAACTGTTCAGCTTCACAAATGCAGGCATAATTACAGATATGTAAAAATCATAGTTGCAGGAGTTCCCACCATGGCTCAGCGGTAATGGACCTAACTGATATCCATGAGGACGTGGGTTTGATCCCTGGCCTTACTCAGTGCGTTAAGGATCTGGCATTGCTGTGAGCTGTGGTGTAGGCTGCAGATGTAGCTTGGATCTGGCGTTGCTGTGGCTGTGGCATAGGCCAGCAGGTACGGTTCCGACTTGACCCCTAACCTGGGGACTTCCATATGCTTTCAGGTATGGTCCTAAAAAGACCAAAAAAAAAAAGGATAGTTGCAGACCTTCCTCAATCAGGCTCCAGCTTGACTTTCTATCTAAATCACTTCTTCAACAAATATTCATGAGTGTCTATGTGCTGGACACTCTGCTAGGCATTAAGAATATAGTGCTGACTAAGACCACAGTCTTAATAAGCAGGGAATTAATAATCTATCGGGGGAATAGCATTAAACAATTCATTATTTAGTTACACCTGTGGTAAGTGTTATCAAGCAAAAGTACAAGGAGCTATGAGAAAATATAATGGAGGATATGAACTGGAAGTTCAAGGAAAGCTTTCTTAAAGAATTGATATTTGAAGAGAGTTTTTCTTTTTTTAAAGGAATGTAAAACTATTGACCACTGTTCACCAGTGCTTATAATAATGTAAATAATATATAATTGGAAGGTGAGCTCTAAAAGAGAAGTAATTAGGAGTCTCCGTCGTGGCACAGCAAAAACAAATCTGACTAGGAACCATGAGGTTGCGGATTCAATCCCTGGCTTCATTCAGTGGGTTAAGGATCTGGCGTTGCCGTGAGCTGTAGTGTAGGTTGCAGACACAGCTCGGATCTGGCATTGCTGTGGCTGTGGTGTAGGCCAGCAGCTATAGCTCCAATTCAACCCCTAGCCTGGGAACCTCCATGTGCCGTGGATGCAGCCCTAAAAAGACAAAATACAAAAAAATTAAAAAAATAAAGAGAAGTAATTAATAAAATGTTTACACGTGTGTGTAGAGGATACAGAGTTAGACCATCCCAGGCAGGAGAAACATCATAATAATAACTATTATAATATTTTTCTTACTCTCTGATAAGCACTGTTAGGTGATTTACATATATCTTCCCACCGAAATTCCCATAACCATATGAAGTAACATTCTATTTTTATCCAAATTATGCATACAAGGAAATGAGGCACAGTGAGGTTAAATGACTTGCCCAGGGTTCCAGAGCTATTAAGCTGGGGGTATCTTCGTAACCCTCTCCTTGTGCCATATTCCAAAATGGCACCCGTACACACTGGTACAGTCCCTTGGGTGACTTTGGTATCCTGTCAGTAACACATCTGTCTCTCTCCTCTAAGATATTTGACATTTCTCAAGGAGAAGAACATTATCTCATTTACCTTTCTCTGCCACAGTGCCAAACACAGTGCCCGCTCAGAGTAGGCACTCGGTGCCTGTTGAGTGAATTAGGGAAAGGGCTCAAAATTTGGGTAAATACCTTCTGTAGGTAGCTTCTACTCTCAAAATCCATGCTTGTTTTAGAAAAGCAATACTTTCTCCACATAGCTGACAGAAGAAAAGAGAGAAGCCTAAGAGCATCTCTGGAGAATGCCAGATCTCCGGGGTGGGGATGCTTCAAAGTTGATAGAAGTGGGAAGCCAGGAGGCTTGAACTCAGAGCTGATTTTTTTTTTTTTTTTGTCTTTTTGCCTTTATGTAGAGCCGCACCCGCGGCATATGGAGGTTCCCAGGCTAGGGGTCTAACAGGAGCTGTAGCTGCCATCCTTCGCCACAGCCACAGCAACGCAGGATCCAAGCCACGTCTGCAACCTAACACCACAGCTCACGGCAACACCGGATCCTTAACCCACTGAGCAAGGCCAGGGATCGAACCCGCAACCTCACGGTTCTTAGTCGGATTCGTTAACCACTGAGCCACGAAGGGAACTCCTCAGAGCTGATTCTGATCTGGTGGTGTCTTTGCCCTTCAGGCTACACCGTATTTCTTTATTCACTCCTCCTACCTACCCTCACCCTGCTCTGGGCCCCAGGAGGCTGACCCATATGCCCCTGGGGTTCTGGCCAAAGGAAGTCACGGGCAGGAGATGAGAAGAAAGGAAAGTAAGGTCAAAGTATTTGTTCCCTTGACTCCCTCACTGTAATATTGCCTTTTCTCGAGGCCTCAGTTACTGGCCTTCTTCCATACAGCTTCTTTGTCTTGGTTGGGTTCTGAAAACCATCCTTCATCTCTTCAGGCCAAGGGGTAGTCACAGAACCAAACAGTACTAGCATTATTCTTTGCGGTTTCCTTACACTTTGCCCACACTTCTGTAAACAGTCACTTTATTAAACTCTCCTCAAATTATTCTAATTTGAGTGTGCCATCTGTTTTCTGCTGGGACCCTGACTGATATATTGGCCTGTTGGTCTGACCACAGAAGTGAAGCAATGGAAAGGTGAGATGCAGTGATGAGGGACAGGCATGAGAAGAAGCTGACGGGAATACTCAAAGGGAAAGAACAGACAAGGAAGTGAAAGGGACAAAAATCAGAGGGACTGTGATTCTGATTATGGCTTCTTTTTGATAGAAAAACTCAAAAAGCGCTACATCCAAGCTGGAAATAGTCTCTTTATCCTTAGTTGGGTATCACATCAAACAAGTATTAGAGACTTCCTCAAAAGAGATTCCCTAAAATAAATATAATACCTGACATCCCTGGAGCAAGCTTTAGGTACCACACTAATCATGTTTATAGAGAAAGACAACAACAAAAAATCAGAGGCTTCCCGTGATTTCTCTAAATCTTGCATATATGCCTTATCTGTACTCAGTGTTACAACATCCTCAGAGCTCTCATCTTTTTACAACCTGCTCCTTTGTTCTTTGCACACTGTTTAATGACAGTCGCGTCTCCACTAGGACATACAATCAGAGACTTTATAGAACAGAGGGTCTGCAGCCTTCTTTTAAGACAGTGTGAAAGAACCACTTTAACAAATAGCTGCCATTTTCCTTCAACTTGTCTCCAGTTCACCAATTGCATACTTACAGCAGAAATCCACTTCTGCCTTCTGTCTACTGCCAAAGTAACTGAAAAGGCTTTTATGGATAGCCGAAAAGGATACTGTAATTTGACAGTCATCTTTTTTTTCTTGCTCTAATTATTATTTTAACGGGCTTCTTCTTATTTTAATAGATTTTTTTTAATAAGGAAATCTTACTTACAAATTTTAATTAGCTTACTGAATATTCACTGCTTTGGAATAAGTAGTTTAATGAGTAAGGAGACCTCAGACTACTAACTAGCCTGGAGTCTCTAAAGTAGCTTAGAGGGAAATGATGCAGCCCTAGTGATATAAGCCCAGCCTGTGCCTTACAAACCAGGACTTTGAGCCAGGACCCCAGGGATAGAGGAATCGCATTGCCTCTTGCAGGAAAAAAAGTTAAAATCCATTTTCTTCCTTTTTATCAAGAACCTCTGCGTAAGAACTTCAAGCTCTCCCACTCATGAAGACTTGTGACTCTTGTCAAATCACTTAATTTCTCTGAACATCAGTGTCCTCATCTGTAAAGGTTAGGTAATTTTTTCCACAATAGACAGGTAAAGAAATTTTTTTTCTTTTTTCTTTTTTTGCCATACCTGTGGCATATGGAAGTTCCCGGCCAGGTATCAAATCTGAGCAGCAGCTGCAACCTACACCACAGCTGCAGCAATGCTGAATCCTTAACCCACTGGGCTGGGCTGGGGATCAAACCAGTGCCTCAGTAGCCACTGGAGCCACTGCAGAGAAAATGCTGGATTCGCTGCACCACAGTGGGAATGCCCTAAAAATGGGTCTTACGCACACCCTTATAAGCCCTAAGAATGGGACCTAATCAAACTTACAAGCTTTTGCATATCCAAGGAAACCATTAAAAAAAAGCCAAAAGGACAACCTACTGAATGGGAGAAAATAGTTGCAAATGATGCAACCGACAAGGGCTTAATCTCCAAAATATACAAACAACTCATAACTCAACAGCAAAAAACAATTAACCCAACTGAAAGATGGGCAGAAGACCTGGATAGAGATTTCCATAAAGACATAGGGACGGCCAACAGGCACATGATAAAATGCTCAATATCACTAATTATCAGAGAAATGCAAATCATAACTACAATGAGGTACCACCTCACACTGGTCAGAATGGCTGTCTGCAAATAACAAAGGCTGGAGAGGGTGTATAGAAAAGTAAACCCTCCTGTACTGTTGGTGGGAATGTAAATTGGTACAACCACTATCGGAAATAGTATGGCAGTACCTCAGAAAACTAAATAAAAAACTACCATATGACCCAGTAATCCCATTCCTGGACATCTATCTGGAAAAACTTTCATTGGAAACGATACATGCACCCCTATGTTCACTGTGGCACAATTCACAATAGCCAAGACATGGAAACAACCTAAATGTCCATCGACAGATGAATGGCTTAAGATGTGGTACATATACACAATAGAATACTACTCAGCCACAAAAAAGAACAAAATAATGCCATTTGAAGCAACATGGATGGAACTAGAGATTCTCTCATACTCAGTGAAGTAAGTCAGAAAGAGAAAGACAGATACCATATTATCACTTATATCTGGAATCTAATATATGGCACAAATGAACCTATCTACAGAAAAAAACAAACCCATGGACATGGAGAACAGACCTGTGGTTGCCAAGGGGGAGCGGGAGGGAGTGGGATGGACTGGGAATTTGGGGTTCATAGATGCAAATGATTGCATCTGGAATGTAGAGATCCTGCTGTGTAGCATAGGGAATTGCTATCCAGTCACTTGTGATGGAACACGATGGAGGACAATGTGAGAAAAAGAATGCATGAATATGTATAAATGGGTCAATTTGCTGTACAGCAGAAATTGACAGAACACTGTAAATCAAGTATAATAAAAATTAAATAAAATAAAAGCCCTAAGATATGTTAGTTGAATAAATGCATGAATGAATGAACGAATAAATGTTAATGCTGCCAATTAACCATTCCATCATTTCAGGCTCTCATCTGCTAAAAAAGAAAATCAGTCTTTTCCTTACAGTATACTTCAGTTACAGTAGCAATGAAAACTATCTTAACATTTTTCATTCTAAAAACACCTAGCGCAGAAAGTACGTCCAGAGTTATTTAAATTCAAAATTGGAATTAGAAGAACAATGGAGTTTTTTGTGACTTATTAATATGAATAATCAATGCAAGTTAACTCTATTCCAAAAAGTAAAAGCAAATTAACATCTGCCCCACTGATTAAGATGTGTGACAATTTAAGTATGATTCTCAGTGCTTTTGACATATGAAATAATTTCTCTTTTTGTGCGAATTTTCAGGGTTTTATGTAAAAGGGGAACCCCAGCTTACTAGATAAATCACACTAACCTTTAAGAAATCAGAGATATCAAATTCTGAGTTCAGTCTGCAATTCCATGTTAAGGATATTTATATTTATAGCATATTAGCACAAACTAACATAGAATTAAAATAAATTGTAAAATGTTTATCTTTTCCTATTTATATATTATATAGTGAACCTAAAAAAATCCTATAGAATATACTAAATTAATTTGTCCCAAACCAAAATCCTCATCTTCTTCCCAAAACCTGTTCCTCCTAAATGCTCCCCCAACACATTTAATGACAACTGCACACTTTGCTCAGGTCAAAAATGTTAAGAGTCATCCTACATCTAAACTGTCAATAAACTCTCTCAGCTGTACCTTCATAATTATCTGGAATGCAGCCACCTCTCATGGCCTCTACTATTATCATCCTGGTCCAAGCCACCATCATCTTCTGCCTGGATTTTTGCAGTGGCATCATAACTGGTGTCTCTGCTTCCCCTTGCCTCCCTATGGTCTATTGTCAATCCAGATGATAAGGTGACCCTATTAAAACTTAAGTCAGGAGTTCCCATTGTGGCGCAGAGGAAACAAATCCAACTAGTAACCATGAGGTTGTGGGTTCGATCCCTGACCTCACTCAGTGGGTTAAGGACACAGCATTGCTGTGAGCCGTGGTGTAGGTCGCAGACGCGGCTCGGATCCCAAGTTGCTGTGGCTGTGGCGCAGACTGGCAGCTGTAGCTCCGATTCGACCGCTAGCCTGGGAACCTCCGTATGCCGCAGGTGCGACCCTAAAAAGCAAAAAAAAGAAAAGAAAAGAAAACTTAAGTCAGATTATGTCACTTCTCGGTTTTCCATCACTCAGGGTAAAAGGCCAAGTGATTACCATGGTCTATAAGGCCCCTGTAACCATTTGGACCTCACCGTCTCTTTGACTTCATCTCCCGCTACTTCTCCTACTTGCTCAGGTGACTTTTACCTCACGGCCTTTGTACTTTCTGTTTCCTCTGCCTGCAATGTTCTTCACCAATTAGTCACATAGCTTGGTCATTCATCTTCAATCTTTACCAAAAGACATCTTCTGAGGAGGGGTTTTCTTTACCATCCTATTAAAAATTATAGCCTTTACCTCCCTGTTTTTATCCCCTGCTTTATTTCTCTCAAGTCCTCTTTCTTATTATCAGTTCATTTACATATGCTTTATTTCTCTCTATAATGCCTATCTCTATCTTATTTATCAGTTCATTTACATATGCTTTATTTCTCTCCATAATGCCTATCTCTTTCTTATTTATCAGTTCATTTACTTATTTTATCTGTTTATATCCTCCCAGGAATATCTAAGCTCCATAAGGGCAAGTTTGTTGCTGCTGTTTAAGTAACTTTTTAATCAAGTAAAAAAGATATAAACAAAAAAGGTGCACACATCACAAATACAGTGCTTGATCAATTTTCAAAAAGTGAACACACCCATGAAACTATCATTTAGATTGAGAAACATACCCCTTTCCAATCACTATTCTCTCAAGGGTAACTACTATCCTGACTCCTAATATTAAGATTAATTTTGCTCGTTTTTATTATATCCTAAGTGCCTGACTTCTTTCACTTAACATTATGTAGTTAACATATAGTCTAGTTCATTCATTCTTTTGCTATAAAATATTCCAAATATATATAAATAAACCACTTTCATTTACCCATTCCATGTTTGTTTCTAGCTTGGCTATTACAATAAATTTTCTGTTAACAAATGAATGGAAATACTCTTTTAAAAATTGTTATTAGATTTAATAATTCACATAAGATTTCCCAGGCTTATATATGTGGTTTATAATGCAGAAAAATTAAATTAACCCTTGTAAATCTACCACTCAATAAATACACTACCAACAATACAACTAAAACTCCTTGAATATCCCTTTCTAATCCCATTCAAATTAACTGAATATTTTTTATCATCCCCTTTCTTCCTTTATATTTAACCATATATATGTGTCCCCTAAATAATATGCTGTTTGCTTGGTTCTGAACTTTATAAAAATGGTATCATACATATTTGACAATTTGCATTTTTTACTAAATAGCATGTTTCTAGAATTCACTCAAATTGATGTATATAACTGTAGATCATTCTTTTTTCACTGCTACTTAGCCATCTATTGTAGGGTTATACCATAATGGATTTATCCACTTCCCCAGTCAATGGACAACCAGATTATTTCAGGTTTTTTGTCATTTCAAATATTACTACAAATGGTCTTCCATGTGTCTCCAGATATAAGAGATTTTCTAAGACAATTTCGTCTAGAGATAAAATAATGGATCAAATGCTATGTGCAGGAGTTCCTGTAGTGGCTCAGTGGAAACAAATCTGACTAGTATCCATGAGGACGCAGGTTCAATGCCTGCTCTCACTCAGTGGGTTAAAGATCTGGCATTGCCATAAGTTGTGGTATAGGTTGCAGATGCAGCTTGAATCTGGCATTGCTGTGGCTCTGGCGCAGGCCAGCGGCTACAGCTCTGATTTGACCCCTAGCCTGGGAACTTCCATATGTCGTGAGTGCAGTCCTAAAAAGACAGGGAAAAAAAAATCATATGAAGAACATCTATGTATCCCACTCCTGGGCGTCTGTCCACAGAAAACTATGACTTGTAAAGATAGATGTATTCTTATGTTCACTGCAGCACTATATACAATAGCCAAGACATGGAAACAACCTAAATGTCCATCGACAGAGGAGTGGATAAAGAAGATGTGGTACATATACACAATGGAATATTACTCAGCCATTAAAAAGAAAGAAATAACAGCATTTGCAGCAACATGGATAGACCTAGAAATTATCATGCTAAGCGAAGTTACTCAGACAATGAGACACCAACAACATATGCTAACACCTACATGTGGAATCTAAAAAAAAGAACACAATGAACTTCTTTGCATAACAGATACTGACTCACAGACTTTGAAAAACTAAGGGTTTCCAAAGGAGACAGGTTGGAGGGTGGCGGGGTGGTCTGAGGTTTGGGATGGAAATGCTATAAAATTGAGTTGTGATGACTGTTGTACAACTAACTGTAATAAAATTCATTGAGTAATTTATAAAAAAGAACATTTATGTATATCCTTTATCCAGATTCCCCTGTTAATAACATTTTGCCCCGTTTTATCATTTTTATGAACTCAAGTTTGCACACTTTCTCTCACTCTTGTGTGTGTGCATATATATACACATACACACATATATAAAAACATACTTTTCTCCCCGAGCCACTTCAGGGTAAATTATATACATAATGGCCTTTTACCCCTACGTAAGTCAGGGTGTATTTCCTAAGACTAGAGACACTCTCTTATATAACCATAGGACAACTACAGGTTACAATTTACTTTAAAAATTTTAATCCAATAATTCCTTTATGGCATTTTCCCTCCAGTACAGGATCCAGTCTAGAGTCAAGCATTGCATTTACATGTGATGTCTCTTTAGCCTCGTTTAATCTAGAACATTTCCATGGCTCTTCTTTGGCATTTTTAGAGAATATTACTCCTCCTTCTTTTCCCTAATAGAAAATTCCTCATTTTGGGTTTGTCTGATGTTTTCCAGTGATTACATTCAGAAGACATCTAGGACGAAATACTACACACAATGTCCATTTGTCCCTCTTTGGTGATATTGATTCTAATCACCTGGTCAAGGTTTTATTCCATTTCTCCACTCTGTAAGTGCCTTTCCAAAACAAACAAAACAAACAAAACAAAATCCCTTATAACTAATAAAGGAAGGGTTTATGGAGAGATACTTTAAGACCATGTTCTTCATAAAAATTTCCTCCTAGGTTTAATATCTATTGATGATTCTTGCTTTGTTCAATCTTTACTAAAATGGTTGTATTGGAGTTCCCACCCTGGCGCAGCAGAAATGAATCCAACTAGGAACCATGAGGTTGCAGGTTGTATCCCTGGCCTCGCTCGGCGGTTCAAGTATCCAGCATTGCTGTTAACTGTGGTGTAGGTTGCAGATGCGGCTAGGATCTGGTGTTGCGGTGGCTGTGGTGTAGGCTGGTGGCTACAGCTCCAGTTAGACCTCTAGCCTGGGAACCTCCATATGCCGCGGGTGTGGCCCTAAAGACAAAAAGACACAAAAAAAGGCTGTATTATGTTGATGTTTCACAGTTTTATAAAGTACTTTGACAAACATCTTACCACTGAATTTATCAACCTTTTCCTTTGTTAGGTACATATTTTATGTGCTTTTTAAGAATTTTTTATTTTCAAAGTACTAAAGATATTTCCTTACATCTTCTTCTGAAAATTCCTTAACTTATTCCTAATTATTAAGGAATTTAATCAGTATTTTAAGTATTTCAAGCAATAAAAAATAAGTCAATTTCATATACTTTAAATCTAGCAAAAATAGTGTTGCTATAGCTGCCTGTTTTTAGTGAGTTTCAATATTTTAAAGTTAGCTTTGTATATGAACAACTTCTGGATTCTAAATTTATTGTATTTCAGTATGATGTGTATTTTAAACCTGTTTTTCCTCTTTAGAAAGTAGTTAACCTGTCAGGTCTGGATCTCTGCTCTTCAATTATAAACAATTTAAACAAAAGAATACTAATTTAAAAGGCTAGCAACTGATGTCTTCAATAGTTAAAAATGATAACATTGCTTCCACATCAGAGATGTGGGGAAAGGGAATGGTTGGGAGGAAATTAACTTTTTTAAAGCACTAAAAATGTAAAGAGGAAATTGTTACAGCTTACACTGGATCTTATACTGATTGCTGAAATTCTCCATTTGAAAGGCTGATCTGAGAGAAATAAGGTCAGAAAGTCTGTTTTTTAGACAGACTAAAATATCTGTGACTATATTATTCCCACCTCAAAAATTACTGAAAACATTTCCAAAACCTAACGAAGCTATTTTTCTATAGAAAACAAGTGAAATTAATGTAATAAGTAACTATTACTTTTAAAAAATTGGTTTATTTTAAAATTGGCCTATTTTAGAAACAGCAAAACCTCCTTAGTTCAGAATAGTCAGAAGGAAAGTTTTCTCAAGCATTATACAAGCAGGTGATAACAAATTCTGCTAGTACAACTAGTACAACTGATGAAAAACTAGGACCCATACTGGTTTTCAACAAAGGTATATGATCTGTGTTATTCTCCAATGATAAATATGTTACCAAGGTAAAAATAAAAGCAAGAAAAGAAGCAGAAGCATGAAACACCTTAATTAAAGCTGGACAAACATTTGAATTCTAAGTCAGATAGCTGTTGTGAGAGCCGGAAGACTAGACCTGGGATCATGAGCTGGCGTTCAGCACAATACCAATCCTTTCACTAATGTTCAGCGGAAATACTCACATCTGAAAACACTCACTTGAAGTGAATATACTTTTTTTTTTTTTTTTGCTTTTTAGGGCCGCACTCACGGCCTATGGAGGTTCCCAGGCTAGGAGTCTAATCGGAGTTGCCTACAGCTGCCAGTCTACACCACAGTCACGGCAATGCAGGATCCAAGCCGAGTTTGTGAGCTATACCACAGCTCAGGGCAATGCCGGATCCTTGACTCACTGAGTGAGGCCGAGTATCGAACCCGCAACCTCATAGTTCCTAGTCGATTCGTTTCCGCTGAGCCATGATGGGACCTCCTTGAAGTGACTATACTTTTAACTTCATCTTCCCTGTCTGACCCAGCATATTATCCTGTTCCTTAGTATTTCTAGTGGTAATGAGTACTACACAACCCAGATGACAGTTTGTTTGCTTTTTTCTGCTCTATGCTTTTTTCGTTTTTTGCATTTTTGTGTTTTCAGGGCTGCACTCACGGCATATGGAGGTCCAATTAAGGCTGCAGCTGCTGGCCTACACCACAGCCACAGCAATGCCAGATCCCAATTGTGTCTGTGACCTACACTGCAGCTCACGGCAACGCCAGATCCTTAACTCACTGAGTGAGGCCAGGGATCGAATCCCGTCCTCATGGATGCTAGTCAGGTTCATTAACCACTGAGCCATGATGGCATCTCTTGGTTTGTTTGTTTTTTTAATTGAAGTGTTGGTTTACAGTTGTGTTAGTTTCAGATGACAGCAAAGTGATTCAGCTTAGTGTGTGTGTGTGCGCGCGTGTGTGTGCACGCATGTATTTCAGATTCTTTTCCATTAGAGGTTATTACAAGATGCTGAATATAGTTGCCTTGTTATACAATAGGTCCTTGTTGTAGTAATGCTTTCTTTATATAGTATATGTCTTCACATGCTGGTAGCCCAAATCAACTATTTCATTTCAAACTGAGCAAAAGCAATCAAGATGTGCCACTATATCATAAGAGAATGAAAATAACTCTTACGTGAAAAATTAATTACAAACCTAAGTTGCTCTAGAGGTTCTACAGAAAGTAATGCCAAAATAAGAGCTGGAAATCACCTTAAACCTAGACCAGATTCCTTTAAATAACAATGATTAAAATACTGATACAAAACTTTCACCAAATGTGAAGAGGATCTTTAGAATCTTGAATTTCAGATGTATTTATTTAGAGGCTACTTCAAAATTTGTGTCATGTGACCCCTAGGGACCAATGAAACTCTGCCAAGGGTCAGCTTTTCCTTAAGTGACGCTGCAAAAACTGGTGGGAAACTATCACATTTGCATGCCATAAAGAAAAGTTATTCAAATGACAATCAATAAACCACAATGCGAGTGTTTAAATAAAACTGTATTTTAGAGCTAATGCCAGTACGATATACT
This sequence comes from Catagonus wagneri, assembly GCA_004024745.2. NCBI lineage: Eukaryota > Metazoa > Chordata > Mammalia > Artiodactyla > Tayassuidae > Catagonus > Catagonus wagneri. The sequence goes on from PVHT021183634.1 coordinate 6,434,899, forward strand.
TATTTTTTTAAGGAAGTACAATCTAAATGCAGTCTATCTACCTAAAACTAAATGTATTTTTGCTAGAATTTGATAGCTAATTTCAGGGGCACAATTTATTACAAACAGACATTTAAAACAAAAAGATTTTAGCAGTAATAGGCATGAACTTAATTCTTCTGTTTAATGCGTAACAAGAAAGCAAAGAAATCCTTGCGACCCAAATATCACAGCATGGTTATCCAAAAAGAACTTAGTGAATTCCTCAAAGCTTTCACCGTAGGGCTGTATTACATTTCCTTTTGGCAACAAATCAATTGGTTTCTCACTGGCAGAAGCTTAGACCAGTCACCTAAACCGGGAAGGCAGGACTACAAGCCGTTTACTGAAGAGTCACTTAAGTGTAAACTATGTCTCTCCCCGTGGCATGTTTATGTTCTTTCTATAGAAGATTTACACTAGGGCAGCAGGTGATTATCTTGATTCCTTGCCACTTAGAATTAAAAGAACCTAAGCTTTTAAAGCTTGCATAAAAATATGGAAAGATCTATGTTTTCTCTACATCTTCTTTGACGATGAAACATCTGGATATGAAATTTGATAAGAAGGCCCTAAGGAGGCAATTGGATTCCTATTATCAATGGGAAATAAGCAGACCCATGGAGTCCTCTCACCTGTGACACTGTGATGCTGCATTTCTTGGCCAGCTCCTCTTTGGCTTCTTCACTGGGGTAGGGGTTACTGAGGTGTGAGTAAAAATATTCATTCAAGATTTCTGTGGCCTGTTTACTGAAGTTACGCCTTTTTCGTCTATGAAAGAACCGAAAAGAAAACTGTAGTTAACCAAAGAGGGATGTATTAATTTGGATCACACAAAAAAGTTAGATTTCTAATTTAAACATTCTTATGGTCTAATTTATCACCATAATATTGTAAATTATGCTCCTGGCATCCTCCAAAGCATTATCCAAGTCATGTTAAGACGTAGGATCACTGAGGAAAATACCAGAATGTGAAGCACAATTTCCTTTGTTCTTTAATTTACTCATTGAGGATCTAATGCGTTGCAGATACTCAATGAGGGTCCAGTTAGAACAAAACAGGTAAGGTCTACCAGAGAGCTTCCCTGCGGGGTTGGGGAGGAGTGCAGGATTAAGAAAGAGAGTAGAAAGTTACAAGGAAGAAGGACATTCAATAAGCATCGCAGAAACAAGTGAATATAAATTATGGCGATCACGTCAAATATGGTGATGGAAAAGTATAAGGTACAGTGAAGGTGTCTAAGAAGGAAACCTAACATAGATTACGGAGTCAGGAGAGGTTTCCTTGAAGGAGTGACATTTAATCTGAGAGCTGGAGAATGTGAACAATTTAGCAAAGTGTAGAAGGAAGAGGAAGGAGGAGATAAAGTCGTCTCCAAACAGGAAAAAAAGCCTGAGAAGTCCAAAAGGTAGAGGAGGTTGGAGTGCACTAAAAATTAGGGCATCCACGAGATGACTCTAGAAGGATGGACAGGAGCCAGATTACACAGGTTTAGTGGACCCCATACAGACGTTTGGATTTTAAGTGCAATAGGAAGCTATTAAAGGTTTTAAGTTTTACATTTTAAAAAGACTATTCTGACTACTGGTTATAGCTGAAGGAGGGCATGAAAGGAAAATTTAGAGATATTTAAGGAGACAACTGCAACGTTCAAATCGAGAGATGATAGTTACTTGGCATAGACTGAGAGTAATGGAAATAAAAAGATTCAAGGTCTATTTGAAAGGTAAGAGCAGGGAGTTCCCTGACGGTCTGATGATTAGCATTTAGCTGCACGCCGTGGCCAGAAAAAAAAAAAAAGGTAAAAGCAATAGGACTTGAAAAGAAATTGGATGAGGACAGTGGGTGAAGACAGAAAAGGAGGTAAAGAATAAACTACATTAAGGATTTCTTGATTTTTTGCTTAAGCAGCTGCCTGGACTGAGTTATGTCTCGCTCACCAGAGAAAGAGTCAGGGAGGATAAATTCTTTGTTTGGGAAAGGATGGCAGAATGTCAGAAGATCAAGTATCTATTAACAATTTATTTCGAGTAGCAAAACTGTCATTTATATTTGCGTTTTATTATTAAGGTTTTAAAGAATGACAGCCTGAAAATTAGGATTTGTCAGATTTCACTTTAAATTAGATTTTTCCAGTAATTGGAAAATACTTTCCCCAAATAATTTTCTTAATATTGTCTTGCAAATAATCTTAATGATCTTATTAATTGTGATATTCCATACCCAGGAAAGATAGTGTCAGTAGGCAGCTGTAAATATGTATACCCTATGAGATTTTCCTAGTTAAAATGAGGTCACTAACACAGCAAGTTAAGTATGTGATCTATGTTTCAACATTGAGAGTCAAGGGAGCAAGAAATCTAGGTCTGATCAAAACATCTTAAGTTATGAGCCCTGAAATTTCTTAATTTCCAAAAATTTTTGGAAGGTTCAACCATTGTTTCCTGAAGGATTAAGGTGAGATTCAAGATCTATTTGAAGATTAAAATCAGCAGAATTTGGGAGTTCCCATTGTAGCTCAGCAGGTTATGAACCCAATTAGTACCCATGAGGATGTAGGTTCAATCCCTGGCCTCGCTCAGTGGGTTAAGGATCTGGCATTGTTGTGAGCTGTAGTGTAGGTCACAGAGGCAACTTGGATCCCCTGTTGCTGAGGTTGTAGTGTAGGCTGGCAGCTGCAGCTCTGATTTGACCCCTAGCCTAGGAACTTCCATATGCTGCAGGTGTGGTCCTAAAAAACAAAAAAACAAAACAAAACAAAAAGTCAAAAATAAAATAAACAATTTTATGATGAATTGAAGAGAGAGGTGGTCTGAGGGAAGACAGAAGAAAGACAAGGACACCAAGAAGAGCAGTCAGCATTTTTGCAGGAGTCATGCACGGTTTGAGAAAAACACAAAGGCCTGACCTGGGTGCTTTGAAGGGGCACACTCTGATGAGTGGGTAGGTGGGTGAGTCAAACCTACAGATATTTGTTGAGACAATGCAATAATGACCTGCTCATAAATAATCTAAGTTCCTGGCTTCGTATGAAAAATTGGAAGATCAGCCACACCAGGCTGATCTCAGAAGCCAGCCACAGGCTAATGCTCAGTGGTGACTCTCCCCTTAGCTATGCACCCATTTGTTCTAAGCATCACTGCCCCTTACCCAGCCACTCCACTCAATTCCATCATATGTAAGTGTGTGATTTTGTGAGTCAGTCTACGACATGGAATCTAGCAGCAAGACTGGGTCCAATGGAGCAGATTACACAAGGGCATTTCCTTGGAAAACAAAGCGTTACAAAAGGAAGATGAGCAGAAACACAATGGGAAAGCAAAAATAAATTTGGCTTATATACTGACTTCACCAAGGACTGGTTTTAGCAAACATCAAAAAACCTCGGAGAACAAATTTATGGGCAGAACAAAACACCTCACCCCAGACAGTCTGGCTGCATCCAAACCACAGCACTTCTACTGTAAGAGAGAGGGACCTACACAAATTTATTCCTAAACGTTTTGCACTGGTACAGGCTGTAGCTTGTCCAATTACCAAGAAAATGTGAGTATGGCTTTACAAAAAGCCAGAGTGAGCAAGGGAATCATATATCTGAATAAGCATGTTTGCCTAGAGCAGAAAAACCTTGCCTCCTCAGTGCAGAGGGCTTGCTAAGTAAGAGGCACCACAAGAATAGATGGAATCAAAGCTCAGTATTTGCATTCACTTGAAGGCATAAGAGAACTCAGTCTTATACTTCATTTATTTTTTAGAAAAACATTCTGTAGAAAATGCCCATTAAGCATTTCCCCTAAGTTTCACTTCCCCAAGGTTCACCACGCTCTAAATGGCTACGCCTCAGGCCAATGTGCACTGGTGCATTGGTCCCAGGGCTGTCCCATGAGCATCACAACGTTACTAATGGCAGCCTCTGCGGGAGAAGGGACTCTGCTCCAAGCTCTGCCACCTTCTCATCCTGGCTCTGCTCACTCTGGCTTGTTAACTTACTTTCTCTTCTTGGAAGAAAAATAAATCATTTAGATGTATACATTATGAATGCAGTTATGTAAAAAAAAAAAAAAGGTGAGCATGCATGTTGACAAGAATGGGAGAGTATGGACGGAAATAAGGATAGTAATTGTGTTACACAAGCTTCCTTTCTGAAGAAGGTACTTTTAAATATCTTTGTTACATAATACTTTTTATTAAAACGCTCATACTTAACAATTTAATATTTTCTTTTTGTTTTCTGATGCTATTTCCTTAACTCTTGGAGCTATTAAAAGTATAAAATGGAAATAGTCATTCACCTGGTTAGGCAACATATTTGCAGCCTATTATGTGGAAGACACTTGTTAGAACTGTGGGGGAATGTAAACATGTAAGACTTGGCAGTTGCTTTCAGTGGCACCTAACTTAGGAAGAGAAGAAATGACCCTGAAAAGCTGCAATAAAGGCAATGTGAATGAAGTTTGGTCAGGAGAATTGCATAAACATAGCATCAGTGTTCAAAAGAGGGAAGGACCAGTCCAGGGGAGTGATTAAAGTGGGCTTCCTAAAAAGGAAGCATTTAGGCCAGGCCTGGAAGGATGAGCAAGGGCTCACTAGATCAACAAACATGAGTACTGGCTCATTTCCAGGCTCCGTGCCACGCACCCTCACAGATAACTCGTTATTGGTGACCATGTTGGGGCAAGTGCTAGGAGAATAAGGTTTGCTGTGGGGGCTGAGGGGTGGAGGGAGAAGAGGTGGTTAGGCAGAGGGAAAAAAGGAATTCTAGTCAGAGGAAACAGGTAAGATCAAGAGGTATTTCATTTGGGATTACACACAGGAAAGAACAATCCAGCGATACATTAAGAGCACTAAAGGTGTTCATATTTTTTCTTTTTTTTAGGGCCACACCTGTAGCATATGGAAGTTCCCAGGCTAGGGGTGAAATCAGAGCTGCAGCTGCTGGCCTACACCACCACCAGAGCAACGCCAGATCTGAGTAGCATCTGCAATCTATGCCGCAGCTTGTAGCAACGCCGGATCCCTAACCCACTGAGCAAGGCCAGGGATCAAACCCACATTCTCATGGATACCAGTCAGGTTCTTAACTCACTGAGCCACAACAGGAGCTCCTAAATGTTCCCATTTGGAATAATGCCATTTCTGAGAATTAATCCCTAGGAAATAATCCTAAAGATCAAAAACATTGAATGCATAGATTTTCACTGAAACACTAGTTCCAATAAAAATCTATCTCAAATAGAACCCTCTATCATTTCTCTCCCTTTACTTGTTTTTATTTTTCTTCACAGCACTTACCATTCTATCATATGTCATTACATTATTGAAGAGAATACCACAGCATATTTGTTTATTTTCTGTTTCCCCAAGTAGAATGTAAATTCAATTGGGGCAAGTGCATTAATCTATCGTTTCCTTTTGTATCTTCAGCACAAATAAATATTTGTAGAAAGAAAGAAGGGAGGGTGGGAAGGAAGGAGAAAGGGAGGAAGGAAGGAAGGAAAAAAGTAAGTAAGGAGGAAGGGTTATAAAGGAAATGAATAGGGACAACTTAAATGCTCAAAATGAAGAAATGGCTAAGTTATTTATCATATATCCATTTGGTTGATTTCAACAATCAACATCTAAAATAAGAATTTAGGAGTTCCCAACATGGCTCATCGGAAATGAACCTGACTAGTATCCATGAGGATGTGGGTTCAATCCCTGGCCTGGGAATTTCCACATGCTGTGAGTAGGACCAAAAATAAAAATAAACAAAAAACAAGATGTGAATGGAGGAGGAAAATAAGCCATAAAAGAAAACAGTTTTAAAAAAATAAAAGTTTATACTATATGAAAATAATTTATTAATGATATATATATATATATATATTTTTTTTTTTTTGCCTTTTGCCATTTTAGGGCCACACCCATGGCATGTGGAACTTGGCAGTTCTTCTGTTAGGTCACCCAGTAGGTCAAACACATCATATACAATTTATTACCCAACTCCTGTGAAACTTGGTGAAAGCTTCACATAAAAGGGGAATATGCATCCTCACAGCAGAAACTCATAGGCTTTCCTGACTTGCAAACACAGAGTTTGGGGTTTTCTAGTAACTAAAACAGCACTTCCTTCCTAGGAATATCAGTATCTCCAAGTATTTTCCTTTAATGGGCACAAGTAATATAACATCAAGAAATTCTTAGAAAACAGGAGTTCCCATCATGGCTCAGCAGTAGCGAACCTGACTAGGATCCATGAGGTCACGAGTTTGATCCCTGGCCTCGCTCAGTGGGTTAAGGATCTGACATTGCCATGAGCTGTGGTATAGGGCAAATACACAGCTTGGATACCGCGTTGGTACGGCACAGGCCAGCAGTTGCTTCTCTGATTCGATCCCCAGCCTGGGAATTTCCATATGCCTCGGGTGTGGCCCTAAGAAGTGAAGAAAAAAAAAAGAGAAATTCTTAGAAAACAAACCTGTGTTAAAGCAGTTACCTATGGAACGTTATCCTTAAAAATACTTTTTTAGCATCAGAATTAAAAGGCTATGTATTACTAAGACATTAGTAGCAGCACTAATCCTCTTAATTTCCTGAGTCACCAAACTAGCAGATAACAGCATGCCTCTCCCAGACAAGAAGAGGCTTGACAGTGCAGGTACCATGAGGTGAATTTCCTGCCCATTGCAGAGAAGAGCTCTTATAACTAAATTAAAGAAGAATCCAAGATCAACTGGCCAATATTACAGAAAATAATACACAAGGAGTGAAAAGAAAGCCTCACATACCTGGCATCAAGGAACCTTGATCTTAAAATCATAACTGCTTCACAAGTGCTTTGTTTGAGCTGCATCTGAATGGAACTAAATTTTCGATGGATGATGCCCACCATTCTTTCAATCTCTTTTGGGGAAATGGGACGTGTTCTACTCTGCTCTCGGAGAAGGTTCATCACGTGTGTAGTGAATTCATTACATGCCTGTAAGGGGGGAAAAAAATCACTCCTTAGGAGTCTGGTATTTTATATTATCACACCCAGACATTAAGTTATCTGAATTTCTACCTCATTTGCAATTGCCAATGGTATTATGCAGTAGGTAGGATAAAATGAAAACTAAGACACTTGTGAGATGGCAGTGATAGTTAGATGGGGGTGCAAGAATTCTGAAACTATGAATGGTCGGACATGCAAGGGAAACACAGCACCTAACTGCCCTTCCCACTACCCTCGTCCCAGTTCCAAAATGAGGTTTTCCCACTGGAAGATGCTCTCTGCCAACTCCTATATGTAAGTACAAACACATGTTAATTGCTAATATTAAGCATCTCCTAGTTTCTCTGGAGTTTTACATTTATTCAACAAATGTTTGCTGAAGCACCATGAAATCCTTCCAAGTGCGATGAAGGGACACCTAATGAGCAAGGGGCCTGATTTTCAGTGCAATAAAATATATAAAAACTAATTCTTAAACAAGGCAGTCTGTGCAAAGTGTCACAGGAAAATATGATTAAGTGCTTCCTGAGTTCCAAACAGGAAGAATTCTCATCTGGAAACAGAGATCACTTCATGGCAAACGTGACATTTAGGCTTTAAAGAATAGGTAAGTTTTTTAAAAGGTGGCATAAAGGTGGAAGTCAGGAGGAATTTCAGGCACAAGAAAAACCCTGGAAATAACGGTATGTAGCAAGTCTAGAGGGATAGAATATGTAAAGGGGATGTGGATTTGGATTAGTATGTAAAGGCCTTTCAGGCCATGCCCATGGCCTAGAATAATTTAGCTGTGATGTGGGTTCTATTCCTGGATACATGCCTTTCCTGAAAGATGGGTAAAGCAGCTCGACTCAGAGGAGAGGCAGCAGGAAAAGAGGGATCAGATCTGGGGCTCCCATTCTCTGGTTAACAGTCCTCAGTCCCTGTCTCTTTCAGCTCACCTATATTCTTTTAGATCTATAAAACCATGTAACTGGGCATACATGGAAATCCAATATTGCCCTGGTAAATAAAACATCAATCTAAAGTCTAAAACCCCTGGATAAAAAAAGAGAATGTTTTCTGACATTTTTGTTAAAAAAAAAAACAAAAAACAACTACCACACTGCAGGGATACCCCTAATAGGGTGAACAGACAGGACAACTGTTGATCATGATAAGACATATTTTGAAGAGACAATATTATCTACTTCCCTAAAAATTACCTGAACATGCAGCACATGATAGTTTTTCTAAACACTTACTAGAAAACTAACCTTTCAAGTACACTGGTTGTTTGTTAATTTAAGCTTTCATGGAGTTTAATATATTTCTAAGGTAAGGTAAAAGGAGTCTTGCTTACCAAAGTTTTTATTTTTTAAATATGTTTAAGTCTTAAGAAATTTAAAGTCCTTGTGAGTAGTGACTCTATGGGATTCTTCGGAGTGTAGATTTGTGCAAGACATACAGCAGGAATCCAATAAACATCTGGATTGGTGGAGTTTGGTATTACAACTCAAGAGTAATGTTGATTAGTATCTGTGAAGATATTATCCTTGAAGTATAAGTGAAGAACTCAACCTGCAGTCCATGGATAGGTTTAGAATGTCCATTACTCCCTGAAATCTTACTCAAGTTGTGTGCACATTTGTATTTCCTGAGGGGACAACTGGTGGGGCTTCCTTTTGTTTTCGTTTGCATGCACCATCTTTGCCAGTTTATACTTATAAAAGGCTAAGAATTTGTCATAGGTTAGGGCACAGTAAAACATAAAGGAACTTTTCTAAGCTCTAAAACCAGAAGTTCTTCCCATCTTTAAGGAAACTAATAGAAAGAAAAGCAGACCTAAGATCTTGCCCACTATACTATCAACTTAAACTGTCTTGTGCCAAGCTGAAAATAAGTGGTCACTCTACCAAGAAATACATGTATAGATTTGTTTTCTTGTTCTTTCCCTAAAGAGATGTTTGTAAAATTTTGAATTATATAATTTGACAAACTCTAGCGCTCAGTTTTCTTATTAGTAAAATGAAGAATAGTAAAATAGAGTAGTTTCCCCAAACTGGAATCAGCAAGTTCTAGCATTCTATAGCTAGTTCCAGAGAATGCTAATATGGTATGTTCGGGAAGTGTAGGGTTAACCAAAATTTTTTAAGTAAGTTATTTATTTATTTATTTATTTATTTATTTATTTATTTAATTTTTGAGGCAGGACTCCTCAGTACTTCCAATATGCCAAGATGCATAATAAATCTTCAAGGGAGAATGGTATATCCAACTTTTCCCAAATAAATTTCATCACAAAACATCTTTTCTCTAGAGCAGTGCTGTCCGAAAGAAATACGTTGTGAGCCACATATGAAAAAAAAATTGTGTGTGTGGTGGGGGTCATTTAATGTTTTTTCTATTGCACTGATTATTTTCCAAGTGTATTTTATTTTTTCACATACAAAATTAAAAATTTTCCCAGTAGTCACATTAAAAAATTAAGAATCAAGTGAAATTAATTTTAATAATATATTTTACTTAACCCAATATGTGAAAACTATTAACATTTCAACACATAATGTCATTAGAAAACTTAATGACATATGTTACATTCCTTTTTCATACATACTGAAATCCAGTATATATTTTACGTTTACAGCACATCTCAATTCAGATTAGCGAGATTTCAAGGGCTCAATGGCTACATGTGACTAGTAGCAACTATACTGCACAGCACAGCTCTACAGCATCTTGTGGACCAATGTACTAAGTGAGAAAAACTCTTTGGGAAACGGTACACTAAGTAATCTTTGTTTCTTTTTCATTCTTCACCACCATCATTCACACAAATCCACAAAAGAAAGGGCAGTTTCACTTAGGAATGTTCTTGATGAAGAAAGAGAAATTATTTATCGTATTACATCTCAATCCTGTATTGAAGATGTATTGAAAACGTTAATATTCTGAGTACAAAATGGGAAGCACAGCAAAAGCACTTCAATTGCTTATCCAAGGATGGTTGTCTCGAGAAAAAGCACTTGTGCGATTTAAGTTATGAGCTGATGCCACCTTTTGCATGGAACAGCATTTTTATTTGAAAGCAAAATCAACAAATTATAATTATTCAGACTTGGGTATCTGGCAGATATTTTCTCAAAAATGAACCAACCGGAGTTCCCGTCGTGGCGCAGTGGTTAACGAATCCGACTAGGAACCATGAGGTTGCAGGTTCGATCCCTGGCCTTGCTCAGTGGGTTAACGATCCAGTGTTGCCGTGAGCTGTGGTGTAGGTCGCAGACGCGGCTCGGATCCTGCGTTGCTGTGGCTGCAGCGTAGGCCAGTGGCTACAGCTCCGATTAGACCCCTAGCCTGGGAACCTCCACATGCTGCAGGTGCGGCCCAAAAATGACAAAAGGCAAAAAAAAAAAAAAAAAATGAACCAACCATGCCTGTCATGTCAAGGAAAACAGCTGACCGTAGTTGTGCCAATGATGAAATTTGACTTTTCAAGTGAAAACTGTAATTTTGGAAATAACACCACCACCTTGAGCTTGATAGTTTCCCAGTAGACTTTCTCATTAAGTTGGTGTTGATATTAATAAATATGGTATTTCGATATTGTATAGTGAAAAGTATTAACATTGGAAGTTATATATATAAGTCAATGAATCAATATTTTCCAAATGATTAATGCATGATGTTACAAAAACATGCATAGGCAGAAGACCCATTCAAAGTGCACAGTAGACCAATGGATTTTAAAGGAACAGAGTACGAAAAGTTGATATGGTATCAGACTCATTATAACTAACCTTTAACGACAACTGGTCAAGTTTTGGTGTAATACCAAAGAATTATCTGAAAAGGCTATTAATACACTCCTCCCTTTTCCAGTGACATAGCTGTGTGGGGCCAGGTGTTCTTCATTTACTTCAACCGCATGACAGGAGACTGAACATAGAAGCAGAAGCGCATATAAGAATCCAGGTGCCTTCTATGAGTTCCCATCCTGAGGCAGTGGAAAAGAATCCAACTAGGAACCATGAGGTTGCAGGTTCGATCCCTGGCTTTGCTTAGTGGGTTAAGGATCCGGTGATATTATGAGCTGTGGTGTAGGTCACAGATGCAGCTTGGATCCAGCATTGCTGTGCCTCTGGTGTGGGCCGGCAGCTACAGCTCCAATTGGACCCCTAGCCTGGGAACCTCCATATCCCACAGGTGCGGCTCTAAAAAAACAAAAAGACAAAAAGAAAAAGAATCCAGGTGACTTCTACTCAGCCCAACATTAAAGAATTTTGCAAGAATGTAAAAGCAGTGCCATTCTTCTCACTAAACGTTGAGGACTTTTTTTTTTTTTTGCAAATATAGGCTTTAAAAATACATTATTACAGTGAACATACAATGCTTATTGTTTTTAAACTTAATATTTTTATTTTTTCTCAGTTTTATTTTCTATTATAATAAATTGTTGATAGCTATAACCCACAAAACAAAAGCTCTTAAGGGATCTCTGATATTTTTGGTGGGTGCACCTGTGGCATGTGGAAATTCCTAGGCCAGGGATGGAACCCATACCACAGCAGCAACTGAAGTCACTGCAGTGACAATGCCAGATCCTTAACCTACTGAGCTACATGGGAACTCCCTCCAATAATTTTTTTTCTTTTTTTTTATTTGCTTTTTAAGGCTATACCCATGGCATATGGAGGTTCCCAGGATAGGAGTCTAATCAGAGCTGTATCAGCCAGCCTGCACCACAGCCTCAGCAACACAGGATCCGAGCCACGTCTGCGACCTACACCCCCACAGCTCATGGCAACGCCAGATCCTTAACCCACTGAGCAAGGCCAGGGATCGAACCCACAACCTCGTGGTTCCTAGTCGGATTCTTTTCCACTGAGCCACAACAGGAATTCCCCTCCAATAATTTTTAAGAGTCTAAGTCCTAAGACCAGAAATTTTGAGAACTGTTATATTGGAGTATTTCTAATTTGCACATAATAATGTTGTTAATTCCTACAAACGTAGCTCACACATTATGGTAGCATATACCTATCACAGAGAGTAAGTCTTGATAAATAATTCAAGACTTCCCTGTGAATGATACCTGAGATGGTTTTTTTGGTTTGTTTTCTCTGATTCTCAGTTTTTCTCTGGCTGTATTTTAATCTCTCCAGAATAAATGTTTCCCTATGGTTTCTAAGAAGCAGTTTTACAGGCTTGTGTGAAAAACAAGGGTTAAAAGCAAAAAGTTTCTGCATCTAAAAACTCATAATTTCCTAAAACATTTGCTGAATGTCTCACAACTTATTAAGGGAAGTCATCTATGAATGCAAATGCTGATTAGCAATTTGGCAATAGCCCAACATTCACAGAAATCACATAGCTTTTCTTTAAACCAGTAGTTCATACATGATTAATTAGAACATCTCATTTATGTAGTGTGCACTTTAGCTCATTACTCTAAGTAAAATTCGTTAAGTATTTACATTTAGATAATTAAAATCTGGGTACACCCTTAAGAAAGATGCATACACTTTAGGCAAAGTGATTTTTTTCCTTTATACCACTGAAAGTAAATTACAGCCTCATTTACAGCATCATCTGTACCAGTGTCAGAGGAGAGCACAGAACTGCCTCATCTCCTATTCCTTAAAAGGTATACATTTTTTAAACATTTAAATGCAGTAAGAATGATCAAATGATTGCAGAGTTCTTTGGAAGGGCCACCCAACCACATACTAGCATCAATGCTGTTTAAAAATGTAAGATGCTCACTTCAAACATTTATCATATCCTCCATCATACCTACAAGACTATATTATTAAAACAGACGTGGAGAAATTTTTCATTGCCTTATTATTTTTCCAAGTGGGATTGTCAGTTAAGAATTTTCTGGTCAATGTCCACAATACAAATGTAAAAACACATCAGTTACCTAGGATATTTAGGAAACGAGAGTTTTGAGTCCTTGAATTTTCTTATTTACAAGTAATGGCTGAAAACCTTTTTTCCTTTTAATCCAACTGTTGAAAATTATCTAGGATGTATTTTTGTTTACAATGGAACAAAATGTATGTTTTGCTTAAAACATACATTGTAATAACATAGTTAAGTGAACATAAAGTGTTAAAGGCTTCATCTGATAAAAACTATTTTCTTTTTTTCTCTTTTTTTTTCTTTTTTTGATTTTTAGGGCTGCACCTGTGGCATATGGAAGTTCCCAGGCTAGGGATCCAATCAAAGCTAGCTGCCGGCCTACACCACAGCTCACGGCAACACCGGATCCTTAACCCACTGAGGGATGCTAGGGATCGAACTCACAACCTCATGGATACTAGTCGGGTTTGTTACTGCTGAGCCATGACAGGAACTATGGTAAAAAAAATATATTTCATCAGTACTTACTATGAGCCTTTCTCCTTGCCACTGTTCCTCTTTCCTTAAAAATCCAAGTAATATAATTGAGGATTTGAAATAATGTTATGAATGACATTTGTTAGCTAGTAAAACTATCTCCTCAAGATCCATCACATATTTGGCTTAGACTCAAAATTAGTTTTCAGGGTTTTGTTTGTTTTGCAGCGGTGCTTTTTTCAGTGGTGAATTCAAGATTCAACCCCCTTCTTGTCTGTAATTTCACATCACTGAATGCAAAAATATAAAATTAGACAAAGAGCATGGATTGACTTTAGAGGAAGTTTTAAAATAGCTCATGATCAGATCTAAAAAACTGAATTTGCCTGTTGCCTCCAATCAACATCTAGAGAAGCTGATTGCAGGCAACAGATCATAAAACCCCCATTCTCAAAATCCACTCTTCAAAGAAAGAATACATCTCTGTTAAAAGCTGATGACTCTCAAATTTGCATGCATCCATTTTCTAGATGTCTTTATAAAGACATCTGCACAGAACTCTAGTCCAATATTATAAATTTTATATTTATGGAATGCTTATTAAATCAATGAATTTTCCTTGTTTTAGGATAAAAGTTAACATTCAAAGATTTTTTTCTAAGCCAACTAGAATGAGATCAATATGCCTACAGAGCAGTTGCAAAGATGAAATATCTATTGTACCTCAACACATCTCAATTACATGGTTAATGGACCTATCTCATGAGGGTTTTGTACGGATTATATTATATAATACGTGTTAAGATCTTTGCAGAGTATAGACCATAATTAATATTTAATAAAGAGCAGTTATTATTGACAATGGAAATGGTAATTTTATGAAAATCATACTTTTGTGTGTTATTCTACAAGAAAATCCCTACTCTAATTACCTAAAGAGTTCTGCCTTCCTGTTGCCTGAATTAACACAAACACTGCTTCCAAAGAAATTGGTGGGGGGGAGTATTCAGACATAAACCAACTCATTTCATTAACCAGGTATGTGGTCAAAGATATATTTGGTACCTAGAGCCACCAAACTAGAAACTTGGAGGAAAAAGGGGGAACACTCAACACCCCTTCCAGGCAAGGAAAAGACCCAGCATGAAAGCTGACAAGAAGTAAAACCTTCCTCTTAGAGCGAAGAATGACAAAGCGTTGCTTAGGAAAATGAAATACAAAGTTTACATCAAGTAGTCTTTCGTGCTTAACTGTTAAGAGGAAATAGCAAAACGGGATTAGGAGTTTGTGGGGTTTACAATCTCTAATGTAATAACATTAGCATTTAAAAACCTGATTTTTTAAAAAATATTTCTTTACAAGCAAAGGAGATCTTGCCAGTAAATGTAAACACACAATGTTGAGATCCTCAAAAAGCACAACTGCCTTTATAGCTGCTTAGGCTGCACGCTCATTTTCCATCCCCCCCTCAATTCCTGGCAACCTGAGAGCCCTCTAGTAGCTAAACAGTACCTAGTTGGTCTAGAGCACGTGTGTGTGTGTGTGTGTGTGTGTGTGTGTGTGTGTGTGTGTGTGTGTGTGTTTATTTTTATTTATTTTTTAAAATTTAATTTTATTGGAGTACAGCTGACTTACTTTATAGTTGTATTATTTTTGGTGTACAGCAAAGTGAATCAGTCATACATATAAATATATCCATTCATTTTCCCATATAGATCATTACAAACTATTGAGTAGATTTTCCTGTGTTGTACAAGAGTTTCTCATTAGGTCTTGAGCAAACTGAGTGTACACGCTTGGCTCCAATCCTTTACCTGATTTGAGGCGAATTCAAAAGACATCTGTGAACTCAGAAAGCAGGTTTCTAGATGCTTGGGGAGGGTTGGGACCCTTACAACACTTTTGCCTTCAGCAAAAAATGTATTTCAATATAATTATAGTAGATAGCTTTCAATATGTCATCTCTATTATAGTAGCCGTAAATTATGAAGTGAATTGCTTGTGTACAAGCATTTCTTCTGGTACAAGCAAAGTGGGAGAGCTGCATAGGGCATGATATACAGCTTTCCCTTTTTAACTGAGAACAAATGTCTAAGTCAAATTTCATTTGCGAAAACCGATGGATCCATTTCCCTTTGGAAGATAGGGAGAGGAACCAAAAGGCCTTCAGTTCTTAAAAACAGGCTTCTCAGGACCTTTGGCTCGAACTCATTAGGAATTCACCTATTCTAATAGTTGGGCCTTTAATCATAAAAGTATATTAGGAGATACAGTAAAAGCATTTTTCAAAACTTGTAGCTAATTAACAAGAAGACAAAGAAGCAACCAGATTTTTCTTCCAGCTAAAGAGGAAGGCAATACACCCAGGACAAAAATATTACAACACAGTTTCTATAAGCTTTGAAAAATTATCATATTCCTCTGGAGTGTCAGGATCAATAAGAGAAAACTAAAATAGTTTTGTTTTTCCTTTAAGGTGGTAGTAATATTAAAGAACCTTAACTCTAATATATATTCTATGCCTAATATTTCAAAGCATTTATAAGTGAATTTAGATGGTTATCATCACAAATCATTACATCTGAGCCTATGTAATGTAAACATATGATCAAAGGACCTTTTCTGGAGAAAAAAAAAGGACAGGATTTTTAAAGATAGCATCATTCTTAAAACATACACATAAAGAAAGCTGAGCCTCGCAGCTTGGATTTAATTTTGCTCTAACTGTAGCTCTAGTCTGCTTAGCTTTGTGAATGTGGCTCTGTTTATAAGGTACTTTAATTTACTGCAGTGGTGGTGTTTGTTAATTTTACGGCAATCTAAATCTAAACAGGCTGCAGATACATTTTCATTACAGCTTCACTGCAAAACAGTGGAGTGAATAGCTCTAAGATTCCAATGTGGTTTATTTCTTTCAGTAAAAAACTCAACACAGTTTTCTGACGAAGCCTCTGCCTTAACATATACGATCTTCCTATTTACTAGTAAGCTTCCTGTCACTCATAGTATCCGTGTTCATGTACTTTGAGGAGGAAAAATATAATTTCTATAAAGTGATTAAAATGGTTCTTTTTTTCCCCATCTTTGTTCTGATCCCATCCCAAATGCAATCCAACATGGGCAAATTAGAGAAAAACCAGAATGTATCTGAATTATTTTCAAATTCTAATTGTTAAAAATGACATAAGCGACCCAAAATGGAGTCACTTACGCTATGCCCCAAGTCACCCAACCAAGACTACTTAATTACAGTTTCAGCCTCTGCCAGGAATGTAATCTTAAACCAGTCAATGTGGAATTACTGGGTCAGCACTAGTGAGGTAATCTGCCTGACAGACCCCTGCCATGCCCTAAAGGAAGGTGACCTTGCCACAACCAATCCTTTTTGCTAGTGTAACTTCCTTGTCCTGCTCCTTTCTGTCTCTCTAAGTCTTTCATTTAGTACAGCTTCTTGGAGCTCCTTTCTTTGTGTTAAGAGGAGATGCTGCTTGATTCATGAATCACTGAATAAAACCAACAAGATTGTTAGAATTTACTCAGTCGAATTTTGTTTTTTTAACAATCGTAAGCAGCAGCATAATTCAATGGAAAAGAAAGGCATATTGTCAGAGACTGATTTCAAAACCTGATTCTGATTCCAACACTGACTGGATGTGTGATACTGGACAAATTGCTTAACCCGAGTTTCGTTTTCTCACCTGTAAAATGGAAATTATAACACCATCTGCTTTAGAAATACTATCCCTTCATCCCACTTAGTTCTTTGTAGCCCCTGAGGTAACTCCAAAGCATATCCTCAAGAGTTCTACCCCAGATAGAGCCCTTGTATCCCAAAACTGTGAAAAGAAAAAAACTATCTTACGTCAAAACTCACTGATCCTAATAAACCTAAGATCTACAGACAGCATAACAACAAAAGGCCAGCCCCAAAACAACTGAAGAGGACTAAAGGCTGCTACCTTATTTCTAAAACAATTCAGAACCTACAGGAGAAAATTTGTAAGCTAAAATTCTGTTGAATCAGCCAATGAGGCATCATGCTCTATTTGTCCATAATACCGCACAGATTTCAAATACCTATATTTTTCCTTCTGAAACTGTTAAAAATGAGAAAGGAAATACACATTCAGTGGTTTCAGTGAGGTTACTGAACATATCTAGAAATAAGATTCGTGATTACATTTTAAATCTCATTATTTCCCAATTTGATATTTAAGACAAAAATACATACTATAGATCAATTTATGAAGAACTTGTGTATACATGTGTTATTTTTAAAGCAAATAAAACAAAAGCCTTGGTGACAACGATTAATGTCAGCTTCGCCCAACTTCCAACAGGGCTAAGGGGAGAAAATAAAGAGGCTGGTATGAAGAAGCATGGCAGGAGATAGTAAGGAACCATCAAAATTCCTCAGCTAAAAAGCTGGGCCATTTGACCCCTAATACTATAGATCTTTCCATGCAAGGTGACTGGCAGTATTTATTTTTAGTAAGTATGTACAGATGTATTTAACATAAAGCTACACAATTAGGGTTAGACTACAAATTAGAGCCATTTTCTACTGTTTATGCTCAAGGCAACCTTTTCAGCCATGACTTATTTTGTTTATTCTCGATTATTCATACGTCAAATCAGAAAGCTCAATTTTTTTCATATACATACACAAGACCAGTTTTCCAAAATTCTTATTTGCACTTCTTCCACCAAAAATTACTCCTGCAAATGAGACTAGCATATACAATATGAGAGCCTAGAAAGCCTATTAAAAAAAAAGTCATAATACTAAGTTATATTGTATTTTAACATAAAGCTACATAAATTTTTCTGTCCTTCCTCAAAACACACTCACCTCTGGGACAGAATCCAGCATTTGCTTAATAACACCATATCCAGAATATTAGAGAAGGCAATGAAAAAAATAACATGTATAACTAAAACTATACAGGGAACTTGGAAGAAAAATCAACATTAAAACTGACCAGGACATAACATCACGGTGTTTGTTTGGACGTTAATAAATGCCTGACTACGGAGTGAAGTATTTATGGGTGAGATGACATGATGCCTGGGACTTACTTTAAAATACTCTATGACTCAAAAAAACAGTGGTGGCGGGAAGACAAACAAAATAAGACAAAGTGTTGATAACTATTAACCTGGGTGATGGGTATCTAGGAGGTTCCTTATTTTGGGTTGAACTCTATAAAATTGCCAATACGCAACTATTTACGATCTAAAAACTTAGCAATTTCATAGACTTCAACTTAATATTCTCTTTATTTCAGGGTACACTTAAACATTTCCAAAATTATTTTTTAAAAATTACCTTTCAGTGAGAATTCCTCAAACTAAGCAGGTTTTTACCCTTAAGCTAGCAAATAAAATATGTTTAAAATGAACCACCATTTCACCTTGTTCCTTGATTCTAAGGTTTATTTTTTTATTTTATTTTTTTGCTTTTTGTCATTTTATGGCCGCACCCGTGGTATGTGGAGGTTCCCAGGCTAGGGGTCTAATCGGAGCTGTAGCCACTGGCCTGTGCCGCAGCCACAGCAATGCAGGATCCGAGCCACGTCTGCAACCTACACCACAGCTCACGGCAACGCCGGATCGTTAACCCACTGAGCAAGGGCAGGGATCGAACCTGCAACCTCATGGTTCCTAGTCGGATTCGTTAACCACTGCGCCACAACAGGAACTCCTGTTTTTTTATTTTTTAACATCTCTGAAGTTTGGAAGCATTTTACAATCGATGGCATGTTATACTTCAATTGGGCAGTGCTAATTTTCTCTGGGTGGTTGGCAACACAATGATACAGCTTAAAATCAACGATATCTTAGATTCAATGAAGTATGGTTAATGTAATTGCTGAAAAAAGCACTTTTGATCCATACTTTCTTTCTAATCAGGAATTTAGTACACAATGCCTAGTATTCCCTGCCCCAGGAAACCTATAATTATCTTGGGAGGTCTCCTCAGAGAGAAAGGCAGGAACCTGCTTACTTTGTGAAGTCAGTTCCCTCCCCTACAGTCTGGCATAATCCTTAAAAAGCAGTTCCCAGGAGGATTCTGGAGCTCAGAGCATAGCAGGAAGAGCTCACTATGCAACGCTTCCCTTTAAAAGTTGTTACGATAGCTATGAACAAGGCCAGTGCATAAATGTTAATGGTACAGAGCTTTGACGAGCACCAAGCAGTGAGGTTAGAGGGGAAGGATGGCTGCGGGTGTGGTAGGCAGTAAGGGCACAAAAATGTGAGGGATGAATAAAGCTACAAAGTAGATGGGATAAAACAGATTTAGTTTCACCTCCACAATTTCAAAGGGACTTCATTTCACCAATCCAACAATTCACGTGGATTTTTGCATTGACCTTAATTATTCTGCTGTTTATGTTAACATCTATACCTCACAGCCCTCAGAATTAGCGCAGTCTATTAGAAGAGCAACAGAGGGTTTGTGCAGGACTATGAGAGTGGCGGCTGCTGACCTGTTCATATTTCTCCAGTTCTGTGTGATAGATTTGTCTGATCTGGGTCAATTTGGCTCTGTAATCTGAGTGCTCAATAGAGTTATCTGAAGAACCTCCAGAGGCTGCCGCGGCTGCAGCTGCTGCCGCCGATCCCCCACCTTTCTCAGGACCTGAAACCCCTTCTGCCAAAAGCATATTGTCCAGTCTCATTAGCTGGGGATCGGGAGGGTCCTCCTCCTGGGCTCCTCTGATGCTGAGACCTTCAAGGAAAGAGAAAGAGAGACAGAGAGAGAAGAAGCGAGAAACAGGACAAACAGTGTGAGTAATTTATTTATTTGAGTAAATGATCAAACAACATCAGTGTACTACAATTCATGCCGAGAATTTCATCGTTCAAATTTTATCAATAAGCATAAGTAAGCATGAAAATTCTTACTTCTATGAAATTTCTAGTATCACTCCCTCTCAATGTATCCCAGACTGGATCCTTAGAAAAAGGTAACCCAGGCTTCACAGAATTCCAGTAACCAGTCTTCTCAGATTTAGACGCTTTAAGCAAAAATGGGAGAGGGGTAAAAATTGAAGATTTTGAAAAAGAAAAAATATAATTCCAAGGATACAAAACAAACCCATAAAAAAAGGTGGTTATTCTGTTTCTCTATACAGTCGGAAGAAGAGAATTTAAAATCCATAGACTAATTAATTCACAAGCTATATCCAAAAACTAGAAAGCAGAAAGGATTAGATGGGCTTCTCCATCATGCAATTTCAGGGAGAGAAGAGAAATACATACATTACAAGGTACTTAGTTATGGTTTTAAAATATATATTATTAAATGAATTTGTTAAACAATTGCCAGCCAACTATTAACACCAGAACATTAAATACAGTATTAAAAATATACCATCAACAAGGCAGTACAGTGCTGGGCACAGTAGTCTCAATCTAATTTTGCTTTTAAATCAAGAACCTCCTAAGTGATACCCAGTCAGCAACCTCATCTGAGTACTATAGATCACAGCTGACAATTCATAGGTTTAATCAGGTCACATAGGCTTTCTGCCAAGATGTTTTCAACAACACAGAAGACAAAGTTTTAAAATAATTATCATGGTATAAAAAGCACTGGAGTCATGACAGCTCAAAATCAGCATTTTCATTAATGTGTAACATAATCTAAAATATCCCAGCCCAATTAACCTCTGTAAATCTGTTTAAAAGCAGGTTCCCCATACTAGTTACAAGGCATCTTGGGGGAGAGGGGGAAGGAAGTTGGCATCTTGCGTGTCTGCATTTGGATTCTGCCTTTTGCGTCTGTGACTGTTGTTGTTTACCCACAGTGGTGCATATTCTGTGACTAGTGTAACTTACATGACAGTAACATCTATAAGCTGCCAAGTACTCAACTGAGCACCAGCTCTGTGATTTTATTTGTTAACCTAAAACTACCATCAATTCTTTTAAGAACAGATTTCATTCCTACATGTCCTGAATTATACCCACAGCATGACAGAGCTCTTGGTTGTCTTAACTCAAATGCACAACTTTAATTTCCTCCCTCAAAACACTTTAAAGCTGTCACTTTCATTTAAAAATATACTTCAGAATAATTTCAGCTGGGTAATAAAACTAACTCACAATAATTTAAAATTATATCTGTTGCCTGTTCAGAGGTAAATAAATAAGGTTTGAAAACCATAATATACTAAGACAATAAATTCATTTAGGGAACCAAAAAGATAACTTTCTTAAGTAAGATAAAATCACTATCAGCACATTGGTGATAATTAAAAATAAATAAACACGTTATTTATTATTTTTCTAGATCGAGAAGAAACTGCCAAAAGTGGGGTACATCGGCATTTTTAACATCTTTGATTTTCTTCCCTTCACTTTGTTAGATGTTAAAATTCCATGACCTAGAACGCTTGCAGTTCCACAAAGCAAGTTTTTTTGTGCATTTGGCACAAAATGAGGACTCACTGAACAACCTCTTACACTTAAGGCTATGTTTAATTTTGATATTATTTGTTCAGGAGTTCATTAAGTTTCTCCTTTAAATCTATTTTTTAAATGTTTTTTATTTTCGCTATACTCACAGCACATGGGAGTTCCTGGGCCAGTCATCAAACCTGCACCACAGCAGAAACCTGAGCCACTGCAGTGACAACACCAGATTCCCAACTCACTATGCCACAAGAGAACTCCTAAGTTTCTCCTTTCTAAAGGAAATTTTTGCTCACATTTTAATGTGCTGTTTCTTTTTTGTATTTACAGATACTGATATTTCTGGGAATGTGCTTTTTATCTACCTTCAAGGTACTTCCAGGTTTCTAGTTTTTCCCTTGTACTTCCACATACTGATCTTTTCTCTTTGGACACTGGTGAGATTTTTTAATAGTAAATCAACATACACGGTCAAAGTTATCCCCCAAACAATGTGACAAACAAGAGAAAATGCTCAATGATTAATACACAAGCAAGTAGACTACAAGAGACATATAAGAAGTAAATATGTCAGGAGGAAATGCAAAGGATACATAGCTAACCTATATATATACACACAAATCAACATCACCATACTTATAGGAAGCAACCCTTAAACTCAGTAATAGCAGATATATATAAACCATTTTCTGACAAAGTTCATACTCCTTTGGATTAAAAGTACCAGAGCACTCTGCAATTAGGCAGTATCGAGAAGGCTACTTATCAATACTAAAGTCATTTTCATAACTATGGTTGGAAAAATGAATGGACTTTTTTCTCTATTAAGCAAAGTCATGATTACGAATTTTTAAATAGTAATAACATGAAGTTTCTAAAATTACTTTTAATTTGAATATTTCTACTTATTTCCTTACTTTATGTTCAAATTGCTATTTGATTCTTTATCCTACCTACCTCATTGTTACTCAGCTTACTAACCTGCCGAAGTCACACCTTCTGTTATCCTCTAGGCACCTATAAACATCTCACTGGGGAGTTCCTGTTGTGGCTCAGTGGAAGCAAACCCGATTAGTACTGATGAGGATGCGGGTTCAATCCCTGGCCTTGCTCAGTAGGTTAAGGATCTGGTGTTGCCGTGAGCTGTGGTGTAGCCACACCAGTGGCTCAGACCTGGTGTTGCTGTGGCTGTGGCGTAGGCCAGTAAGCCGCAGCTCTAATTTAATCCCCAGCCCAGGAACTTCCATATGCTGCAGGTATAGCCCTAAAAAGCAAAAAAATAAAACAAAATAAAATAAACATATCAATGAAGCTAAATCTACAAGGGCCAGATGAATCAAACTGTGTGGTTATCAAAAAATCTTGATATCTTGAAATTTAGGAAAACAATACCTTAAAAATTGATCATTGTTCTCTTTAATCCAAAACGTACACTGGGACATTTATAAAAGGTTATGAAGTTTTACCTCTAGTCTCATTGGTTATATCATTATAAAGTCAAAAAACAACAACAACCCTATTTGGATCTACTTATAACCACAACATTCATTTCAGTATCCCTAAGATTTAGACAAATCATACAAACAAAGTAAAACATTGTTTAACAATGAACTTGGCTTTGTTATACGCGCACAGTTTTTGCATATCTTTCAGCAAATCCTAATTAGCTGTCTTTCAACATGCTGTGCACCTGCCCCACAGATAATGGAAGAGAGCATCTGCATAGACGACTGCATTCGGAGGGCAATAAATAAATTACGGGTCAAAATTATTACAAAGCTTTCTCCGAATAAATGC
>PVHT021183634.1:6463434-6538218 GCA_004024745.2 Catagonus wagneri
ACACAAGTCCGTCCTACAATTAAAACTTTCATCTGACTTCTGATAATGCTCATTACATGGTCAAATCTGATTGGGGTTGATTTACTATTTTTAATCTGCTATTTCATATACCAAAATTTCTTTGCCATAGATTGTATCACCATTACTTTTGCAACATATTTTAATGGTACATAGAATTATTGCTTTTTGCCTTCTCAGCGTTTGTGACCTAAGTGTCTGTTTTCTTCTTTTGCTCTTTCATGTTTTTACTCTCATAGCACCTTCAGTTAATAGAATAGCATTTTGATATATGCTGATGATGAAACACTTATGATAGCTACTCATTATTAGTGGTCTTTGACCACATGTTTCAAATAAACTCAGAAATCTAGAGAATGGCCATGTATAGAAGACCACATAGAAAGTAAATGGTGTTTATCTGATCTGAAATAAGGAGTCTTTCCTTCCTGCAGATGTACTCGTTATCATGTTTTAACTGTCTACATAGTGTTCTGTTAAAATTAGACCAAACTTACGCATCTTCTCAAATAGTATTTTGGAAATCTTTAATCAAATATTTCACAGATAAAATGTGTAGTATTAAAAAATACATATAGTATAATCCATATGTGATATAAAAAGCTTGATCAGAAACTACCACTGGGGAGAAAAATAGTACCATTTCAGAAAAATGGTCCTTTTTCATTTATAATTTCTTCAAATGAAAATAGCAGACCCTTGTTGAATTTTAAAATGCCTAATATACTTAGTTGTGTACTTTAAAGAAATCAGTAAACATCACTCATCTATCCCTTATGGCAGTAATAATCCTGTCCCTATCAGATAATTAATCTCATGCTTATCTTTGTATTCATTTCCTTTGCCTTTTTGTTGCAGCCATCTTCTTTCTCTAAAATGTTCAAAGTGAATATATAAATTACAGTGAGTTGACTTCATTATAAAAAGCAAATAGCCACTGGTTCCCTTTTTCCTCTTGAAGGAAAGAATGTCCACTTTATTGTTTTTTTAATACCAAATTATCCTGATGCACAGGCACTGCTCAAAATAGCATGCTAGTAAATACGGCACGAGGGTCATTGACATTCTCAGAACATTCCAATGTAACAGCACAGCATAAAGTTTTATCTGTATTATTATAAAGGACACAGACTCAGTTTTATTGAAAAGGCTTTGTGAAGCATAGCATGATTATAGGAAACATGAACTTTGCTACACTTTCCGCGTGATTTTACTTTTAAGTGTGCTGGATTTTTAATATAAATATAGCATCTAATTAATGACTGAAGATGGCTTCTATATGTTCACGTAATATTCATCTGTATGCATCTCTCTTAAGGAATTTACATTTTCTATAAGTACTGTAGATGTTTCAGTCAGATGAACTTCAAAAAGGATATTTGTGCTTCTCATAATCATATCACATCCATCACACTATTCCATTAAAAACCATGTAAGTGTCTGAAAAGCACGACCACCCACATGGCATCCAGAGGACAATGGCAGAGAAGCTTAAAAGCATCTTCCAAGCAGCAAATCACACAAATAAGACCTCTATGTTAATAATGCATTCGTTTACTTATAAATAATCAAAAAGGCATATTCTTAAATACAAGTTACAAAGAAGTGGCTGGTTTGGCTAATAAAATAAAACATTCTAGCACAAATTTATTGATAATTTTCTCACAAACCATCCATTTTCTAGTGACCTGTAAATAAAAGCTTAAGTAAAAAAAAAATCAATCTATCTATATATCATTAACTCTTTAAGCAAATAGCCTACAACAAAGATATCCTGACATTTTTCGTAAACATTTGACTTACGACAGCATATTCTAGATTTTGAAATCATAGAAATTTAATCCCCCTCTGATACAAAATTAATAATGAATCAAATTCACTACAAAGACACATCAAAATCAAGGTGGACTGAAAATTAGAGCAATTAAATGTAGCATCTCTCATTACAATGATTAAAAACATTTCCTCTCCAGAAATAAAAAATTTTTTTTTCTAGTTTAGGGGTACTGGGGGGCATTAAGAGTGAGATGGGGCATATACAAATGGGCACATAAACAATTAATTAGGAAAGCCAATTTAAGGGGAATGAGCATTAAGATCCTTTTGAAAAGCACCATATCATAATTACAATCAGTTTTTTCCCCCAGTTACTTAGGGGGCAATGTGTAAACGTACATTTTCCCCCATTGGCTACTTATGAAAAAAAAGTTCATTATTCAACCCACTTTTCTGAAGAGGAAACATGTATGCATTAATATAAACATGATTGTAGATTTATAGTAACAGTATACAGATTTCAAAATTGCCTAAAGAAACCTGATTTTGAAGTGGGTGTTTTAGGTGGTAAACCATGGAAATGTCAACTTTGATTTGAGCTAACAAAAAGGAATTTAGAGGATGGATAAGCTCCAGGACCTTTGAATTAAATGAAAGACCAGAACACTCCACAGAATGTCTGCAATAACAGTCTCTACAGAAAATTATGAAGAACTACATAAATCCACCCTCTTCCTCTTCACACAGGCTCATTAAAGCTGTACTGACTCTCTGGGCAGCTATAATTCTGCTGACTGATACCCTGGAATCACCCTGTCAATACCCAGTGGTGTGCTGCCTCTCCAACTATCTCTGCCCCTAATATTCCTCTCTTTGATGGGATTTGCTGACCTTTAATCTGATGCTAGTTTACTCTCATCACTGAAGTGTAAGTCGGAGAGCAATAAAACGGCAACCTCACTGATTCAAAAGGGAGAGCTAAAGCCTGCTAACTGTGAATCTAACCTTTCGTAATGGCTCGCTCTTAAAGGAGGAAGCATGAAGTGGAAGGCAGCTAAAACAAACAATGTGTAATGCTGAGCACAAGATTTATTAGAATCCCTTTTGCATGGGTATTACAAGAGGACATTAGGGCTGTAAACAAAAGAGACACAAATACTTGCAAGGGAGACCAAAGTCCTGGTCAGAATACCCTTCCATGCCAATACAAATCTCAAGAGCTGTGCTATAGGAAATCAAACAAGGTTGAATGAACGAAAAAACCTGGATGACTCCAGGTGGACGTAAACAACTCTGGAGTAATAAAAATCATCATTAAAAATAAGATGTTTTCCTGTGATGAGGTACGAGACTATAATGACTGAAAACCAAAAACTCACATTCATAATGGGTCCTGGGGAATTCAAAGAGCTTGTGGAAATTAAATGCTTCCAAAGAGTTTTCGGTGTAGTATTAAAGGTAGGTTAATAAGACACCACATTTATTGAGTGTTTCCTATGTGCCAGAGCCGGCTCAAAGTGCTTTGCTTATATTAACTCATTTAATCATCTTAATCCAAAGAGGTAAGTACTATTATTACACCCACTTTTATTATCATGAAACTGAGGCCATGCTCACAGTCACACAGCTAGATGGTGAAAGAACCAGGATTTTACCCTTGATAGCTCTTCTACTCTTCACCACCTCTTGTACATACTGTGTTAACAACCCCAAAAGATAGAGTAACTGCCTAAAACGTACATTCATTTTTATTTTATTTTTGTATTTTCAAGAGTTGGTTGTGGGTCACTTAAAAAACATCCTCACTGCAAGACTCAGTTCATTTATGACTTATCCTTCTTTATAAACGCAGTTTAATATGAGACAAATGATTTTGAAGAGATAAAAATATTTTATAAATAACACTGTATTCCATAGCTTTATTAATAGTTCACCAAATTAGTCTCTTCAAGATTAATACCAGGTATATTTTCCAAAAACGTTCACAATTCAGAAGAAGTGAGCAACTCAATTCAAAAGTTGAAATAATAAAGTTTGAATATTTGATATTTTCAAACTGTATTCATGCAAAACCCAAATGTATTATTCTATTTCATGTTTTCAAATGGCAGCAAATTCTGGGCTCTTTTAAATGATCTGAAAGTGACATCCAGTTTTTTGTGACTGATCTCTTAAGGTTTCAATATTTGACCAAAATCTTGAAGGGCCATAGACTCAATCACAAGTATATATAGATTAGTTTAATATCAACTAGTGGTGCTAATCGAATAAGGACACTTTTCACCTGCTTGCACAAAGACAGGGGTGTCTTCTATTATAAATTAATCCGGAACACAACGCAAAAAAAAAAGGATCTCTCAGGTTGCAAAACACATGAATCTATATAAAATATACACTAAATGCCAGAACATAAACAAAGCGGAAGTTATTGTATAACAAATCTCTTCCAATCCTCTTGGGGAAAACAGAGTCTGACAGTATTAGGTTCTAACAGGTGCAGATAGCAGAAGAATTACTTATTCATTCTACCAGAAAGAGAAAGGATAATAAAAAGCATAATTTAATTTATAATTTATGTTTACAAGTGTTATTTTTAAGAGTTACAGTCTGCGCTGCAGATTACTTGGTCTGGTTCGAGTTGACATGTTGCATCATAGAACAAGCCTGAAGGGTCTTCACAACATGTACAGTAATTAACACGTCATTAACACATTAACTAATACACATTCAACATCATCAATGTTAATAGCATAATAATTAACTTATTGTACATAACACATAGCACCCCCTGGCACTTTTCAAAATAAATCTGGAAATGTATACTTTCAAATATCTTAAAAGGTAGCTGATCATATTGAAATATTTTCAACAATAACCATCTTTATAGTTCTGTATGTGTGTTGTGCATGTATTAAAATAAGACATATTTGGTGATACTAAAAATTAAATCTCTGTCTGATTCAAGCTGTACTGATACAAAAATACAAAGAACAAAGACAAGCCTTACTCTGTGAAAGAACTAGTAATACATTAAAAATTTAATACTTGGCAGGTCAAATCTGGATACTCTCTGCTGAAGACAACCAATATTAATGAATCAGACTACAGAGTCATTGTCTGGGATCCCAAAGGAAACAATAATGCGAGTACAACAAATTCTTCTTAGAAAAGAAAATCCTGCAAAGCTACTTAACAGAATACCACTGGTCAATGCTCTGATCAAAAATATGTTAAACCTTATATGATGCTGTTGAATATGCATGCAAGCAGGATCCAGTTTTAACTAAAAATGTACTCTGATTTTATTTTTCAGTTTAGGTCTTTGCAGTTAACATCTCTGCATAAACATTTGCCTCACCATTAACCTCTCTCCATATAAGAGATAATAATTTATTTAAAAAATGCAAGCTCTGTTTTATTTCCACAACAGATCTAAAATACATAAAAAAAGCAGCTTCTTCAAGAAATGGAAGATTTGGGTTTCTCTAACAACGAAGACGATGCAATTAAAAGAAAGGCAAAGAAAAGACAACATCAGGTGTCATGGTTTAAACAAGGATTCTGTCAGATCAGGGAGCTACTTTTCACAGTTGATCTGGAGAACTCTGAGTAGTAAATTGGTAACAAGAAAAGAGTGCAAAAGGATGAGATAAGCAAAATAAACACATTATAGACAGTCCACCAGGTGAACTCGAGTTAATTACTTCTCATGTATTATTTTTTAAATTTTGAAACCGTTATTGGAAGTGAGACCCTCTGGAAAATATGACTAACTTGTTAGTTGGTTCAACTAACGGCAGGGGCCCCACTATGTACCAGGCATATATTCTTTTACTTTATTTACTTTTATATTATTTCACTCAGTCATGCTTTTATTCAAAAAAGCTTTATTAAATACCCATTACATGTACAGCACTGTGCTAAAACTCACACATAGCAGAAAGTATTGATCACAACTAAGTAACTTCAGACTCCATTAAGAAACAGCTATTTCAGAAATGCAATTCTGAAGTACAATTGCTAAATTTTAAATCAATTAACATGTTATCTACTAAATTTAGTTGTACAAAATATCTATATTCATTTAGTTGTTCATATGTAGTCAAGATGCTCAGATACAGAGTAAATGCCAGATAATGAATCTATAAATAACCTCTAAGTAAAAGCATTTATTTAAAAACATGAAATTTATCACTATCTTTCTCTTTATTTAAAATCAGTTTTGTTACCTTTGAGATCCCTGGCATTATTGGTAGTAGCAGATAAACAGCACATCAATTTGAGATCAGAGAACTAATGAAAATATTGACAAAAAAGGTGCTAAATTTTCTTTTAGCTTTAAAATTCTCCAATTCTATAATAATGACAAAAAACTAACAAAAATAAAGGGTTTTTTTTGGTCTTTTTGCCTTTTCTAGGGCCACTCCCACGGCATATGGAGGTTCCCAGGCTAGGGGTCTAACAGGAGCTACAGCTGCCAGCCTACGCCACAGCCACAGCAATGTGGGATCTGAGCTCCATCTGCAACCTACACCACAGCTCACGGCAACACCAGATCCTTAACCCACTGAGCGAGGCCAGGGATCAAACCCACAACCTCATGGTTCCTAGTCAGATTCGTTAATCACTGAGCCACGATGGGAACTCCCAAAAGTATAGGTATTTTAAGCCTCTTTTAGAAAAGGTTTAAGGACTTTCACCTGGTATTTACTAATAGCTCAGTATTTGGAGAAAAAATAAATTATAATTTAATCCTTGAACAACAAAGTATCTCCCTATTTAGTTCCTGGCTATGAGAAGAAATGAAAAGCAAAACATTTCACTTTTAAGCTGTTCATTTTCCAAGTATTACATTTTTAAAAGATCGGTTATCTGGAAAAACACATTCCACATTTTGCACATTGCTTGGGAGTTGCATATCTTTTTAAAAGTATCAAGTCATATTTGGGGGACTAGTATCATGATATTAAAAATATATATATACACTTGAGTGTATGTAAACTGGGATGAGACTCCTTTGCTTTTACTTAATCTCTGTGTGGTTTGTCTGAGTATAAAGTTACCTGCATGTAAAGGCTACACTGTGGGTGAGCTGAACAACTGTCAATTTATCCTGGCGTCTTCTGCACTACATACAATTACGCTGGGGTCACCTGGGTTATATAGGAAGCCTGAAGTTTTAAACTGACATTAGAATATTGTGGCCTGATTTTAACAATACAGCAGTGCTTCTAATGATCTTAAAGGTAATTCACTATTCAGACCCCAAGCAAAAGATGCAAATGTAGCACTGAAAGCTCCTTATTAAATACCCACAGGCTACATCTCTGTACAATAAGTGGTCCAGGTCTTTTTAGAACATACTAATTAGATGAACAGAGAATCAGAAAAATGCAAAACCAGGTCATGCAGCAAAAATGGTGAAGTGTTAAAAAAAGGGGGGATGAGAAAAAACAGCAAATAACTCCATCCCACCATTATTAAAAAATTATCTATAATAAGGAGGCAAAATAAATCATGTCAGGTCACTATTTGACTCACCCAAATTAGTGTGGATATTACTATTAAAGTTAAGTTTTAAGTTTATTGTCAGGGATATGCTTAACTGATGATACAATACTATGAATAATACATTAAGCGAAAGTCCAATTTAAAATTAAATTTGCCTTGGGTTATCTCCCATTACTAGAAACATTCAGAATTATTCTGGTTTATAAATGAAAGCTAATATCAAGAAAATACTTTTGGGGAGGGGGGCTTTACTCTTTAACAGTTACATACAGAGAGTTGCCAGACCAATACCACTACAGTTTTATAGACGACAAGGCCCTCAGTTCTCAAATAGTTCTGGACAAGCACATATATAGATATATTCCATAGAAAACTATTACATTTGTCACTCAAGATGTGTCAAAAATTAAATAATTGACTTTCTATAAGAAGTGTTTGAGCAAGTTACCTTTTTCTTTTCTTTTTGAAAGTCCTCTTGTTCTAATCCTCACTTTGTAGGAACTGCAGAGTGGAGGGTCTAGTACTATATTCTGGCAGTGAGTCACTGAAATAGTTACCAGCTGACCAAAAAGCTGTGACACTACCAATAGTATTCTGAAGCTCTTAGATTTGCGTTCTGCTGTCTCCACGTACCCTGTGGCAAAGACAACAATAACAACACACGTACACACACAAACACTCCTTCTCTGTCTCTCTCTCCATCTAAAGAATGACAAACACAAGAATAGGGGTGGGGGGGACTAAATATATGATATAAAGGGCTGTCATCTCATAAGTTTTTTGGAAAACAATTTAGCTTCTTCAGAAGCACTTACTGAAACTGGCACTTTGGCAACATTCCTTTCAATATCATAGAAGTTTCTTTTATTAAGTAACTTACTGGAGGAAAATATCCCTTGATATCAAACTGGGGTAGGTTTTTCTATTTGTGTGTTTTTGGTGCCAGTCAGTTCTAAATTCAGTCATTTTATTTTAGTACTTAGGTATTATTTTCAAAGACTACGTGTTTTACATGCATTTGGGCATCTACTTTAAATGATAAATTGTACTCATATACTTTAAACAATTTAGCATTTAATATAAAGTAACTATAACACAAATAATTTTAGATACCCAGAAGGAAGTACTAAATTAATCCATAAAAACTCAAATTTACGTGGAGTTCCCATTGTGGCTCAGCGAGCTAAGAACCCAATATAGTATCCACGAAGATATATGTGGATTTGATCCCTGGCCTCACTTAGCAGGTTAAGGATCTGGTGTTGCCGCAAGCAAAGGATGTGGACCCTCATCTCCTACCTGCTACACTATTTGGTTGTCGGCCCTGGGCAAGTTGCCTCCCCCGAATCTCATTTCCCAAACGATGAAATGAGAGAACTCAGCTAGATGTTCCCTAGGTTCCCTTCCCTTAACAGGTTCAGAATTTCCTTGACTCTCTGATAGCATGATCATAAACCATAACAAGTAGCCCAATGATTCTGAAATGAGCCCTAAAATTCATAAGGCCCTTGAATTCATTGTATTTATTCTGTAAAGCAAACTTGTATCATTAAACTAAATTTTCTGAAATTTAACTTGCATCACATTCTTTTTTTTTTTTTTTTGTCTTTTCTAGGGCTCCACTTGCGGCATACGGAGGTTCCCAGGATAGAGCTCTAATCGGGTAGCCGCCGGACGACGCCAGAGCCGCAGAGCCACAGCAACGCGGATCCGAGCCGCATGCTCACAGCAACGCTGGATCCTTAACCCACTTAGCAAGGTCAGGGATCGAACCTGCAACCTCATGGTTCCTAGTCGGATTTGTTAACCACTGAGCCACGACGGGAATTCCTGCATCACATTCTAAAGGAGATTATAAAAGTTCCTGGGAGAAAATATTGCTCCTCTCTCAGAATCAGGCTGTGCTAGAGAAGTGGGAGTAGGATAAGGAATAGGTAGTAGAAGTGTGTTCTTATTGGTGAGAACAGTAGCTCCCAGCTGATAAACTTTATTTTAAAAATACAAGACTGCCTCAGGACCTCAAATCTGTTTTTCCCAGCCAACAGACCACTGGTCCACAGAACTACAGTGCAGGAATGAGCCTCATTATCTATTCCATCACATAGTTGACTTGAGTCTCAAGTTACAATTCTTATGTATCAGCTATTGTATTTAAAAGGCCATATCCAGGAGTTCCTGTCACGGCTCAGCGGTAATGAACCCCATTGGTATCCATGAGGATGCAGGTTCGATCCCTGGCTTTGTTCAATGCGTTAAGGATCCGGCATTGCCGTGAGCTGTGGTGTAGGTCACAGACAAAGCTCGGATCCCACATTGCTGTGGCTGTGGCGTAGGCCAACAGCTATGGCTCCGATTGGACCCCTAGTCTGGGAACTTCCATATGCCATGGGTGTAGCCCTAAAAAGACAGGAAAAAAAAAAGACCATATCCATTAAAGAATGGAGCATTTTATTGTGCATTGGGTAGTTCTTCATAAAATGAATGCTGTCTGTAAGTGAATAATTTAAATAAGTCACATTAATATCTTAATTATAATAAAAATAATTAAATGAAATATACATTTCAAATTTTACTTAAAACACTTAATCCTGAATTAGGGCTTAGTTAAATCTAGCTGGTGGTAAAGGTATGCTCATATAGTTTAAGATCTTTACAGGATGCTATGCAAATGATAATTCTGCCCATGTCCAATACAGAATAAATATACACTTGTATGGAAAGCTCCCATAAACTTTGATGCTGTTCCTTACTTCAATCTAGTCCTTTTAAATCAGATACCCTCAAAGAGCAGTTTTTCCTACATAAACTAGAAGTACAATAAATCCCAGTATGTAGTCTTTTAGACATGTGAACACATTTTGCTAGTATAGATGACATTTCAGAACAGTTTAGGCCTCTAATTTGTTGAAGATGATTCAAATATTTTAAACCAAAATTCTAAGTAACATTTGCCCAAAGGCAATAATAGTGATAATTCTGAAAATCTAGGAAAGGCTTCATCAATTCACAATTAGCTCTCCTACCATTCAAAAATATACTCTATTTTTTCTGGCACTCTCCATAAAGTCTCGAGTTTGACTGGATGATACAATAAGCAAAATACCTTACCAATTTTTTTTTTTTTGCCCTCAAGAAGCTATTCTAAATGAATTAGTCTTCCGCAAATTAATGAATTCATATTTTAAGATGCATTTGCAAAATGTTCTATTATTCCAGTAATAATTCCTAGTTAAGAAATGTGAGCCTATCAGGGGAGGAAAAGTCTAATGGAGAATGAAAGTCACATTTGCACAGGAAAAAAGGACATGTGAATATAAAGCCTATATGTACTGATTTTGACAAGATACTGCATTTAAGTGATTTTATTATGCATATTATTTCAAATATTTGACAGCATTTTAGATATACATTAAACTATCGAAACCTTTCAAACAATGAATACATTTTAAAAATCATATTAAATCACGTGTAACTTGCAATCAATTATAAATGAACAGGAAAGGAAACAGTTAATATACTAATTACAGTAATTAAGAGTTGCCAATTTAATTATAGCCGGGATATGAATGCTCTAACATTTGTTAGAGTGTAAAAAACAAACCTTTAATGCAGAGACTTTGTTCACAAACATCTAATGGAGACCTCCTCTACCTCACTCTGTGCTTCTCTGCTGACACAACAGCAATGGGTTCAGATTGAAGAACTTGTCAGCAATCAGGCAGGAGGAGGCTAATTAGCTTGCAGGTTAATGAGTGTGATGGCTCTTGACAGCATTTTGTTACAGCCTCTTCTGTATTTAAACAATAAATGATTACTTATATACAGTTGAGACATTCTAACCATAGTAGCCAAGCCCACATTTGCTTTTACAAGTATAAAATCAGTTACTTTGTTTCTAAATCAAAAATATATAAAATATGTATTGGTTATATGTCTGTCACATTCTTAAAATATGCTGGAGAGAAAATGGGCATTTTGAAAAAGATAATAATAAATGTACTTTATATAGAAGTATGCCCTTTTGAGTTGAAAATATCCACTGAAAGGATGCCCGGTTGGTGAAATAATTGGGCTGCTGAATGATAATTTAAATGTGGCAGCTTTTTTTTTAGTAAAGAGCAACAACTTTCCTAAAAAAAAATTCAAGATTCTTGTTTTAATTTTTTATTCTAGGTTTCTCTCTGTGTGAAATAGGTATACAAGGCACACACAGAGGAATCTCTTTGCTTACCTTGTCGGTTACTAGGGATTTGAAAACAGGTGGTGAATTAAGGAAATAGCTCTATTGAGAGATTAACCCATTTCATCAGCCAGTGGAGAAGGAAATAAGAACATTTTTACAGCATCCCTATAATCCATATATTTAGTGGTAACACAAATGCCTTAATAAAAGCACTAAGGAAAAGAAATAAGTACTTTGTAACATTTTGATTTACTTTGTAAAGTAGCAAGTACTAAAAGCTAAGTAGTCTGATTTTTTATTTACATGAGAAGAAAATGATATGTGTCCAAGAAAACCTTATCTGAGAATTAAACTGAACTTTAGCTGCATAATATCAAGGGAGGGTTATTTCAATTTAATATTCAGTGTTCCCTAGAAATCTGAGCATAGACATGGAGGAAACACCTGCTGAGATTCATACTGTTTTCAAAATTATTTTGCATGCATGAAAATATTATTTGTGTACCTTCTCACAACTGTATGATGAACATTTGAATAAAAACAGGAAAGTAATAAAAATTTCAAATATGCAACTTTCTAATGCTCTATTTTATGTTTAAGAATAGAAAGTATTATACCCATCACAATTACAATAGCCAATAAATAACCGTACATGAAAAAGCTTTAGCAGACGTGGACAGATTCAGTAGAGGAAAAAAGAAACGAGTGTACAAACAGGAACAGTTTATTGTAGAGTAAAAATCTCCAGGTGTAGTGAGTGTCTAAAATTTCCAAGAGATGAAAGAATGCAAATTCAAATTTTGTGGTTACTTTGTCACTTTCCCTTCGTTATTTTGAATAATAAATCTTTAGGGTTAAAATACAACTATTTTTAAATTTTTCCATCAATTGTGTACTCCTTACACATCTGAATTCTTACTACATTATAAACAATATATGAATATATTTCTCTGTATCATGTGTAAATTCTTAAATAACACATTGTTAGTGTACAGGTTATATCCTATCACACACACATGTGCACTCTGCATAGTTTGTAATTTATATCCTTAAGATGGTAATACAGATCCTTAATCTCAAAGGTCACCACAATGCTGTGCTAAACCCAGGTATGTAAACAACTCTTCCTAAATTCTCACCCAAGTTAATTTTAGAGAATCAAAATTTGCCTCCAAATTATACGATTAATTCCAACCCATTGACTTCTGGGGGGAAACTGACACCTAGCCAAAATCACAATCCATTCTGCCTGTTTAAATGAGAATATTCCTCAGTTTGAAAAATTATTTATAGAGATTTTTTACTACCCTTGTATACTGCAATGTTATTTCCTTTCCCACACACTAGCAAAGTCCATTTTCACAACTGCTATAAAGCGACATGTTCACAGCTAGTAAAACAACTCAATAAATAGCCTCACGAAGCTATAGCTGTCTCATATCCTTTCCTCAATAAAAACAGAGGTGAACTGCTTATTTTCAGCAGCACACTATAAGAAGACAGAAGCATTATGACTGCTCATACATTCTGACTATCATTTGCCACAAGCTATATCTGTCAGCATTAAATAAAGCTGCATTATAAATGTAAACAAAACACCCACATCTACAAAATGAGCTGTCCGCCATGGCTGTAGGCATGAATTGAACCCGCTTATTGACTCAGGTTGCTCTTTTTATTTATTCCTCTACAAAGACATGCATTTACTTTACCCTACAAGCATACTACGTTTCAGAACTAGTCTTGTGCTAGAGCAAAAAAAGCACATATTGACAAATGCATATCTTAATAGGAATAACATTACATAAGCAAACATTGACCAATTATTTTTTTAAAAAATGTTTTAAAATGTTACCCTAGATTAAAACACTAAATTGTAAATAATCCGTGAATCTAGTCCTCTACATATGTATTTAAGAACTGTAAGAAATAAATTTACTATTAAAACAACAGAATTTTAATTTCAAATATCTAATGATAATAAAAGGGATGCAATGATACCCATACAATTGTTCCACCCTCCACACCTTGAGTATTCACTGATAAAGTAGGAAGCTAAACTTCAAGGAATTCAATTAGGCAGGGCATAAAATTAACTCAAGTTACCAAAAATACACCATTTCTGGAAAAAAATGACTATACACTTTACAAAATGCCTTTTGTACTTTTTCCCAGGTGTCTTATTCCTAGTGCAACTTATGCAGTCATACTTACAGAAGAAGAATAAAAGGGTAACAAATAAAAAGGTACCAAAAACTTGGTAAGCTTAAAAACATTTTGCCAGTTTTATTTTTTAAAATTCTGCAGTTAACAGATAACACTAAATTTACTGCAGTAAGTTTACATTCTCAGAATGTTTCTAGAAAGTAAGGATGAGGTCTTTTCTCTTTATTATTGTTACATGATAGGACATGACACCAGGAAAGTAGACATCTGAATTAAAGATACACTGAATTCACAGAAGTGTTGATAAAATTCCAACAGGTGTGCTGCATGTCAAGATTTTTAGTCTATTTCCACGCTTATTTTGAAAAGGACCATCATTGTGCCAAATCATGACAAATGAAGGTATGTCTTCATGACATTCATTATAGATGGAGCCAGAATATATGTATAAGACACCAATGTGCATGGATTACAGCAAAAATGAAATACAGCATTCTTTCAAACAACCACACGGGGCTCCTTCTGTGTACTTGATCAAATAATTTCTAATTAGTTTTCTCCGCTAAATTAACTAATTGCTTTGGCCTTGTGTAGGCAGAGCTATAGAACTAGATTTAAAAATAAGCCTACGCAGACAGAGACCACTGGACAGATCTCCAGATGACAGAGATCTAAACATATGCAGAGACCAAGTACTCCAAAGAGGTTAGTATCTTATTTGTCACCTGTTGACCAACTCAGGAATCACTGAAATGTCTGAAAGTGTGTACCTCTGTCCTTAAGTCCACAAATTAAAGTCTAGATTTTAAAAGCAAGAAGTAAAAGTAAAATGCAGTGGTTAAAATATTAACACATACTGTCACAGCTATTCTTATGTAGGACATCATCCCCTATGAAAGGAAAAGCATAAATGTTCCTTTGCTTCTCACTATTCCATAGATGGATATTAATTATTACTGCCTTTCCTTTCTAAGATAAGCTTGTTAACAAGAAGTACGGGATTGCTTACAGATGCTATCCATATTGGGTAGGTTGCATCGTTGTTTATGATGTTTACAGAAAAAAAAAAGGAAATCAGTACAAAGAAATAGTATGGAGTAATTAATGTATTGTAGTGTAGTAATTTCCACTTTCCACCTCCATTTAAATAAAATAAAGCTCAGTAATGCCAGCGTAAATCAGGGGGAGCCACAGGGGAGCACAGCAAGGCAAAGACATTAAAGCCAAACCAAAGCCCTTCTTCACCCAAGCTACTATTATTATTACTTGTGCAAAGCAAATATTCAGCCTCCAACCCTAAATCATTTCAATTCCTATTTCCAAGTATAATTTAATCTTTTTCAGCGACACTTGATGCTTACTTCATCACAGCATAATGACAGATTAAAAAGTTGTTGAATTAAATATTAAAGAGGACTTCAGGCAGTTCTGCATTTTTAAGAAATAACACAGATTGGGGATGAAATGAGAAGCCCAAATGCATATTTTATACCAAAAGGAAAGAATACATATATTTTTCCTTCAGGCCACCTACTTTGTAATAAAACACAGGGCAGGTTTTTATTTAGTGGATAAAAATGTGAAAGAGTATTATAAGCCTCATATCATTATAATCTGGCACCATGCAATGATGTCAAAGCTAATGATACTAAGTAAGAATATGATTTTTTTGGCATCTTATTTAAGGATTTTTAAAATAAGTGTATTTATAATTTATCACTTTTGCATTCTGATTTTAAAAATTAACTTATTTGTGGAAATTTATCTAAGAGATAAAAATCTCACAGATGATAGCATCAAAAGCAAACAATTATGTAAATGATTTTATGATACAAAGTGTTCTGAGTGGGTGAAAAAAAAAAAGTTGAGCCATACTGGTAAATACAGTTCCAATTAAAATGCTGACTGGATTTCTAGACCTAATTTTGAAAGCTCCCATTAGACTCAGGTAAAATTAAAGATGAATTGAATATAATGTCGTACCTTAACTCAAGTGGAATGGAAACAAGGTCAAAAACCAAAATTTAGGATGTTTATATTCATAATATATACAGACAATAATACATAGATATACACATTTAAAATTCCAAGGCCCCACAGATCACTAACTTTTATCTTTTCAATTTTGTTGTTTTTAAAAGGTTTTTTTCCTGAGACTCAAAAGAAAACAAACTTTTTTGTTCCATTGTGAATTCAAACAACTTAATAGAGGAAAAAAGAAATTCACGAACATTTGATTCTATTTGTATAACATCAAATTGCAATACATTTTTACACAAATTGTATCTAAGTACTTTCTTTTCTGCTCTTTCATTTCACTTATCAATACTTTCTACTTGAACCACATGAAATTGCTATTTTTAAGGTCAAAAATGGTCAGATACCAGCAATTTTATATGATCCAACATTCATTTTAAAAAACTGCATCTTTATATATTCCCTCTTAAGAAGAGAAAAAAGTCATCTACAACACTGTTTTAAGCAATTAGAAGTGACTTTAAACATATGTACTACATAGAGGGATCAACTTTTTCCTTATAAGGCCAAGGGAGAAATGACTTTTTTTTTTCAAAAAGCGTCCCATTTTTGGAACAAGTGCGTAGTACAAATGTCAAAAGAAAGCATTAAACATTTTTAAAGTTATACCTTTCATCTATTTATTTAAAAAAGAAAGAAAATGATAAAGGTACTACATTGATTTCTTAAGAAATTATGGCTTTGGATAGAATAGAACTAAAAGTCATCATGGCTGGCAACTACACATGGCCTTGAAAGGATGGCCTAGTTCCTTTTGGAAAAATTTTCAGTGTGGTTACTCCTGGCTGACTGTGACATGACTTACTCATGCACATGTAATCCTTTATTTTAAAGAAAAGTGCAAAATATGACCATAGAATTGTTTTTGCAAATCTAAAAAGGGGGCAAGGCTTTTCAAGTCATCCCTTTATTAATCTTTTCCAGTCTCAGCGTTCTGCTGTTTTCCAGACATGGATACTTGGCTAGTCATTCCTTGTAAGCATACAGTTCCAGGTCCACACAATGAGATGCATAAACTACACTGCAGAAATACAGACTTAAATCCTGGAAAGAACAGTAATCTAAATTTTCTGGAATATTTTCCATACAGTAATAATGAGGTAGTAAGGTCCCATCTCCTAGGACATAGTAGGTACTCAACAAATGTTTGTACAATTAAATTCCCTATCGAATTCCCTAAGGAATTCAGTCTCCCATTGAAAAACAGCCATTAAGTTGGGATGCTTCAGAGCCAATTACGGCAGGAAACCTCTCCGACGATGTTTCATATTTATGGTGAGGGTTAGAGAGTTAATATTTTTCTTGATCACCATTTTCCCAGGGTGTTCTAGTTCTGCAGTCCATTTGGAATTTTTTCTTATCGGTCGAAGATGTTCACAAGGTGATTCTGCCGACCTCCTCTGTGATACCCGAGTAGGCAGCAGCTTAGATCTTTGAATCAAGGAAATCCAGCCTCTACGATCGCCAGGCCTCAAACCAAGTTTCGGGCTCCGATTTGAAAGGCACTAACTCGCAAGCAGGGCTGCCTCCCCGGTGCCGCTGACCCCTGGGCACAAAGCCAGCTGCAGATAGCCGGGGAGGAAGCACTGGCCTACTCGGCGCCGGCCGGACCGGGCGTTCACCACCGCCCGGCGCAGCCGATACCGCCGCTGGCAGGCAGCGGCTGGGGCTGCCGCGCCGCTCTGCCCCGCGGCTATCGGGGCGCGCCCATTGTTCTCCGCACGCCGAGCGGCGGCACGCCGGCCGGGGCAATCCCGGCTCCCCCTCCCGCGGCCGCGCCGAGAGGCCCCGCGGCCGGGCCCGCTCCCCGCTCCCTGCTCCCCGCCGCGGCGCGCCCCCGCCCCTGCGGCTGACAGCGAATTCACACCGCCCTGACTGCATAATTAATGTAAATGGAGCAGCCTCCATGTCATGTGCGGGCTCTTTGGGTTTACTTTTGTGCGACACTTACACAGGAATATTAACTAGAGAAAGCAGCATCACAACAGGGGTGGAAAATCAGCCTGTCAGGGACTCATTCCAAATGCCACGGAAAGCGGAGCGGCTTCAAGATTGTTTCATCAAGGTGATTGAGAACAAAAACTACTGAGGAAAGAAAATTCGGGCTTAAACTGAGCTCCCACACATCCATTATTTATCTCTCTAGAGTCTTTAGGAACTAGGTTCCTAACACCTCTTTATGCAGAACTCGGACTTGAAAAGAGTGAGGCTGCTGCGTGTATGCACAGCCAAGCGAGTCTTGGCTCGGGCCGTGCCTGTGCGAACCCGCACCTACTCCATGTGTGTGCAGCCTCCCTTCTACAACCCACAACCAGGGAGGAAGAGGCCAGGACCAAGAGACCTCTCCGCGGGTCAGTGAGTTACTCCGAGAAACCAGGGGGAATCGTGGACGACCCCACAACGTAACTGAAATAAAGGTCGATGTCTCTGGGGATGTTCAAGAGCCCTTCAATAAGGTGCCTGATTTATATTTCTGCTACTCTACCTACAATCAAACTGTAATAAGGACATTTTATTGTACTTTGTGGTCATTGTTTTTCTTTCCATAACCTGCCATGGGAAATAAAACTTAAAAGTCAATATAATGAGTAAACTTGCAAAGCATATTTTACACCAAAACATAGATTTTAAAAGTATTTTTTACTTAATATTCACAATTATCCAGAATATTCCATGTTGGATATATTCTCTTTTCCAAAAGAGCAGAAAATGTGACTTCCCAAGCCTTATGTTTTCGGACCTAAATTAGCAGGAAATCCTGCTATACTTTCTAGACCAGTTTACTGGCCTACAAAAAATATTATTTTAAAAATTAAGAATTTACACCTCAAATGTACACAAATTCAGTTAGACTTAAACACAGAATTATAAATTTTTGATCAAATTATTGCATTAGGGCTCTAAGTTTTCATAATAGTAATCAAATCCAAAACTTTCCTAATATTTAGTTTTTACACAATTTATGAGAGGAGATGAAATACAGAACAGCCCCCCCCCAACTGCAGTAAGAATGACAATGTCGTAATTTTCAACTTCCAAATGTATTAGGCATTGTTAAGGACCAACAATTACAACACTGGAATATCAAATCTTATGTCTCCCAAATAATGCCATCAAGTGAGACTGTTTCTGTGAAGCATGTGTGCCACCTCTCCTCTCCTGTAACAGAGTGACTTAATCCTGAATGTTCTCAGGGAATTCCTCCACACAAAGAGCTCAATTGTAGGCCACAGAATAACCTTATATATATTTGCCTATTAAGTGGTTGAGAACTAAATCTATCCGCATGTCTTTACTGGCTTAATTAAGGATATGCACAGTAACTGAAAATAATTTCTTTATGCATTCAATACACTATATGACAGAAGAGATCAAAATGGACATGCCCATCAAGAGGTTTATGTTAGACAGGAAGCGGCTGTCAGACCATTATTACAAATTAAAGGTATTATAGTCAAGTCATTTTTAATCTCTTAAAAATGAATAACACTTCTCTGCACATTAAATCATTTTTTTCTCCAAAGAAGTAACATTTCTTTTATGTCTAAATGCACATATTCCTTCACTGTTTCAGGTCTTTTAGTAGAGTGATAGAGGTCTATTACTTTCAATTGTAAGTCAACATTAGCCAAGTTTGGGCTCCTCTCTTTACATGATTTAACCGACTCATCACAAATTTAAGTAAAAGCGCCTACATTAAAAA
The DNA here is from genome assembly GCA_004024745.2 of Catagonus wagneri. Taxonomy (NCBI): domain Eukaryota; kingdom Metazoa; phylum Chordata; class Mammalia; order Artiodactyla; family Tayassuidae; genus Catagonus; species Catagonus wagneri. Next base: position 6,482,829 of record PVHT021183634.1, read on the forward strand.
AAAAAATGAGAACTCACAAACTGATCATACATAGTAATCTTACTTCCTGAATCTCACCTTACTGCACTAAAATTCTTATTGGCATCATGTAGTTAATAACTTCTGTATTAACATATGCTGCTTTATGTCCAGTCACTGTGCTTCGTAAATATAAGATAAATTTACCCTTACTTTCTATTAGTAACTAAATTAGCTTTCTAATTCTGGAACTTTTTACTTTTAAGAACTTAAAATATCATGTATTAAAATATCAACCCTTATGTTTTAAAAGGACATCAAATTTAGAATCAGTGCAGTGAAGTATAAACAGAAAAGTCCCTTGAGATACTGGTGTGAAACCTGCAGCTCACTGATTTTGTTCTTGATAATATGCTATTAAATTGGTGAACATGCTGACCTTGTGTGTAAAGGCAAAATTGTGCATATGTCACAGAAAGTTAAAAAACAGCTTCAAAATGACTGTTTAAAACTACAGGCTAAAAAACCTTAAATACAGACAAATATTCCATAGTTTATTTAAAACTGGCAACCACAATTTAACAAGCTATTCTAACAAATTATTAGCATAGCGTGTGCTTTTCTTTAGCCATCAATTATGACACAGGGTAATACAGGGCACAACTTAAGTGTCAAATTACAATATGCTATACAAAACCACTTTGCAACACAGCTTTCTGTTTGCTTAGCAATTACTATAAAGCACTCTGCTTTTCATGAAAGGAATTGGTCAGAACTGTTTATAAGAATTATCACAAATGTTTATATATTTATATGACAAGCAATCTGTTGATTTCATAAAATTTCTCTTTAATCTTTAATAAAATGGCTGCGTTATCTTGTGTTGGGGCTTAAAACTGTGCATATAACCAAATGGTCTAGGTCTTTTGCTTTTTAAAATAAGATTCATCTGTGGTACGTGACAAACGTAGAGTAGTACATTTTCAAGACCAAAGTATGAAAAGTCTTTTCACTGATTTGTCCACTAAGAAAATTAAGAAGTTTTATTATTTGAACTGCTGGTATAGCGAAAATCTAAACTACTGAAATCTGTAATCATTTTGAAGACAGAGCAACAGATCTTTTTATAATCCTCAAGACAAACATGGATTTAAATGCAAAATAAACTAGTATTATTTCAGAAATGTGGCTCACGTTGTAATTTTCACATGGCAATCACTGTTTCAAATACTTGATCTAACAGTGGCAAAATGAATAAAGGTTATCTGTCTTAATTGTAGGGCCATCCATTAATTCATAAAACTCTTATGTGAATAAATACTTAATGAGAAAAGGGAAAAAATACACAAAACAGTTTTTATGCTGTTTTTTCCGTTCTGCTGCTGTCCTTTCTCCTGCATTTGCCTAAAGGCTCTCAGTAAATTACACTCCCAGTAAATGACTGTAATTTACCCGTTGAATTCCCTTGTTCAGGAAAAGCACAAAAACACATTCCAGCATTTCCACAGCTCAAATTTACCATTCGGGATGTCAAGAACAATCCATGGGCAGTAATTTGAAACTGTTTGAACCTTCAAATGAGGAAAATTAGAAATGTTTTGAGAGCTAAGATTTTCAGTGAGAAGATAAAAACCTGATAAAAATCTCTAACTGTTCTATTCCTTTCTTCCCCCTCCCATATCAGAGGCAGAGGCTTAAATAAACTATTCCACAGTGGGTTTTGAGACAGTGCTATAGAATATAGTATTAGTACTATAAGTCAAACTTATATTTACTAGGTTAAATTTTAATAATACATACTACATTAGCATCATGCTTACTGTTAACACAGATGCTCTATGTAGTTTTCTACCAAAGCTATCTCCCTGTGCACTATTTACCAGTCAAAAATAACTCCTCTGGTACAACTTACATGGGCAAAGTTGTAAAGACTCAGGGTTCTTGGGATACCTTGCTTTTAAAATTATTTGAAGAAATAAGAACAAAGACTTTCTATTTAGTTGTGTTTCCATACGGAGAAACACCATGCCCAAAGAAACATAAATATTTATATGGGCCAAACTTGAGTTGTATCACTTAGTATTTTAATATGAAACGCAGGCCAACATATAGAATAAACCAGCATAATCCCCAATGTAAACACTTTATTACTGCTGGAGGACACACAGATAACCCACACACACACACACCCTAGAGTTAAGAACATTCAGTAACCAAAACAACCTATTTCACTCTGTCTAAAGGCAGGTTTTCATATGGCAAAATGGTTATAAATCCTCATTATCCTAAATAAAATTACAGCACTTTAAACATTTCCAGGGAGAACATTCTCTCTTCTAAACAACTACCTTAGCGAGTAATAGGAAGCAATATGGTTGCACTTGTGTCACAGTTGGAAGCCTTTTTAAACTGTCGCCCTGCTAGCAAACCGATTCTACATATTAAAATGAATGTGTTGCTTATTTCAAGGGGAAAAATCATTTATAAAATCAAGACCATTATTAGAATATTGTGACTTACTTCCTCTTTAAAGTGAACCAGAAGTACAGAAGGCAATAATCTATATACGTTCTTATAACTTCACTCTTCATAGTTTGGTCTTAGAAGAAAAGATATTCTGGGAAGATGAAGCTTTGCATACTTAACATTTAATAACCCAAATAAACAAACTATTCCACCAAGTATTTCTGATCACAAATTATATAGGGGGAAAAAAAACCTAAATTTCCGTTTTGGTGTAAAGGTAGAGTCTTTACAAATGTGTCCAAGCAAATCATACAGACTGTTATAAAATTACTATGTATATATTTTTATCTACTTTAGATTATCTGACAAGTACATCCTTTTCCCAATAGTTGTGTTGGCATCAAAGAGTATCCAGATATTAAAGTAACTGTATAATGACTGTTAACAAATCAATAGTTTAGATATTAAACTTATCAGACCTAAGCTGATATGTGGGACAAACTTCTGCTGTGCCCTGAAGTTCAAAGAGAAAAATGAATAAGCATTAGCATTCACTGGGCAGATGAAGATGCATTTCTCATGCTCAAATCTGAATTTAATTGTTGAAAATTTTATTGAAACTTAAATAACTTCTCTACCTGCTTTTTATCTAGGTATACAATGGCCATGTGATTTTTAAATTCCACATAGATAACAGAAGTTCTGTTTTCCAAAATGGGGAGCCATGAACATCTCCCATCAGGGATTTGTAGGGCAGTGCTGCTCTCTATCGAATGGTGGATTTGTTTGTCTTTAAGACACTCCTTGTAGATTTTTAAGCATTAACTTTGTTGGCATTTAATATGAATGATTTAAAGTTTTTGTAATCTCAGCTTTTTTTAACATAGGGAGTATGTATTCAATTCAATAGATATCTCCTATACACTGTGTACTACAATGCTTAACTGGATAAAGCAACTACTAATAAAGTAATTAACTTCTCAAGATCCTAGATGTTCTGCTGTTGCTCTTGATAGAAATTTTCTCAGTTAATTTCTAGACAATTACATTATCTATTTCATAATTGCAAACCTGGATGAATTGTTTCTAAAGTTGCATCATGTTTCAAGCCAATAGAACCTATAAATGCCTAAGAGCTCCTGTTTCTAATGTCACTGTTATCAAGCCAAAAACAATTATACTCATTTGAGTTATAGCAACCAATAAACTTAGATAATCACCATATGCAACACAACATTTTGGCACTTGAACTTAAAACTCTTGCAGACAACTATAGATTGCTTCTAATGCAGAGCGCTCTAGTCCTACCCAAGGCTGCCAATAGAAATGCCAAAGCTGCTGAATACTGCGCATCCTAGTAATGCTGTCAGTAAATGGCACATTCACACAGCCCCCAATCCTCTCTTCCCAGGCATGGTCTTCTCCAGCTGCAGCTTAATTTCCTGTGACTTGCCTAATTACTGTAATTAAGGATTAATTGCCATTAATTATTCACACATAAGCTCATCGCAAATCATGGGGTAAATGTCTTATGAAAGCTGCCATACAAGCCATGTATAAACACACTGGGATGCTTCAGGCAGGCGAATCTATCACTCAGCCCTCAAGCAAATCTCTGTGCTTCTCTTACAAAAACAGCTATAACTCTCAGAAACTCGACAGTCCTTTCAGGTAAGTATTAGGTTACAAAGCATGTTTTCCTATGGAAGCCACAACGGTTTTATTAGTACTATAAATGCTGTTTTATCTTTCCAACTGCTATTTTTATGTTTCCATTTTTATTCTACAGTGCTCAGTTTAGGACAACCACTTGCTTCAAAGAGGAATGTTTGCAGTTGCTACTTTGCCCCATCACAGTTTGAAATAGTTCCATGTGGTTTACAACATATGACCATGCAACTGGGATCAGCATGCTAAAAAGTCAATGGATTGGCTATGCGATTGGAACAGAAACCATGTGAAAAGTCACAATTTCTCTCATTGCTGTAAAAAAACTATAGCACTTATTTAGTCACTGCTAGGGTGTTCCTCATAAGGCAGGTTACCGGCTCAGCCACAAAAGCACTGCTGACAAAAATGACTAAAAACAGCAAGCAAGCAAAATAGCCTCGTGTAGATTACTCTTGCATTAGTTGGGTTTCCTGTTTTCATTACCACAGCTGGTATTTTCACAACTACACAATATAAATATCACTCCTTTGCAAAGCTATAAAAAGAAACTGTTTCTTCCAAGTATTTCTAATAGACCCTAAACAGATGAAGAAACTTCCAAATCTTAGTCTAGACATTATACTCCTAACACTTCTTTCCAATTATCTAGGGTTTGCCATGTTTAAATGTTTTAAAACAGAAGAAATCATCTTAACAACAGAATAAACTATTGTATATGTTAAAAAAACTCAGACTTTATCAACGCTATGTATTATCACTGCCCTAGGAAATTTAACCCCAAGAAGGCAGAATGTTGTTCTAATTGTTATGTTCTTTCTGCAGCAAATTAATGCATGAAACATTTTCATTTTGGTACATGTTTGTGTGTCTAAGTTAACACTTATGTTAATAGACCTTCTGGCAGATTTCTAATGTTTCATATACTCCTCTAGAACACCAACTTTTCAAATAAGTGTTCTTTCCTCAATTTTCTGCAGTACTTGAAACAGAGGTACATGGTAACTAAAATAATTTCACAGTTTTAAAGTCTAAGTTTAAAATCAACTACTTAACTATAGGTCATAGCTACATTCAAGCAAAGTACCAAGTAAGCTTACAAAGATGCTGGATATCCAAAATGAAAAAAACTAAATATATACACCCTATTGTCTAATATCTAATTGGCAATATGTATTCAAATCACAATTTTGACTAATTCTTAAGAGAAAAAAATAAGCCACATCATCTTTTGGTTCCAACAGATTGAGAGGGTATGAATGATTTCTGTAGCGATCATAGAGTGTGTTTCTAGTACTCTCCACCCACCCCTTTAAGAATGGACCAATGTTAGAAACCAGAGAGCTGAAACCACAAAACTAAAGCAGCCTAGTTCCTGGATAACTTCTACAGCTCTCAGAAGTAATGAGAAATGCACAAAGCCTAATAATACTCCTCAACTGAGACACAAGTCCTTTTTCTATAACATTAGATTTCTAAAACTGAAATAATGTTTACAAAATCCTTTTTTCCCTGTTGAATTATATATATACATAATCCAAAACTGAACTCTGGAACTTGGTTAACATTTAACGGTGATCATAGCTACTCCACTCCCAAATCCAGCCATTTGGACCACTTTTCCCCTCAAAAATTTTCGTTTAGGCTCCTAAGAATTTATGATTCTGGACTCCTGCATTCCTACTCAAATAAGAACTGCTATACACTTAACGTAATAATGTGAAAATTTGGTAACTAAATCACTCTACAGGGAAATTCACGAAAATTGATTTTGTTAGAAATGTGTACTTTATTGCCAGTGAGAATGATATAAAATTGAATTTAAATGCTTTTCAGGTTTTATTATCATTGTTTTAAATTTACCTAAAGTTCAATACTTTAATTTAGGTGTCATTTTACTGATTCCTATGCCTCTGTCCTAGAGTCAGTGACACAGACGGCTGTTAAAATCTACCATCCCAACACATAGCTTTACCATCAATGTCATCTAATTGATACTTCGCTATTTTTGTCACCTTGCCTTGATGCCAGCTGCCACGCTCTGCCATGTCACTTTCCATTTATGGACTCCCAAGTCCCTTGATCTGGCTAATTAGGGTTTATGTGTTAATTGGAGTAAATACAAAGATGGGAGTCACAGGCACAAATTTCAAAACACAGCCATAAATTGAAGAGCTGATAGGCAGGGAGAAGATGCCTTCATGGAACAAGTGTCAAGTTTATTTTATCACTGGAAAGACCCAGAATTTCCTGACAAAGCGATACCTTTAAGTTATGAAAAGACTTAATGAGAAGAATAGCAACTAACACATTAAGGATATTGTTCTGTAGCAGAGAAATATACGATACATATAAATTTAGTTCAAGAAGGCACAGCACAGCTCTTTTAGACAATTTCTGAACTGTTTCTATTCAATAAGTTTTTTTTTTATTCCTATCTCATTTCAACAAAAAAATGTGCCTTGCTTTTAATTTCTATTAAGAAAAAAAACCAAAAAGAAATCCAATATTTGAAACTCCTGAGATACGATTCAAGGGAGAAAAATGACATTTTTCATTAACATTTTGGATATATTAATACTTTTTCTGCTAAAAGATAACTGTTTGATTTAGAAATAATTACCACAAATTACAGCCAAGAGTTTCTGAATATTGTACAGACAGATTCAGGATACTACATTTCAGATGCTTATCTCAAATGTCAGTTATGACTAAAATGACTTTAAAAGGCGTATGTATGATTTGTGTAGTGATCAGTGTGTTTTCACCACCCTCTAGAACCTTCTTTACAAAAGCATTACTGTCAGTTGGAGACACTATCTTTTCTAGCATCTGGTAGGGAGGAGCAAAGTCAAATAATTAATATGTAAAATAACTGAAAGAGCTGGTAAAGTCTTTCTTTGCTATTCTGCTTTTATAAAAAGTTTCATATCTAACCAGTTACATTAATTGACAAAAAATTTAATGGGAGGACTACTTCATCTATTACAACTGTTATATCTTTTACAACTATCGCTGTAATAATGATTCATTGTTAATAATGATAATGACAACAACAACAATAGCTACTACTACTATTTATATTTATACAGCACTTTATAGCTTACAAAGAGTTCTTATTATCTGAAGTTATAGTAACTAACAGAAGTTAGGAAACATATCAAAAATATATACCTCAGGACTTTTCAGAGAAGTATTCAAATTATTTTCAGGCTGATTGTATCATTTAGCAATGTCAGAACAACTCTTTCAAAAGCATCAATATAATAATAAAATGAAAAATAAAATTAATAAAAACAACTAGTATTCACATCTATATGGTATTTCTCAAAAGATCAGTTTAAGCAGTAGCTTAATATGTACGAAACAAGTACATCAAAAATCCTTGGCAATCTTTCCTGCTCTTTATTTCTTGTCTTTTTTATTTATTTTTATTTTTATTTTTTATTTTTTTGTCTTTTGTCGTTTTAGGGCCGCAACCGCGGCATATGGAGGTTCCCAGGCTAGGGGTCTAATCAGAGCTACAGCTGCCGGCCTGCACCAGAGCCACAGCAACGCGGGAACCGAGGCGCATCTGCAACCTTCACCACAGCTCACGGCAATGCCGGATCCTTAACCCACTGAGCAAGGCCAGGGATCGAACCCGCAAACAACCTCATGGTTCCTAGTAGGATTTGCTTCCGCTGCGCTACGACAGGAAGTCCTATTTCTTGTCTTTTTTAATCAACTGAATATAGTATTCATTCTTCTAATAATTTATGACGACTTAGGTTCAACATTTTGAAGATGCTCCTTAGGTGAAACTCTTGTTTCTGTTTTAGGATTTTAACTTCCTTTAAGATTTTCAACTCATTTGCCACAAGTCTTAAATTAATAAACTCTGAGTAAAGAGAAATGACATAGGAATGAATAAAAGACCTTGAACCACAATATTAAAAGTTAGCCTTAGATACTCATATAACCTCTGCTAAAGAACAGGATGTTTTTACAAAAACAATATTCTCCAGAAAACTTCTTGACAACAGTGCTTAAGATTTTTGAAATATAAGAAAATTCATTTAACCTTTTTCCTGGAAAAAAAAAAGGTCACTTGCTTGAAGTTATGTATATCACTTCAAGAAATATATTTTAAATTCCTACATAAGATATGAGTGAGACTATCAAGCGAAAACATCTGAGACCCACATCACACATTCTATCACTGGTAACTTTGCACAACTTTTTAAACAAAACTATCCTGTAACTTAGTGTGAGGTTTTAACTGAAAACAACCAAGCTAATTTCTACAAATTAACAGATGTCTATGAGAAACAGTAAGAAACAAAGAAATGCATATGTGAACATCATCAGCATCCAAATGAGTTTATTGTAGGACTCTTTAAAGCACATCTGATCTTGGCTCCAGCCTGTAGTCTACCTTTCAACTTGCAAATGACAGTGTCACCAAACACTGTCCTTCCATCAATCAAGCTGGGTCATGAATATACAAAAGGCAGCAGAGAAGCTGGCTACCTCCTGCAGTTCAACTTGGCCTAATTATCTAGGCCTTTCTTTTGGTTACAGTCTGAAGGGTATACACCCAGTCAGCTGCTGGGCAGCCGGAGGCCTAATCAAGAGAGGTTATGCATACTGACCCTTATATGGACATCCAATGCAAGTTAAATGTGAGCACCAAATGTCATCTTTCTTATTCATCATTATGAATTTTCCCTCCCCTTTCGAAATACCAATCTGCTGCCATTTTCAGACACTCCTCTTACCCCCTTCCAAGCTGTCATTTCACTGTGCTTCCTGCCAGTTGAGTGAATTACCATTCTAACTGATGTGCTGCTCTTCTCAGACAAATCCTTGAGCTGCGTTAACTAATGACTTATCTCCAGAAAAAGGAACTGATAGTCAACCATTGATAAAAAGAGAGTTCATTTTCACAAATCACAAACGACTTGCCATAATGGTAGCAAAATCAGCAAAGAGTTACTATGGTTGTCTACTTTCCTTTGTGTTTTTCTCTCATTCCTCTACCAAGAAACAAACATCACCACTGAATGCATTCTAAAGCTGCGAACTAGTTAGCTGCAATTGTGTATAATTAGGAACTCTAAGAAGGATAATGTATTAACCAAAGCACTGGTGGGGATGGAAAGAAGGGAAACAATGAGGTGCTCTCTTCATAGCTAGTCAAACTGAGGATGAATCTGATAAGACAGCAAACTGATCCAGTGCCCAGTGCCGTTCCTCGCACATAATAGGTGTTTGCTACTTGCTACTCTCAATGATACGAAAGATCAAATGTAATGTAGCAAAAGCTAAAACTAGGATTGTGTTGTAGAAATGGAAAGACAAGTCCAAATATTGCAAACAGAGCATGTTATATAAAGGCAGAAGATGGAAATAAAAGAAGATTCCACTTTTTTTTAAGTGGAACAGATATAGAATACTTTAGTAAAGAAAAAAAAAACAAGAGAAAGAGAGATCTTATAGGCTGCACTTACATAAATCTTAATTTCTCTATGTTTTAATGCACATTTATATAATTCCTCGATGTACACACCAAAGAAGTAGTGCCATCTGGCATGGTAGAAGATACTACACTGACTTACAATCCTGCAAGTCCTAGAAGTGCTAGAAAGACTTATCTAGCTTAAATTGAACCAAATACACTTACCTGAAATGGTGGGGAATGGGGTGGGAGTCAGAGAAGGCTTACTTTGTTATGGGAAAAGCATCTTTCATGGTCAAGTGCAGGTTTGATTATGAGAGCACCCTGATTTTTAGCTTATAAAGTCAATATGCATTCATTCAATAAATCTTTATTTTAGATTCTATAATATGCCAATCACTTGGGATCTGTGTATGAGTTTCTGAGGGACAGAGAAATATGTATAACATGACATAATCCTCAAGCTATTCATACTCTGACTAGGAAGGAAGACATGGACATATAAGAGTAAAATAACACCACCAAATTTAAATATAATGTAATCGCAATAAGTGGCACATAAATAAAAGGAAAGTGAGTGATAGAAAAACTAAATTTTCTGGAGTTCCAGTCGTGGCTCAGTGGAAATGAATCTGACTAGTATCCATGAGGACGCAGGTTCGATCCCTGGCCTCGCTGGGTAGGTTAAGGATCTGGCGTTGCCATGAGCTGTGGTGTAGGTTGAAGACGCGGCTCAGATCTGGCATTGCTACGGCTGTGGCGTAGGCCAGCATCTAGAGCTTGGATTAGACCCCTAGCCTGGGAACCTCCATATGCCACAGGTGCAGTCCTAAGAAGACAAAAAGTTTTCTGATTCAGATAAGGGAGGTATCCAGGAATCTGAAAGGAGGTACACAGCATATGAGTTAAGGGAAACCATGAAACATGACCTACCTTGATGCACAGTACAAAAATATTTTCATATTAGAAAAAATAAAATTATACCCAGAGGCAGAAATAAATCAAGTGTTCTTGAAGAAAGAAAACAAACCAGTCTGATTAGGACAGAAAGGTCTTCTCTGTGTTTCTGAACTGGTTTGGGGTCTTTGAAATATTCTTTTCTTCAAAATCCCATACTTTTCCTTTAAAACGAATGAACAAACAAAAACTTATTCTCAGTCCATCCTCCCAGCTCTTTTGAACTTGGTCTTATTGGGCATAATGCTTTATCTTACTCATTTCTATAACACCAGCATCTAACATTCTCCCTGGTATGAAGTTAGTGTTCAGTAAATAGTCATCAAATGAATAAAAGAATGAAGGTCCAGTTTATAAACAGCCAAGAATTCTAGACTAAATAAAAAAAGTCTGAACTTTATCCTAGGCAATAGGGAATAATTAAAGATTTGATTAGCATGACATACACAGTATCACAGGAAGATCTATTACAAAAGCAATTTGGCAGCAGAATGTCAAGAAGATTAAACCAAGAAATAAAACTAGAATTCTCCTGTGGCAGAGCAGGTTAAAAATCCAGCATTGTCAGTGCAGTGGCTTGGGTCACTGCTGTGGTGTGGGTTTGATCCTTGGGCCAGGAACTTCCACATACCATGGGCACAGCCATAAATAAATAAATACATAAATAAATAAATAAATAAATAAATAAATAAATAAAAGAGACAAAAAAAAAAAAAGAATTAAAAACAAGAGTTCTGATTGGGAGATTATCAGAATAACCTGGCAAAAGATGACAAAGATCTTGAGAATAGACAGAAAGGAATATAAGACTTGCTTTTGAGCCTCTATAGAGTTTCAGCTTGGACTCTTGAGAATTCTCCCTACCTCTCAAAATATCTTTCCTTTTGTTGACATCGCTATTAGTTCTTATTCTGGTTCGGCCAAAATGTCTCCTATAGCTCACCAGGTTTAATTCTGCTCACTGTAAACATAAAAAGGCTCTCTTTTTCATTGTATAATACAGTTGAAGACTGTGAACTGACCCTATCTACACCAAAGTCTTCTTTGATAGACACAAAACACATCATTTCCCATAAGTCTTCTCCGAGCACACCATTTTCAAAATTCCTCTTGCAACATGAGTCCAAAGTGCACAACATAATACCTCCAAATATTTGACAAGCATAAAGTACATTAGGATTGTTACATTTCTTTGCTCTTGTTTGTGGAAATACATTTAATATAATGATAAGAAATAAAAAGAGTAAGAATTTATGTCAGAATGGGAAAATTATGTCCTGTAAGGTAGGTCCTTTAGTTCTATTAACAAAAATCAAACTTGCCAAATTTTGTCAGACGTCACACCACTATCTTTTCTGAGCTTAGACTTATTTAAGTCTCCCTTATGTGTGTATGTTTTAAGTTATATCAGATCTGAATTGATATCAATAATCATCTACTGAATGCCACCCAAATGCCAAACTCTATCAAGTCCATCCCCACATCTGCTCTTTTAAGTGCAATGTCCTTACTCTTCTCTCTTTAGATAGCCCTTATTAAGCCTTCAAAAAAAAAAATTCTTATTTGGAAGTTCCCTTGTGGCTCAGAGGGTTAAAGATTCGGTGTTGCCACAGCTGTGAGTACAGGCCACAAGCACAGTGTGAGTTAGATCCCTGGCCCAGGAACTTTAAATGCCAAAGGTGCGGGGAAAAAAGTTTTTTTACTTGCTAAGATTTTCTATATAACATTATAATACCAAAAAGCTAAAGATAATGGAAATACCTTAGAGTATGGAAATGGTTAAGAAAGCGACAATATAGGAATTCCTGGCATGGCGCAGCTGAAATGAATCCGATAGGAACCAGAGGTTGCATGTTTGATCCCTGGCCTTGCTCAGTGGGTTAAGGATCTGGCTTTGCCATGGGCTGTGGTGTAGGTCCCAGACGTGGCTCGGATCTGGCGTGGCTGTGGCATAGGCCGGCAGTTGTAGCTCTGATTAAACCCCTAGCCTTGAAACCTCCATAAGCCGTGGGTGCGGCCATAAGAAAAGGGAAAAAAAAGGAAAAAGAAAAAAGAAAGCGACGATATAGTCACTAAAATATTATGCAGTCAATAAAAATTACCTATTAAAATTGTTAACATGGAAAGTGCTGATGTAGTACCAATGAGAAAAACCCACAATATTAAAAAATAAACAATCCCATTTATAAAACAAAAATATGCACTGAAAAATGAGATTGGGAAGAATGCAAATTAGTTAATCTTCTGAAAGGCAATTTGGCAGTACCTGTTATAAAATGAAAACACTCTAGAACCTAGGAGTTGCGTGTACCCAGAGAAATTCTAATGGATGTGACACAGAGATACCTAAGGGTCCGAGTCAGAGCCAGAAGCAGAAGTTTCCTGTTACTTGCTTTTTAAAATCAGCATTCATCAATATTACTTCCTGACTGTACCATATTCAATAAAATGAATGAAAAATAACTTAAATATCCATTAAGCAAGTGATGGACTTTAGAGCAATTACTTTACCCCTCTTACTCTATTATAAACAAAGCTGTTAAAGACATTCAAATACATGTCTCTAGTACACATTTGTATGCTTTTCTCTAGAATATGTAGATAAGAGTGAAGCTGCTAGTTGATAATGCATGCAATCTTCAACTTTTTTAGATATTGCTAAGTTATTTTCCAATATTGTACTAATTTATATTCCCACTAACAACACATGAGAGTTCCTGTTGCTCTGTATTCTTGCCAACGCTCAGGACTTATGTATTTTATGCATTCTATCTTCGTGAAAGCTCTATATATAACTGAAAAAAAAAACTTAGATGTTACCGGGTAGAGAAGAATGTCAACTAGGTCAAGTTGGTTGATAGTATTGCTCATATCTTCTATATCCTTACTAATGTTTCTAACAATAAACCAATCTTGCGTTGATGACAAACTGAACCTGATCTTGATACAGTATATGTCTGTATATTATCGGACTCGGTTTGGCAACATTTTGTCGAGAATTTTTCATTCAATATTCATGAATCAGATTGGTTTGCCATTTTCCTTTCCTACACTGGTACCAGTCTGTTTCAATATTACAATTACATAAGGGTTATATATTAGTTGAAGAATATACTTGTTTTCTCAACAACAAAAACCAAACAACCCAATCAAAAAATGGGAAGACCTAAACAGACATTTCACCAAAGAAGACATATGGATGGTCAACAATCACATGGTAAAATGCTCAACATCACATTATTAGAGAAATGCAAATCAAAACTACAATGAGGTACCAATTCACACTGGTCAGAATGGCCATCATTAAAAGTCCACAAATAACAAATGCTGGAGAGGTTGTGGAGAAAAGGGAACCCTCCTACACTGTTGGTAGGAATGTAAATTGGCACAATCACCATGGGAAACAGTAAGGAGGTTCCTCAGAAAACTAAATATAGAACTACCATATGATACAGCAATCCCACGCTTGCGTGTATATCCAGAAAACACTACAATTCGAAAGATACATGAACTTGTACATTCACAGCAGCACTATTCATAATAGCCAAGACATGGAAACAACCTAAATGTCCATCAACAAATGAATGGATTAAGAGGCTGTGGTATGTGTATACAATGGAATACTACTCACCCATAAAAAAGCACAAAATAATGCCATTATTTTGGCATGGATACAACTAGGGATTCTCATACTAAGTGAAAGAAATAGAAAGACAAATATTATATGATATCACCTATATGTGGAATCTAATGTATGGCACAAATGAACCTGTCTAAAGGACAGAAACACACTCACAGACATAGCGAACAGACCTGTGACTACCAGGGGAGTGGGGAGTGGGATGGACTGGGAGTTTGGGGCTAGTCGATGCAAGCTATTACACTGAGATTGCATAAACAATGAGGTCATACTGTATAGCACAAGGAACTATAACCAATAGTTCTCTTGTGATAGAACATGATGGAAGATAACGAGGAAAAATGTATATACATATATGATTGGGTCCCCTTGCTGTACAGCAGAAATCAACAACATTGTAAATCAACTATAATTTTAAAAAGAATATACTAGTTTGAAACTGTATGATTTATAAAACACTGAAATTATCTATTCCTTGAATGTTTACAAATCAATTATAAAACACTCTAGTCCTATTGCTTTGTGGCAAAATTTAAATTATTGGTTTAATTTATTTAATGATTATAAAACCATGTATATTTTCTACATTTTTAGTAAGTTTTGGTAATTTGCATATTTCTACTAATATTCCATTTCACCTAAGGTGTTAAATGTACTGACAAGATGTTCAGTGTTCATAAGATCTTCTTTTTCTTTTTTTTCATTTTTCCTTTTTTTTTTTTTTTGCCTTTTAGGGCCATACTCTTGGCATACGGAGGTTCCTAGGCTAGCGGTCCAATCGGAGCTGTAGCCACCGGCCTACACCACAGTCACAGCAATGTCACATCTGAGCCATGTCTGCGACCTACACCACAGCTCAAGGCAATGCCAGATCCTTAACCCAGTGAGAGAGGCCAGGGATTGAACCTGCAACCTCATGGTTACTAGTCAGATTCGTTTCTGCTGAGCCATGATAGGAACGCCTGATCTTCTTTTTAGTCTATGCTGCATATGCTATTATCTTCTCTTTCAAAGCCAATATTGTTTATTTGTGCTTCTGCTCTCTTTTCCTTCTTTCTTTTAAACTTTTTTTGGTTTTACCAGAAGTTCGTCAATTTTATTAATTTTCAAAAATTAAACTTTGATTTTGTTGATGCTTTCTATCATATCTTTGCTATTTCATTAACACCTCTTCAAATTTTTATTATTCCTTTTTTCTATTTTCTTTGAGCTTATCCACCTATTCTTTTAAGCTCTTAAATTGAATTTTAGCTAATTAACTTTAGGCCTCTTTTATTTATAATGTAAGCACTTAAGGCTAAGAAGTTTAATGTAAAACTTTAGTAATGTATACTGTATAAGTTTTGTTATAAACAGTACTTTAGTCATTTCAAATCAGTTCAAAATATTTTAGTTTCCCTCAGAATTTCTTGACTTGGAAATAATTTTATTCTACATACTTGTGGAAGTCCTAGCCACAGCAATCAGAAGAGAAAAAGAAACAAAAGGAATCCAAATTGGAAAATAAGTAAAACTGTCACTCTTTGACTTGACATGATACTATACACAGAAAATTAAAAAGATGCTACCAGAAAACAACTAGAGCTCAACAATGAATTCAGTAAAGCTGAAGAACACAATATTAATAAACAGAAATCTAATGCACTTTCTAAGCACTATCAATAAAGGACAGAAAGAAAAATTAAGGAATCACTTACCATCACATCAAAAAAGAATAAAATACCTAGTATATAACCTACCCAGAGAGGCAAAAGACCTGTACTCTGAAAACTAAGATGCTGATGAAAGAAATCAAAGATGGCACAAACAGATAGAAAGATATACCATGTTCTTGGATTGGAAGAATTAATACTGTCAAAATGGCTAAACTACCCAAGATAATCTACAGGTTCAATGCAATGACTATCAAATTACCAATGGAATTTTTCACAGATCTTGAACCAAAAAACTGTAAATTTGTATGAAAACACAAAAAACTCCAAAAAGCCAAAGCAACCTTGAGAAAGAAAAAGAAAGCTGGGGAAATCAGGCTCCCTGACTTCAGACCATACTACCATGCTACAGTCATCAAAACAGGATGGTAGTGGCACAAAACCGGAAATGTAGATCAATGAATGAAGAGGAAAGAAAGTCCAGAAATAAACCCATGTGCCTATGGTCCATTAATCTATGACAAAGGAGGCAAGAATATACAATGGAGAAAAGACAGTCTCTTCAATACATGATGCTGGGAAGACTGGACTACTAGGTTTAAAAGAATGAAATTAAAATATTCTCGGAGTTCCCTTCATGGCTCAGTGGTTAACGAATCCGACTAAGAACCATGAGGTTGTAGGTTCGATCCCTGGCCTTGCTCAGTGGGTTAAGGATCCGGCGTTGCCATGAGCTGTGGTGTAGGTTGCAGACGCGGCTCGGATCCCATGCTGCTGAGGCTGTGGCGAAGGCCAGCAGCTACAGCTCCTGTTAGACCCCTAGCCTAGGAACCTCCATATGCCACAGGTGCGGCTCTAGATAAAGGCAAAAAGACAAAAAAATAAAAAAAATAAAAAATAAAACATTCTCCAAGACAACAAAATGGAGTTCCCTTCTGGCATAGCAGGTTAAGGATCCAGTGTTATCACTGCTGCAGCTCTGGTTGCTGCTGTGGTGCAGTTGCTATCACTGCCTGGGAACTTCCACATGTCTCAGGCATAGCCCCGTCCAAAATAAATAAAAATACAAATCACAAAATGGATTAAAGACCTAAATGTAAGACCAGATACTATAAAATTCCTAGAGGAAAACATAGGAAGAATATTCTGACATAAATTGAAGCTATAACTTTTTGGATCCATCTCCCAGAATAATGGAACTAAAAAAAAAATAGAACTTAATTAAAATTAGAAGTTTTTGCAAGACAAAACAAAAAGACAACTTAACAGAATGGAAGAAAACATCTGCAAATGATGTGACTGACAAGGGATTAATCTCCAAAATATATAAACAGCTCATGCAGCTTAATATCAAAAAAACAAACAATCCAATCAAAAAAATGGGCAAGGAGTTCCTTTTGTGGCTCAGTAGTAACAAATCTAACTAGTATCCATGATGTTGTGGGTTCTATCAGTGGCCTTGCTCAGTGGGTTAGGGTTTCAGCATTGCTGTGAGCTGTGGTGTAGTTCATAGATGAGGCTCGGATCCCATGTTGCTGTGGCTGTGGTGAAGGCCAGCAAGCTGAAGCTCTGATTTGACCCCTAGCCTGGGAACCTCCATATGCCATGGTTACGGTCCTAAATTAAAAAAGAAAAGAAAAGAAAATGGGCAAAAGATCTAAATAATCTCTCTGAAAAAGACATACAAATGGTCAAAAGACACAGAAAAAGATGCTCAACATTGCTAATTAGTAGAGAAACTGCAAACCAAAACTACAGTGAGGTACCACTTCACACGAATCAAATAACCATCATCAAAACGTCTACAAATAATAAATGCTGGAGAAGGTATGGAGAAAAAGGAACCTTCCTACGCTCTTGCTGGGAATGTAAATTGGTACAGCCACTATGGAGAACAGTATGAAAGTTCTTTAAAAACTAAAAACAGATGACATTTCTGGTGGCTCAGTGGGTTAAGAATCTGGCATTGTCAGTGCTGCGGTTCAGGTTGCTGCTCTGGCATGGGTTTGATCCCTGACCCAGGAACTTCCACATGCTGTGGGCATGGATGGAAAAAAAAATAACAAAATAAGAAAACTAGAAACAGAGCTACCATATGATCCTAAAATCCCACTCCTGGGCATATATACGGGGAAAACCACTATTCGAAAAGATACCTGCACCCCAATATTCACTGCAGCACTATTTACAACAGCCAAGACATGGAAGCAAACTAAATGTCCTTTGACAGATGAATGGATAAAGATGTGGTATATTGGAATACGACTCAGCCATAAAAAGAATGCAATAATGCCATCTGCAACAACATGAATAGATCTAGAGATTATCATACTAAGCGAAGTAAGTCTGACAAAGACAAATATCATATGATATAGCTTATATGTGAAACCTAAAAAAAAAAGGTACAAATGAACTTATATGCAAAACACCAATAGACCCACAGACATAGAAAATAAACTTATGGTTACCAAAAGGGAAAGAGGAAAGGATGGATAAATTGGGAGGTCAGGATTAACATATACACACTACTATATATAAAACAAATAACCAATAAAGACCTACTGTATGGCACAGGAAACTATACCTCATATTTTGTAATAACTATAAAGGAAAAAATCTGAAAAAGAATATATTGATATAGATATAGATATACACATGTGTATATATTTCTATACGTATATTTATAAACAACTGAATAACTTTACTGTACTCCTGAAAATAATACAATATTGCAAATCTACTACACTTCAATAAAAAAATAATAATAATTTAGAATTTTTTTGGCCATGCCCAGAGCATGTAAAAGTTCCTGGGCCAGGGATTCAACCCACACCACACTAGTGAAAACACTGGATCCTTAACCCACTGAGCCACCAGGGAACTCCCAAAAAAAAATTTTTTTTTTGTCTTTTTGCCTTTATGTGGAGCCACAACCGCGGCATATGGAGTTTCCCAGGCTAGGGGTCTAACAGGAGCTGTAGTTGCCGGCCTTCGCCACAACCACAGCAACGCGGGATCCGAGCCGCGTTTGCAACCTACACCACAGCTCACGGCAATGCCGGATCCTTAACCCACTGAGCAAGGCCAGGGATCGAACCTGCAACCTCATGGTTCCTAGTCGGATTCGTTAACCACTGAGCCACGAAGGGAACTCCCCAAAAATATTTTTAAATGTCCAAATATTATATGAGTTATTTTATTCCATTTTTAAGTTCTCTTTTGTTGATTGCTAACCACTTGTTTTCTCATAACAGAATACTGTACTTGTGACACTGATTCTTTTCTATTTGTTGACGTTTGATTCATGGTTAAGTTTTGTTTAAAGCTATGCTCGAAAGTTTATCTATGCTTGAAAAGAGTATGCATTTTGAAGTTGCTGGCGATATAGTCTCTGCATGCCCACTGAGCCAACTTTGTTAAATTTATATTAAGCTTTTCAATGTATTTACAGAATTCTTTTATCTGTTCTGTCATTTCCCAAAATGGTTATGTTAAATCCTCCTACAACAATTGTGACTTTATTTCTCCCTGAGCTTCTGACAAGTTTTACTTTATATTTTGAAGCTATGTTATTAGGTATGTGTTTAAGAATTGTTAAAAAATTTTCCTGGCAAATTGAACCATTAACCTATAGTGACCCTCTTTATCTCTAGAAACACTTTTTCCCTCTATCTTCAGGTTTATTTTATCTATTTTCATATAGCTATTCCAGCTTTCCTTCTGTTAATAGTTGCTAGGTGAATTTTTTCCCATCTTTTACCTTCTGTGTTCTTTAGCCTTTTTGTGTCCCTACCTATTAAGTGTGTCTCATGTAAATAAGTGGGTTGTCAGGTTTTTTACTTATCTGGTACTTGCTTGTTTAGTACTCTTTGATCATCTTCTATCTTTTAATCTTTAATCTCTTCAAGTTTTGTTTTTTTTTCTGGTCTTTTTAGGGCCGCATCCATACCATATGGAGGTTCCCAGGCTAGGGGTTGAATCGGAGCTGTAGCTGTCGGCCTACTCCACAGCCACAGGAACGTGGAATCCGAGCCACATCTAGGACATACACCACAGCCCACAGCAATGCAGGATCCTTAACCCACTGGCCAAGGCCAGGGATTGCACCTGTGTCCTCATGGATACTAGTCGGGTTCGTTAACCAATGAGCCACAACAGGAACTCTTCAAGTTCTTTTACATGTATTATAAGATATATCTGGAGTAATGTGCTACTTCTCTTTCTTCTACTTTTCCCCTCTCTTGCTTTCTTTTAGACTGAATAAACTGTATATTATTATTTTCTATTTGGCCACACTGCCAGCACGTGCAAGGTCTCAGGCCAGGGACTGAACCCAAGCCACAACAGTAACAATGCCAAATCCTTAGCCACTAGGCCACCAAGAAACTTCAAATGAATTGTAATTTTTTTCCTGCCTCTTCTATTTCATTTTCCTTTCTTTACAAGTCTGAAAGCTATATAATCTACTTCAATTTTTATGATTACCTTGTAAAGTTCATTAATATCAATATTTTTGAAGCATTAAAAAAATTTAAGGCATATACACAAAAAGATGCATTCTTATACACACAGAGACACATCCATGGAGACAGACACACAGGTAAATGGGTAATTAATTATACAGCAACATCCATACAACCACCATCTAGGTCAAGAACCATAACTTTGCCACCTTCTCAGATGCAACTCTGTTCCCCTTATCAGTCTCAACTCCACCCTCAGCCTCTAGAGTAGCTCTGTATGACAGAAATGTAATGAGAGCCCCATAGGTAGTTTTCAATTTTCTGGTAGCCACATTTTTTTAAAAAGTGAAAACAAACAAAACAGGTATAATTGATGTTAATATATTTTATTTAAATCAATATACCTAAAATCATATCATTATAACATGTAATTGATATAAAATTTTATTAAGAAATTTTATATATCTTACAGTAGTCTTTGGAATATGGCACATATATTAGACATATAGCACTTCTTGATTAGGAGGAATCATTGTCAAGTACTCCATTAGACACATACGGCCAGGGGCTACCTTACTGAAGCTCTGTTCTGGAGGTGATGCCTATCCTGACTTTTGTGATAAGCTGTTCCTTACTTGCTTTTTTAGCATTCTTAGTATTTTATAAAATATTATCATAGTGCAACCCTAACAATGCAGCCCCATTTTTCCTGTTTTTGAATTTTTATCTCAAAAGAATTATACTGTGTATTTTCTTTATGTCTTGTGATATTCATCTGTGTTCTTGAATATACCAATAGTTTGATCATATTTATTGCTGTGTGGTATTCTATCATCAGCATATACCACAATTTTTTCCCTCATTTTATTGGCTTTTACTTTGGTCTTTTTGTCTTTTTAGGGTTACACCCACAGCATATGGAGGTTCCAAGGCTAGAGGTCCCATCAGAACTGTATCTGCCGGGCTTCACCAGAGCCAAGCAGCGCAGGATCCGAGCCAAGTCCATGACCTACACCACAGCTCACGGTAACCCCAGATCCTTAACCCACCAAGCAAGGCCAGGGATCGAACCTGTGTCCCCATGGATGCCAGTCAGATTCACTGACCGCTAAGCCATGACAGGAACTCATTTTATTATTGGTGGACATTTGAGTTGTTTCCAGTTTCCGGCTTTTTTTTTTTTTTTTAACAATACTGCTTTATGCTTTAAACAACCCTGTAAAGGTCTCTGGTATACATGTGACTTTTCAAGACCTTTTAACTAGCGTTGGAATTGCTAGGCTATAGGGTATACACACACTGTTGATTTTACCAAGTAATGACAAACTTTTTCTGAGCTGATTATGCCAATTTATTGTACTTACCAGTGAATAAAAGTTCTTGTTGTTGCACATCTTTACCAAAACTTGGTATTGTAAGACTGTGGTTTTAATTTGTACTTCCTTGCTAATCAAAATCTTTATCCTTGTCCAGATAATAAAAGGACGCCATAATAAACTGCTTTAACTCTGATCACAGACTCTCAGCTTACATCTAATTTAAACTATCTTGATGTTTTTAATTCCCCACAAATTACATATTATTATTTTTGCAGTCAATATTACCACCAAGTTGCTTTCCTTCTCATTATCCTTGCCTCTCAGACATTCCTTTTGGAGATTTATTTTTTCTTCTTCTTTACAATACATCCTTTAGGAGTTCCCTGATGGCCTAGCAGGTAAAGGATATGGCATTGTCACTGCTGTGGCTCAGGTCACTGCTGTGGTATGGGTTCGATCCTTGGCCTGGGAATTTTCGCATGCTACAGGCATGGCCAAAAAAATACAATAAAATAAAGTAAATATATATTTATATCCCCTTTAGGAATTTCTTTGGCAGACCTATACTGACAGCAAATACTTCCAGTTTTATGTCCAAAAATACCTTTATTTGCCCATGCTTGAGATATTTTCAATAGGTAGACAGTTCTAGGTCGATAATTCTAGTTATTTACTCTTGGCACTATGAAGTTATTTCATTGTCTTTTGGCTTCTAGTGCTTCGATAAAGTTAGTTGTGTTTATTCATTGTTCCTTTTTTCTGACTGATTTCAAGATCTTTTTTTTTTAATCTTTAGGATTCTGCAATTTTATTGTGGTATGTGTCGGTGAATATATCCTTCCATTTACCCCACTTAGAATTCACCTGAATCTGACCATACATATTTCATCAATTCTGACACACTGTTAGCTAAATATCTTTTTGAATATTGGTTCTTCCTCAACCTTTCTATTCTTTACTGCTGGAACTACGGATTGAATGTTTACTGGGCATTCTGACTCTGTCCTCTTAACTCCTTTTTCATATTTTCTGTTCCTTCTCTGTGCTGCATTGTGAGTAATTTCTGCATGTCTTTTATTTCATTAGTCCCCTCGTTAAGTCATAGCTAATCTAAGAATTTTCTGTTTTTCACATCTTAATGGTGTCATTTTTCTTTCAATCTTTAACTTCCTTAAACAGTTATTTTATTTGCTGTATCTTATCATCCTAATATTCTCAATCTTTATGAGCCTAATTATGCAGTTTCGTGCTTCTGCTAGCTCATAATCATAGTGGCTTTTTTTACTCAGATATCTTTTTTCTTTTTTCATTTTATATTTCATTTTCATTTTACATAAGCGCATGTTCCTTCCCCTCCCCGAACTCATCTGTGTGAATTCTGCAGCATCTATGTGTGAAGTGCTTTCTTCTAGAAAAGAAACACATTTTATAGATGCCTAGGAGCAGTAGTAACTCACTTCAAACTAATTTCAACTTGAACTTTTATAAGATATGCAGGCAATGTGAATTCCATTGAAAATCTATGATTAGGAATTCTCAGTCCCCTCCTATCTAAGGCCAAGAGTAAGTCATCTCCTTTTAAGGGTTCTGGCTTTATGTGAAAATCTCTAATTTTATCTTTTAAGCTGCACGTGGCTGTATAAAACTTATACTCTAGGTCACAAAGACTGGCAGATAACTGACAATCCCAACAAATTCCACCTCTTATGCCTATGGAAACACTGTTCCTGTCTTGTCTAGCTACTATTTCCTTATTTCACTTCCCGTTCAGTCATGGTTTGGAAATGAAGTTATTTCTAGCCAGCATTTTAAGTATTCTACACCAGATGAAGTTTCTCTGCACATTCAATCTACCACATGGTCAGAAATTGAACACAATCTATTTTTAAATGTAAATGCATGACCTTATATTTGAAATTTAATAAAATCAATGTAACATCTCTAGTTTTAGTTTTCTTTGTAAAATGGGTATAATAACAATACCTACCTCATGGAGTTCTTGTGAAAATTAAATAAGAAAATTCATACAAAGTGCCTGGCACAGTGCCTGGGATACAGGCTGTATGTATAAAATACTGGCAATCATTACAGTTGATTTGGGTCTAATATTATAAGCTATCAATTTTGATTTGTTTTCAGAGTCTCAGTTTTACTTCTGAACAGTTAGCTATTGCCTCCAGCAACATATTTGCTGAGAATATATTACCCAGGTCTTTGACTTTTTTATTCAAGTTAAAAAAAAAAAAACCTACTTCAAGTAGGACCAAGGACACCTGTTGGGTGAAAGGTCCTAGACTTACCAATCTAAAATGACAATTTTGGAGTTTTGTTGTGGCTCAGAGATAACGAACCCAAGTAGTATCCATGAGGATGTGGGTTTGATTCCTGGCCTCGCTCAGTGGATTAAGGATCTGGCGTTGCTGTGAGCTGTGGTATAGGTCGCAGGTACAGCCTGGATGCTGCATTGCTTTGGCTGTGGTTAAGTCTGCACAGCTCTGATTCAATCCCTAGTCCGGGAACTTCCATGTGCTGTTGTGGTCCTTTTAAAAAGAAAAAAAAAATTTAAGTGACAATTCATAGCTTGTATGATTTTTTTCTTTTTTGGCTTTTTTGTCTTTTTAGGTCGCTCCTATGGCATATGGAGGTTCCCAGGTTAGGGGTCAAACTGGAGCTGTAGCTGCCAGCCTACACCACAGCGACAGCAACGCTAGATCCTTAACCCACCGAGCAAGGCCAAGGATTGAACCCAAGTCTGCGTGGATGCTAGTCAGATTCGTTAACCCTTGAGCCACAACAGGAGCTCCACTTGTATGATTGTTAACCTACACTTCTTAAGATTGCTTTCTAATTTTTTCATGGTGATATTTTTGTGAAATGCTCACTGAGGAAAATTGTGGGATCTTGATAATGGATGTCATAGGATCTTAGATTTGCCACTACAACTGCTTTGTAATTACATGTACGTGGTGTATCTTGTGTTTACCACATATAATCGTAAAAATCAATTCCCCTCTTTAAGGATGAATTATTATTGGGAAAACACAAGTAGGACAAAAGACTCAGTGGCTAATCATAAAGTCAGCAAATTAAGTATTGAGGTTCTATATGGAGATCACCAAAGTATAGCTTTGGATACTCTTAAGCAGGAATCCTGATATTTTCAAAAAAAGTAATTGCTGACGTTTCTGAAATTTTTTAAATTCTTAAGTAGACATAAGGTGCAACATTAAAGCAAAGTCAGAAATAACATCCTCATTTTAGAACAAACCATGACTGTTAACTGAAAGTGAAATAGGGAAGCTAAAAGTGATACATTTGTAAATCTCCTCAAACATAAGTACAGGCCTCTGGCCCTTAACCTATTCTCTAATAAACATCCACAATGACCGCTCCTTTGGTCTCCTCTTGCAATCTAGGCAGAGAGAAGTTTTTCTTCACCAATTTTAACATGTTCTATATGTTACTAGACTATAAATTAAACAAGGGCAGCAGATACATTTCAAGTTCCTCAGACAGTGATTAAGACATAGTAAGCACTCAATAAATAACTACTGAACAAATGAATTTAATTTCCAGTTGAGGATAAATGCCATATTTTAAAATAAGACTCCCAAAAGGTATAAAGTAACTAAAGAGAGATTTGTGATTAAAGCAAATGTACAATATATGATACAACTGATGGAGAAGGCAACATGTAACATTATACAGCCAAATAAATATGATATAGACTAGACTTGCTTACATGAAAAGATGTCCACAATATATTATTCAGTAAAAGATGTCAGCTATACAATAGCATATTTAATTCATTTTTTAGAACAGTAAGTACATGTTTGTAAACTGTTTTGCACTATCTAGAAGAGTGGTTACTTCTGAGTAGTGGGAATTTAGGTGATTGTTGCTTTTTTCTTTGTACTTTTCAGTACTGTTTGAATATCCTAACAATAAGCAAAAACTATTTTATAAATTAGGAAAAAAAAGCTACTTTAAGAACAAAACAAAAATAAAAACAAAAAACAAGGACAAGCAAGGAAGCAAGCTGGCAGGTAAAAAACATTTTCTTTACATGTTCCCTAAGCCTAACTTAATGAACAGAAGGACCTGGAAACTATCATACTAAGTGAAGTTAATCAGAAAGTGAAAGACAAACATCATATAATATGACCTATATGTGGGTGGGTGGGGGGGATACAAATGAATTTATTTGCAGAACAGAAAGAGACCCACAGACTTTGAAAAACTTACCATTACCAAAGGGGACAGAGGGTGGGGTGGGAGGGACAGACTGGTGGTTTTGGACTGGCATATGCACATTGAGGTATACGGACCGATTGACCAACAGTGACCTGCTGTATAACACAGAGAACTCTACCCAGTATTCTGTCATTATCTACATGGGAAAAGAATCAGAGAGAATGGATATGTGTATAAGTATGACTGGGTCACTGTGTGGGACAGCGGAAATTATCACACCCTGTAAATTAACTATACTTCAACAAAACTTTTCTTTAAAAAGCCTAACTTAAGCATATGAATCACAGAGGTCTTCTCACATTAACCATTACGGAAATAGAGTACCATCTAATGATAACTTCATACATTCTTCTACAGATAAAACTAGATAAATCTTTGCCTCATCTAATCTTTAGCTCTTTTACAGTACATCTGACTTAAGACATTTAACACTCCAGACAGGTGATACCATCTTCCCATTTATAAGGTGCTTTGGGATCTTTTGAAAAGGGAAATGTTATGGGGGGGGAGAAAGTCCAAACCAGGGATTTTTCTTATGGCATAGTGGGTAAAGAATCCGTCATTGTCATTGCAGTGGCTTGAGTCACTGTTGTGGCATGGGTTCAATCTCTGGCCCAGGGACTTCCACATGCTGGGAATATGGTAAAAAAAAAGAAAAGAAAAAGAAAAAAAAACAGTTGTTCAGTTCTTCCGTAGTACTCACAGTCCCTTAAGGGCTATAGGAAAAGAGGCTGTGCTCATTTAGAGGCCAGAGACATTTAGGTTATCATTTAAACACAGAAATAATTTTATACATCATACTAAACAGGAATTATTATGGAAAGAAGCTTATATTTTCATCTCTTTAATGAAGCATTGCAGATAAGGCTACAATCCATAATTTAGAACAAATACAGTTATAAAGATATGGGAGAAATTCCCTAAGAAACACAATTATTTTCTCTTAGATTATTGAATTTCTTTCCACAAAGATATATGGTTTAGGCCTAATGTAAAAGCATATTCAAATATCAGTAACTGCTCCTGATATGCTTTCCAGGAAATAGGAAGCAAGTCCTCTTCTTAGAAAAGGAACTGAAGTAGTAAGTTTCCTTGAACCATCTGGCCTCATAGAAAAATCACTTTTCCTAATTTATATGGGAAAAAAATCCAAAAAAGAATATGCATATATATAACTGAATCACTTTGTTATGCAGCAAAAATTATCACAACACTGTAAATCAACTATACTTCAATAAAACTTTAAAAAATGAAAAAAAGAAAATCACTTTGCCTTACAATGATGAAATCAACTCATTCTAAGAATTTCTCTACCATGAAGACGTTCCAGAGCCAGAAGGTCTGAGTTCAAATCTTGGCATGGCCACAGGTTAGCCAGTTGTATAGATGAATACATAGGAAATACTTAGAACAGTACCAACACAAGTGTTAGTATTACTCTCTTGTACATTCATCAGGCAAAAAATGAAAGAAAAAACTAGCTAAATGAGCATGAGCAAAGTCATTTAACTTCCCTGAGACTCAATTTGCCCACTTTTAAACAAAAAGTTTAGAACAAATGATGCCTCATCACTCTCCTAACTATGTCCTATAGGAGACGTCAGCCCTCCAGACACTATCCTCTGATAAATGATTCTCAAAACATTTCTCAAAAACAGTATGTTCTCCTGACTCTGATCCCTCAAGATGCTAATCAAGTTAAAAAAAAAAATGCAAAGTCATATAAGTTTAAGAAATGTTGCCTATTGCATTATTCTCATGGGGAAACCCCAAAGTGTATCAGAGTATCTTAAAGGTTCTGAGAAGTTCTGTTAAACTTTGTTTAGTCTCCCATTTCTCAAACTAATTTTGACCATGGATAGTTTATTCTTTCCCTGTCATTTTTCAGGACATTTTTTTCTATAAAACACACTTTTTGGAACACTCTCTACTGGTTTATAAGACAGGTTCCTTTAAGGAGATAGGGGCGTCTCAAGTTGAAACGATAATACCTACGTTGGAACTAAAAAGTTCTTATCAAGGTAAAAAAAAATTTTTTTAAGAAGTGTGATTAGTAAAAAGTAAGAAAAAATTAAACACCTGAGCAAAATTAAGTATTATGAGTAAGAGGACGAATTCCCATCGTTGCTCAGCGGTTAACGAACCCGACTAGTATCCATGAGGACTCAGGTTCGATCCCTGGCCTTGCTCAGTGGGTTAAGGATCTGGCATTGCTGTGAGCTGTGATGTAGGTTGCAGACATGGTTCAGATCTGGCTTTGCTATGGCTGTGGTGTAGACCAGCAGCTACAGCTCCAATTCGACCCATAGCCTAAGAACCTTGAGTATGGCCAAAAAAAAAGACCAAAAAAAAAAAGGAGAGAGAGGAAATTATTAAGGAATCCATCAACATGGCTAATGATGTTAAGCATCTTCAAATGTACTTCCCAGACCATTTTACCAGTCACTTTTATTTATTGAAACCACCCTCCCTAACTTGCCTAGTGCACTGACACATATTTGATTGGCCACCAAACTTTCCAACTATCCAAATTCAATCACAGTAGCAATACTCTCACTGGCTATCTATAACTCTTTAGTTCCTATTGAGCTAATTATGATTGCCATTAATACTGTTCACTGATACTCCAGCTCTCTTCTCCTTCTAGGCACATGCCACGTTTGCATTATTTGGCCCCATGTAGTTGGCTATGTTACCACGGCCAAAGAATTATGAGCAAGAATTATAAACATTTGTTATTTCTGAGCTATAGCTTTTAATTGCTAGTAAGACAACATCCCAAAGACACTTTACTTTGGGGAGGACAATTGGTAATATTTCAGAAATGATAGCTATATTGTTGTCCTCGGCTTCTATGTGACTACAATGAGCAGAGCTACTGTGAAATAATAAGATACATACATATCCATTTGTCTGTCCCCAGTCCTGGCATAAAGCTCCAAAAACCCTTGTAATTTTCTAAGTGACAAGAGCAACAGGAGCATCTCTTGCTCTAACATTTGGTCTTTGACCCTAATCTGTGACAGAGGACTCTTAAAATCCTTGTAAATTCCTAAGTGCTAAGAGCATTAGAAGTATCTTTTATTCTCATGAAATGACTCTAGGTGGGCTCCCAGATGGCAAGAGGATGGATGCAGGTCATCAGAGAGACAAAGCCATAATTAGAAGCTCAGAATTTTCAACCCTACCTTCTCAATCTCTTCAGAAAGATGAATGGTGATGGAAATAAAGTTAATGATTGATCTTATACGATGAAGCCTCCATAAAAATCTCAAAAATATGGGGTATCAGAGAGCTTCCAGGTTTATAAACACATCTACATACCAGGAGGGTGATACACCCCAACTCTCAGGAAAAGAAACTCCTGTGCTAGGGAAAATCCCAGGCCTCACCCTATATATCTCTTCACCTGTATCCTTTATAACTTCAATTAATAAACTGGTAAATGTAAGTAACTGTTTGCCTGAGTTCTGTGAGCATCTCTAGCAAATTAATTGAACCTGAGAGGGAGTCATGGGAACCTCTGCTTTATAGTCAGTTGGTCACCAGCACCGGAGACAACCTGAACTTGTAATTGGCATCGAAATTAGAGTGAAGGCAGTCTTGAGGGACTAAGCCCTTAATCTGTGGGACCTTATGCTATCTCTAGTAGACAGTGTTAGAAATGGGTGACACCCATTATGGGTTAGGACACCTGTCTGGCATTGCTGAGAATTGCTTGATGGGAGAGGGGGGACCCACACATTTGGGGACCAGAAGTAGCAAAAGCGAAGTGTTCTGTGAGGGTAAAAGAGATACACAAGAGTGAAGACTAGGTTTTGTTTCCTAACCAGTCACCCACATAACCACAGCGGATATGGTGTTAAAAATAAACTTTTGTTGTCTTAAAGCTAACAAGATTTGGGAGTTCCCTGGCAGCCTAGCAGTTAAGGACTCAGTGTTGTCACTGCTATGGATCAGGTTTAATCCCCAGCCTGGGAACTTCTGTATGTTGTGGGTGCCGCCAAAAAAAAAAAAAAACTATCAAGATTTGGAGGTTGTGAGTTCCCCTCGTTGCTCAGTGGTTAATGAATCCAACTAGGAACCATGAGGTTGCAGGTTCAATCCCTGGCCTCACTCAGTGGGTTAAGGATCCGGCATTGCCGTGAGCTGTGGTGTAGGTTGCAGACGCGGCTCGGATCCCGTGTTGCTGTGACTGTGGTGTAGCCAGCAGCTACAACTCCAATTAGACCCCTAGCCTGGCAACCTCCATAAGCTGCGGGCTTGGCCCTAGAAAAGGCAAAAAGACTGAAAAAAAAAAAAGATTTGGAGGTTGTTTGTTACAGCAGTATAATGTAATAGCTTTGCCTTTCCAGGTGCGGTTCCACAAGAGAATTAAGCCCCACAGAAAACCAAATGACTGTTTTCAGTTCCCCCAAGAATAGTACATGTAGCTAGTGACATGTACATAACACACATTCTCATTGTCCCCATGCTTATCCTAGAGCACATGGCTAGATAAAATAGCAGAACTTTGAAGACTGGGTCTGCTACACATGCATGCTACCTAACTGGAACTAAGAACCCAATTCTGCTTAGCAATCCCATCAGAAACGTGCTGGTTGCCTTTTACACTGACCACAAAATATATTCTACAGAGCGTGGTTAAAGTGGTATCCTCTAGGTTTTGAAATTACAAAAAATATGATTCAAACATCAGCTCAACCACTTACCAGCTGTGTGATCTCTGAGTAATTTATTTCACTTCTCTGAACTTCAATTTTCTCATCTAGAAAGTGGAGCTTTTAATAACTACTTGACAAGATTATTGTAAGGAGATAAGAGTACATAAAATACCAAACCCAAGTTCAAAGCTCATGTAAAAGAAATAAAGTCCCTCAAATTCCCAGTCCCACCCCACTGAAGTCTTGCAATAGATACATACTTCATTACCTTCCCTCTGAAGAATAAATGGCAAACCAAAGAGATACGGTCCCTAACTTCATGGGCTATAGAGTACAAAAGAAAAAAAAATTACAAATTGTGATAGCCTATGAATGGAAGAGTCCTAAAGAATAAGAGGGAAGATTTACTTTAGTAAGAGTGGTTAAGACAGTCTCTCCAAAGAGGTCACATTTAAGCTGAGACCTGAAAGATAGAACAACATCTAACCACTCTGTCTTACCTTACCACCTCTGTAACCTTGGCCTACCTCCAACTATCATTTCTCTCTCTACTTCATCACTCTCCATGGGCTACTTGACCTCTGCCTGTAAAGTACACACAAGCCTTAGACTTCTCAATGGACAGAAAGGGCGGTCACACGACCTCATTTGACTTCCTATCATCTCTAGCTACTCATTTTTTATCCACCACCATTAAAGCTATTTAAAAGATGGCCAAAGTCTTTCAAAAGTAGAGTGCCCAAAAGTAGAATATGCATTTACTTCGAGAAATAATAGTGCTGGGTGGAACTCTGTTCATTTAAAAGTACTACTTTAAAAATAAATAGTCATACGACTCTCATCTCCTGAAAACCCCTTGTTATTGTTCAGATACACTTCCCTTGTAGCATTATGCTAGCTTATTTGTATATGATGTGCACATGTATGGGCATATAACAGATGGGAAGTAAGCTTTGAAACTGTAGCTTAAAATAATACCATAGATGACATAGACTATACTTTTTAATTGAATGTTTACTACATGCTCTTACAACTGCTCATAACTTAATATTTCCTTGCCCATGGACTCTAATACTTTCCTGAAGTAATTTATGAATACCCCCCTTTTCAAGTGAGAATATTTCTATAACAAAGGTCAGCTCCACCCCAAATGACTCCACCTCTTATTAATATAAGACGAACTAACTCTTACATTAATGATTAAAAATCATCTAATCATCTGCTAGTTTGCTAAAGAAAATATTTTGGCAGGTCATAAAATCCCTTAATTTGTTCATAATGTATTTACACACATTTTTAGTTGGAACATCAAAATTCTATGCAGAAATACAGAAATTCATCCTATGTCACTAAAAATAGCCTTTATTTAACCTTGTAGTTTATCATAAGCATATTATAGCTGCTTAATAAGCATATTTACATATAGCTAGTAGTTTCACAAGTAAACACTGTTCCACCAAGAGTACCAAGAATAGGACTGTCTTTAATGGAATGATAACAAAGATAATTATCACATGTTGAGGTAATTTTCAAAGAAATTTTTGAAATCTAAATGAAGAAATTCTTAAAAGATTTGATAACAAAGGTCAGGTGTAAGAAAGTGTAACACAAATGTTAAAACTTTTGGAAGAATGATAGGAGGTAAAGAATGGAAAAACAAGTAATTTTACTTCTATCTCTGAAGAACTTAATTCAATAACCATCTCTAATATTTCCTTCCAACCTGCACTTAAAATGCCTTCAAATTAAAATCCTACTCTGAGGAATCTCAGTACCTTTGCACTCTGTCATACATGCTTAATATCATCAAGTTTTGAATGAAGATGAAGCTGAGGAAGCTAGGTGTATCTTGCTAATTTAAAACTATAATCAACATGCAAGAAATTAAACTGTGTACTCTTTTAAAAAAAATCACAGAACATACCGCATGAAGGAATGAATATTACACTGAAACTGGGCAGGCATACCAACCAAAAGCATTTCCAGATGGCAAAGAATTCACTGGAACAAAAATTGCAGTATATTCAAAGCAATATTCTGTCTTTGATAATTTAGAGGCAGCCATGATAACCACTATTTGTACATGACAGTCATATGAAATAATAAACCTTGCTAGCTATAAACATTACCAAATTCTGACACTATTGATTTATTATGTCTAACAGTGACATCAAACCAAACAACTGACAGAAACAATGTTACAGCTTTAAGAGCAGTTTGTCAACGATTAATACTGCCAAACGGGTTTAGCTTTATGCTGGGACCACTTGTCTAGCAGTTGTCAATCCAAGCAAAAATTACTACTGCCACACGTCTGCTAACACAGGCCCGAGGCGCCGCTCCGTTAGCCCTCATTACCCCGATCACTGCAAATACAGATGCAAGGCCAGTCCCTATTTAATATGCGTGTTAATTATGCAAATTATTAATTGGGCTGGTGCTTGAGGACTTGTGTTTATGCCGATTAGAGTCAATAACTGTATCACACAGCATTCTAAGCCTGACCTGTGACAGAAATAAAGCTGTGCAGAAAGCAATATTTTTTTCATACTCTTCTAGATCAGAACACTAGCTCTCCACAGTGTTTCACAATAACTCAGAAAAAGGCCCCACATGGGAGACAGAGAAACCACAGAATATACCTTTTATTAATATATTTATTTGTTAATAATATTATTTGCCTGATATTGTTCCTAATTATTTACAGCATTCATTAAATTACTTTACCAAGTCCATTGTTTCTATAGCAAAAATGTTGAATGTGTTAAGAATTAAAATACATTTTTATAGTTATTTTTTTCCAATAAGGTTATAGTTTTGGTCCTATTTATATTACATGTCCATAAAAATTGTATGACATGATATTATGTTGTAAATTTTTTTTATTTAAAAAAAATCATATAGATTTAAACCTCCAAAGATAGAGTGCAAAGCTATAAGGTTTTTCCAATTAAAATTTACAGCAGACAATGTTGTAAATTTTATACAGTTGTAATGCTTGCTGCAGTTGTACTGAAATGGGAACTATTGATCAGTATGATTTCCCAGGATACATGAAAGGGGAACAAGGTATTGCACAAACAGAAACAAAACTTTCATTTGTAAAGCTTTCTATTAGACTTTACTGCCCTCATTTGGTTCTAGATGCATCTATCTAAACAAGAAAAAAGTCACATTCTTCCCCATAGAATTACAATAAAAGCAAAAACAAAAAAACAGATAAGACATGCACAGTTAACCAAAAGTAATATTCTGTCCTAGTAAAAGCATAGTTTTGATATACTATCTAGATGATATATATAATTTGATGAAAGGATAATTATCATTTGAAGGATTTTTTTTTTTTTTTTTTGTCTTTTTAGGACCACACCCATGACATGTGGAGGTTTCCAGGCTAGGGGTCGAATCGGAGGTGTAGCCGCTGGCCTACACCAGAGACACAACACCAGATCTGAACCATATCTGCAACCTACATCACAGCTCAGAGCAACACCAGATCCTTAACCCACTGAGCAAGACCAAGGATCGAAAGTGCATCCCCGTGGATACTGGTCAGATTCTTTTCTGCTGAGCCAGGATGGAAACTCCAAGGACCTTTTTTTTAAAAGAAAAAAAGTTTTACTTTGAAAATGAAAGTAAGTCAAGATCAGTTAGAATAACACTAGTAAAGCATACCCTAACAGGAAACTTTAATACGTTTATAGTATTAGAAATAGTTCCTATGAATATGTTTAAGTACCTTATAAATTTTAAATATGTTATTAGATTTATAAAGTTTAAGCTATTGGCATAAAGAAACTTAAAAACTTGGTCTATAAAAATGTGTTAATGAAAATATCACAGGCTTAATATGAAATCGGATATTAAAGTTCTGCCTTCTTGGGCTGATTGTCAACTAAAAATAAAACTAAAAGTCAGATTCCATTTGTAGTCTGTTTTGTTGCATTCTCACTGATAACACCTCAAACTACACAAGCTCTTTAGACTCAAGCTACCTAAATGACAGTGATGCCAATGCTTATAAGTACAAATGAGCATGACTATGCAAATGGGAAAACAAGGTAATAATAATAAAGTCTCTGAAAAATTTGAGACAACTGAATTTGTTAAAGCTATTTAAATAAGATTATCAAACACATTCTAGCCACTGAAAATTATAAAGGCATAGTTAGATCCCTAGACATGAGAAATGTTAATTTCTAAAATTAGTGGTTTGTCAACAGAAATTAAAGAAACACTGTGAATCAACTATACTTTTTAAAAAAGAAAGGTAAAATTGGTGGCTTTCTCAGTAATAATTTTGCAAATACAATTTGAAGGATAATTTTTCAAAAAAATTTTGGGGAGTCTTCTTGTGAAGCAGTGGGCTAAAGATCTAGCCTTGTCACGGCAAGGGCTCCAGTCACTGCTATGACATGGGTTTGACCCCTGGGCCTGGAACTTCCACAGGCCACAGGTGTGGCAAAAAAAATTACTGAAGCATAGTTGATGTACGATATAATATAGGTTATAGGTGTACAATATAGTGATTCAGAATTTTTTAAAGGTTATACCCCATTTATAGTTAGTAGAAAATGAAAGAATTATTTGGGAGGTAGAAAGTGACCAACAGTTGAAATTTTTTAATATTAAAAATAATTTCAGTAGTTCCCTAGTGGACTAGTGATTAGGACTCGGCACTTTCACCACTGCAGCATGGGTTCAATCCCTGATCTAGGAACTGAGATCCCCCATCAAGTAGATGCACACCACAGCCAATAAATAAATTAATTCATTAATGATCAAATGGCAGGTCTATCTTGATACAAACCTTGATGCTCTGTAGGAATTTCTATTATACCACCAGGTGTGTATATAGGAGCTAATTAATGTTTCTTGCTCATATAAGTACAACAGTTTTTCATGCTACTGTCCACTCATTATCTAATATCAAGGATTTAAAGTACTCTCTAAAAGAGGATCTAAAACTTCAATTTTACACTGAAATTTCCTACTATTAAATGTTACATGTGAATAAATTTGAAGGTGGCTTTTCCTTTCTTTTCCCACTTAAAGTCACCCAAAAATCTGAACTGTCAGGGGTCCTTTGTGGCACCCATATGGCTGGATACCGTTCAGTGTATTCTAAATAAGTACAGTTTTCTAGAAGATGGCTGACCTTGTTTTTGTAAAAGTGAGTGCAGTAAAAATTTGGTTTTCGTATTACTTTGGACCATGTCTTCTTGGTGACAGTTCCTACAAAAATTAAACATTAGAGTAAAAGTATACTTAGAGAAAGTATGTTTAAAACTCTGGGCTATTTTGAGATAAACCAGGAAGATCCTAATTTGTCAGCATTATTTGTAGAGTTAACTTTCATACCTAAAAATATCCTAAATTCAAGTCATGAGTGGAATTTAAATTCTGTAGTATGGAAAAAGATGGTGAAGCACAATGCCAAAGGGTCAAGGTCAAGGATGTGACCTCTAGGTAGCCAATAAGTCACATACTATTACACATATTATACACATACTGACTACAGAGGCCATTACTGCAAATTTTACTTAAATACTGAAAGGTAAGCATATTTTTATTAACATGTTGACAAAAAACATTGAAAAACAAAAATCTCCTTGCCTTATACTAAAGTAGATTATCCAAAGGCCTACAAGTTATTACATACTAATAAAAAAAAGTTTGTTATTAGCATTTAAAAATTCCTAAAGCAATGCAATCCAATCATGCAGTCACTATCAAATACTGTTTTTAGAAGCAGAGGAAGAAGTTCCAGAGAAATAACTGGAAAGACAATATTCTCATTAAAGTTATAACAATTATAAATGTAAGATTTCCTGGAAAAGAATTAGAATTTTGTTTCATTTTCAATTCCAATGCTTCCTAACAGTATAAAAACGTGATTAAACTGACCCAAAACAAGACCCACCTTTACTGCTTCCAGAGACTGTACATTAGCCAATAGTTTATTCAACCTCCTTGATGTGCAATGGTACTAAAAAAGGCACAAATTCAGAATGTTTAGAAACTGCATTTTCATTGCACACTACAGTGCTTATTCCAAATCTAGTCAATGATTCTGAAAGCCAAATTGCCTATCTTTAGTACTGATCAGTTGTAACATGGTGAATGTAATATTTTAGATAATCTCCTGCTTTAACAGCTTGAATTTAAACAGGTAGTAAGAGGCAATATTCTATTGTAAAAAGGAAAAAAAGAAATAGACAATGGATGGATCTAATAATGGGAAAAGATAACAAAGGCCTAGGATTCTAGCATCTGGCACTAAATGAACTTTTTGTAAACTGAATGGCGGTTTCCAAAACTGCTCCAAGCATCATTCCTTTGCCAAGGCAGTAAACAGCTTTTATCAGCAATAATGATGGCATAATCCCAGCTAAAAAGGAAAGTAACATATGGCAGCAGCCCTCCAAATACCATCCCGACAAAGTAGGGGGCATTTTTATTACAGCGTCCACTTGCAGAAAATCTGCCAGACGTCTTTCCCTTTTCTCTTCTCTTTTTATTTATTTGTTTTTAAACAGGTTAGCATCCTCTCTAAACTGAATATCACATTTGAGAATTTTAAACTAATGATTCTTTTTTCTTAAATCCACTCACAGACCCATACAAAAGAGACCACCACTTCTAATGATGGTTAATGAAATAAAATGAAGCTGTCTATTCAAAAAAAATTTTTAATTAAAAAATCTTTTAAAACTCAAAATCAAATGCTTTTAATTAAGGATATTGGTTCCCAACAAAATGGCTTATACATAGCGAACACCCAAGAAATAATTGATTTCAAAGTATAATAGGGGTTCTCAAGAAATTCAGTGGAAAAAATAAGGCAAACACAAAATGTTACTTGGTTTAAAGCTGAACAACGATGAACAGTAAACTGCAAAGTAACATGATCTCTAAATGATTTTAATCTTATTTGATATGTGTTAAAATGTCAGACCTCAAAATATATAGCTCTGATCAAAACAATCTCAGTGAAGTATTTTTTAGGCCAAGATACTGCTTATCAATAAAAGTGTAAAAAGGATGCTTCTATAAAATATCTTCTAATGGCCTGTGGGGTAGACTAATGAATCATAAATCCTACCTTGGTTTTCAATGCTGGACTTTCTATTTTCATTGACAAGTCAATGGCTGTCTTTTTTTACCTAGGCTCTTGTTGATCTTTTCTAATAACTTAGAAATACAATCTAAGAATGACAAAGATGTAAGTTTGATTCAGATTTTAAATGTTATAATAAACAGATTCGGAAAATTAGTTTACTAATTAACACAGCAATTATTGTGTCCTATACATTTAGCACCTTATTATACACTTAGCCAAATGCAAACCTTTGTTGACTTCAGGCAAATTTATTAGCTGATAGAAAATCAATGAAAAAGTAAAAGAATGTTAATATCTTTGACATCTCTACCTATAAATATATTTTCAGGCTGAAAAATGTATCTAATAGCACCACTCACTGATGTGCACTACAGTTTACCACAGTGTCTATATTTCTGTTGTCAGTTTTACAGTATCTCCCTTCATTAAACCTATCAAGTTTTCCTTTTGATCATGCAACCAAGGCCAGAAGACAGATATCTTCCTGGAACAGAGCAGTCTGCCAGGTCTTTCACAAGACCAGCTTAACCTCCCTATTGATTTTTTCAACACTGCAGCCATTCATTGTTTGTGACATTTGGCTGTCGGCTCTTTAACACCCTTCAACCAAATCAATTTCATATTTTTGTCAATGCTCTGCAAGAGGATGAGTAAAAAATCGGAAGAGACTTAGCATGATTTAAAATGTTGATTTTCTCAAACAGTTTTATCTATAGTTTTTATAAGGCTTATAAACTTAATTCATGTGCTTATTTCTACTTATGTGAAAAACATGAAGAGAAGCACTGTAAATTATAATTTTTCTGTACAGGACTGACCTTATTCTTATTGAATCTTTAAAAATCTGTAACATTTTTAATGTAAATGACTTCCATACAATTACATACTAGTTGACCTAAACACTACTACATAAAAATAATAATGTTTTCTGTGGTTTGGATTTTTAAAATATGAAACACTGAAGAGACAATATATATACAACATCATTAATTTTTTTCAATATGCAAATCATGTCAAAAAAGCACAATTTAGTATTGTGTTCAACCTTAAGTCTAAATTCCCAGTGTAGATATTAAATGTCAAGGACTACCACCAGGCTGCCAATGCAAAAACTCCTTTTGATATCAGTTAAAACAACATAGGAAAATCAAAGACACATATGTTCCAAATCATGCCAAATCTGCCATAGTTCAGAAAATTCAGCAGACTCTCATGAACGTGGATGGAGTAAGAACAAAACTCAAAAGAACTAGGCGTTTTCCCTTTATTTTTGCTAATCAAATTTTAGGCTACAATTTTATATTAGTTACTACTGAGTTGCCTGTTTTTAATTTTAATTATCAAAAGAAACAGAGACTGAAATCTTGAAATCACAGTGATTTACCTAAATACATATTTAAGTATTAAAAAAACAAAAATTAGTTAATGACTTGAAAAGCCTGATGATTCCTTTGGAACAATTATACATTATCATAGAAAGTGTATAATATATAATTCTTCAAATATACTATAACCTAATATACCTCTAGTTTGCTGGCATATTAATATATGCTCCAAAAACATCTGAACATAGCTATTGTGCAAAGTAAGTAAAAATTTTAAAAGCTGTAAAGGTGATGTTAAGAGTAAGCATTTATCTAATGTGTCTAAATCATAAAAAATACAAATTAACAATGTGAAAATTCAAATAGGATCGATGGAACCTTTTAGAAATATAATGCATATACACATTTAGGGTCTTTCCAAAACATAAATAATTGTATTTCATCAGATCTAAGACATCATTGCTTGTAAGACTCACCATGGATTTATGAGCTATTGTAAAGAAAAAAAAAATTCTTCCAGTTACACCATGACATGACACCGATTGTGAGAGGCATCCTAATTTCAAAAATGTTAAAACGTGGGAAGGAAATGAACATCTTAGAATCAATGAAACATGGTAGTGATGAACTAGAATAACATCTAATACTGGTTCTTTATGTGTGTCCTTTAAAATGTGCATGTTAAATATTGTGACATAGCACTTCAAGTCACTTTGGAACATGAACACGACCTTTTGCCTAGGAAACTGACTCCCACATTATCCTTTGACTCCTTATGGATATGCTGCCATATAACAAAGTAGAATATAATGAATAAAGCACACATGAGAAAACCATATCATATTTGCCATACCTGCAAATACATCACTCTGAGAAAGTCAACTAAACAACTAAGAATCTTTGGTACGTTCTCCATAGCAATGATGATAGAAGAAACACTTTGGAATTAGAAGGATTTATATTTGAATAAGGGTCTGCCACTCACTAGTTATGTGGGTTTGGGCCAAGCAGCTTAATATCTCTGAGCCTTAGTTTTTTCACTGAGGAAAACAGAAATAATACCTGTCTCTCAGAATTACTTTGAGAACTAAATGAAATAAGGTATGTTAACATTCTTAATGGAATATCTGGCACATTTTACATGTTCAATAAATGTCTCTCTCCTCTCTTCTCACTACCAAACTATTGCAAAACCTACATTAAAACCATAAAAAAGCTAACAAATACTTGATTTCAGATCAGTCTGATACACACACTTAAGTTGTTGCTAGGAGTTCCCATTCTGGCTCAGTGGGTTAAGAACTTGACATAGTCTCCATGAGGATACGGGTTCAATCCCTGCTCTCACTCAGTGGGTTGAGGATCCAATGTTTCCACGAGGTGTGGCATAGGTCATAGATGCAGCTTGGATCTGGCACTGCTGTGACTGTGGTACAGGCCTGCAGCTGCAGCTCCAATTTGACCCCTAGCCTGGGAACCTCCATATGCTACAGGTGCAGCCATAAAAAGGGGTGGGTGGAGATGTTGCTGATGGCTCCTTGGAAACCATTTTACATTATCACAGAATGCATGCATCAGTCAGTTACATATGATTAGGTCCACAAGAATATAAAGTTCCATAAGGGCAGAAATTTGTTTGGTTCAGTGCTGCATCTCTAACACCTATAAACATGCCTAGCACATACCTGGCACTCAGTAAATACTTTGGAATGAATTGGGATTTCAAAGAACTTTTAACTTTCAATCCCACACTAAACTTTAACGTGTTAACTACTCAATGAAGACAATGCATTCTCTTTCATCCTAAAAACTTCTGACCATAACAATGTTAATCATTATAGCAATAATTCAACAGCAACATTCTAACTAATTCAACAATTATTTACTGAGCATCTACCATCAGAATAGCACAGTACTACTAGGTATTGAGGGGAAAAATCTAAGTAGTATAAGACACAATTGCTGCCTTCATGGGAAGACGAAATAATAACATGTATGAGCTCCCGGTGTGGAGCAATGGGGTAGGCGGAATCTTGGGAGCGCTGGGACACAGGTTCAGTCCCTGGCCTAGCATGATTGGGATTGGGTTAAGAATCCACATTGCCTCACCTGGCCCAAGAACTCCATATGCCGGAGGGTGGCCAAAAAAGGGGAAAAAAAAATGCATGACACTACATGTGATCAAGTTTCAAAATGGACTCTATAGACAATATTTTTCCTCTGGAAAACAAAATAATTAAAATAATTTAGAACAAGATTAAAAAATGTAGAAGAGGCTTGAATCAAGAAATCATATAATGAGGTGATTGTAGGTGAGTGACAGGCTAATCCAGAAGGACTGATTATTGTCCATGACACAACGTGAGATATTTTTAGCACAGTACCCTATGTGAAGTCCATAGATTCCGAGCCAGAAATTATTAGCTGTCTAAAGCGGAACCGGAAATATTTTATTCAAGCTAGGTTATGAAAGGTAAAAAGGCATCAATGAACTGGACATGAACAATCAACAAGTTAGGTCTCGAATGACTCTAGGTCAGCCTACATCAGCACCTGTTCAACATATTTACTGATGCTGTCCTGGGCCAGGTACTGTGCAAAGCATCTGGATGTACAAAGATAATAAGAAACACACCTATCACAAAAAGCTATTAAAGGAGATAGCACTTAATTTAGATTGCAGTGATCTATTTGTGCCTCTTCAATTACAACCATCCTACAGATTAAATTCATGAATTGAAAGGTGGGACAAGATAGTCTTCTAGAAACGATCTAGTCGCTAAACTGTATTCTGCTCATTTAAAAAAATGGTGAGAAGAAAGGTTGATGTAAATTGAAAATATGATCTTTGCAGAAGGTTGAAAAATAGAGAAAAATACAAAGACTCCTACTTCTACAACTGAGAGGTAATCAAATTTAATATAAATATTTGGTTTTTATTCTTTCACTATTTTTTCCCCTATATGAAAGAACTTGGAGGAAAAAAACTAAGAACATATTATACTGAGTTCCCATAGTGGCTCAGTGGAAATGAATCCGAGTAGGAACCATGAGGTTGCAGGTTCAATCCCTGGCCTTACTCAGTGGGTTAAGGATCCAGCATTGCTGTGAGCTGTGGTGTAGCCTGCAGACACGCCTCGGATCTGGCGTTGCTATGGCTCTGGCATAGGCCAGGAGCTGTAGCTCCAATTTGACTCCTGGCCTGGGAGCCTCAGGCATGGCCCTAAAAAAAAAAAAAAACAGAAAAGAAAAAAACAAAAACGTATTATACTACTTATTGTGTAAACTGCTTTATAAATGTAATATATTGAATATTTTCATACTATTAGATATTCTTTTAAAACATGATTTTAAGTAATTATATGGAGTTCTATTGCATGACTATAGCATAATTTAACCATATCACCTATTACTGGATATTGCAATTATTTGCAATGTGTCTTATTAGGGATAATACTGAAAATTAGACCACTGAGTAATTAAATAGTAGATATAGGGAAGTTTCTCACAGATGATTCCAACTAATAAATGAAAAAGGAATAATATAATTAGAATATATCCATTTTGTAAGCTTAAATAAACTAAAAGATATAGGCATTAAATATCAATAACTGAAAATATCAAAAAAAGAAAGGCAACGTACAGATGGCCACTAGGCACATGAAAAGATGCTCAACATCACTAATTATCAGAGAAATGCAAATCAAAACTACAATGAGGTATCTGCTCACACAGGTCAGAATGGCCATCATTAAAAAGTCTACAAACAATAAGTGAAGTAATGCCATTTGCAGTAACAAGTTTGGACCTAGAGATTACCATACTAAGTGAAGAAAGCTGGGAAAAGAAAGACAAATAACATATGATATCACTGATACATAGAATCTAAAATATGACACAAATGAACACATTTACAAAACAGAAACAGACTGATAGACATAGAAAACAAACTTATGGTTTCCAAAGGGGAAAGGCAGGGGGAATAAATTAGGAGTTTGGGATTGGCAGTTCAAAACTACTATATATAAAATAGATAAATAACAAAGTCCTACTGTATAGTACAAGGCACTATAATCAATATCTTGTAACAACATATAGTGAAAAAGAATATATATATATAAAGCAATCACTTTACTGTATATCAGAAAATAACACAACATTGTAAATCAAGTATACTTCAATTAAAAAAGAAAGAAAAGGGAGTCCCTGGTGGCCTAGCAGTTAAGGATCCAGTGTTGTCACTGCTGTGGCTCTGTGGTCACCAGTGTAGCTTGGGTTCAATCCCTGGCCCAGAAACTTCCACACGCCATGGGTGCCGCAAAACCCCCAAAACAAAAACAAAAGAACAAAAAAGAAAGAAAAGCAGACATTATGCTCCACTTGATAATAAAAACATAACAATCTATAAAGCAATCCTGTGAGGAGGGGAGAAAATGTTAAACCAGAATCTGATTAAGCCTATAGATATAATTGTCAATTTGCGGCAAGTACAAAGAGTATAGAAGAACATGTTAAACTATACCATGGGGATGCAATCAGTAAAATTCAGACTAGGAAATTATACGATTAACAGTTTTATTTCTTCAACAACCAAAAAAGTTAAAGAAAAGAAGCTCTAAATTTAAAAATTAAAAGACATGTCAACCAGTTGCAATGGGTAGACTTTATGTGCATTCATATTCAAATAAAACATCTGGATATATGATAGTCAAGAATTATTGTAAATATTGTTAATATTTGGGTTTAATATGGTGATACATTATGAATTTTTTTTAAGAATCTTGATTTCTTAGAGGCACATACTAAAATATTTCTAAGTGAAATAATATGTCTGGGATTTACTTCCAAAAATATGTGGCGAAAGATAAAAGAGGTAATTAAGAATGGGGTAAAATTTGCCATGACTTGGTCAAGTGTGGTGTTTAGTGTCCTGCTACTCTATCTTATGCAGTATGGCTCAAAATATGCCCTAATGAAAATCTGAGGGAGGAAGGAAGGGGGAGGGGAAGAAGGAGGGGAAGGGGGAGGAAGGGGGAGGGAGAGAGAGAGAGACCATCTTTGTATATATATGCTTATGTATGCCTAATTCTTAGAATGAATTCCTAAAAGCAAAATATTTAGGAATAAATCTTTCCAAAGATTTCAAAATATTTTTCTAAAATGACCTGAAATTTTGTGCCAGTTTACACTCCTCCAAGCAGCATGTATAGTAGTATGCATTTCCCTCTGTGTTCACCTACGTAAATATGTCTTATGTGAATAAACTTAACAAGCATAATTCAGCAATGTCTAGTTTTAACGTGCACATGAGCAGTAACATTTATCCCATAATCCTACATATTACATGGTACTATTGAGAGTGTTTCTCTGCCATATGCAAAAATCATTTCTGGACTTCACGTTGTGGATCAGTAGAAACGAATCTGACTAGTATCCATGAGGACACTGGTTTGATCCCTGGTCTCACTCAGTGGGTTAAGGACCCGGCGTTGCCGGGAGCTGTGGTGTAGGTTGCAGACACTATACCACATCCTGCGTTGCTGTGGCTGTGGTATAGGCTGGTAGCTACAGCTCCGACTCAACCCTTAGCCTTGGAACCTCCATAGGCCACTGGTGTGGCCCTCAAAAGTCAAAAAAAAAAAAATCATTTCTAGGGAGTTTCCCGTTGTGCTGCAGC
Source organism: Catagonus wagneri (assembly GCA_004024745.2). Lineage (NCBI taxonomy): Eukaryota > Metazoa > Chordata > Mammalia > Artiodactyla > Tayassuidae > Catagonus > Catagonus wagneri. The sequence goes on from PVHT021183634.1 coordinate 6,527,435, forward strand.
GGAAATGAATCTGACTAGCATCCACGAGGATGCCAGTTTGATCCCTAGCTTCACTCAGTGGGTCGGGGATCCAGCATTGCCATGAGTTGTAGTGTAGGTCGCAGATGTGGCTTGGATCCTGCCTTGCTATGGCTGTGGCACAGGCCAGCAGCTGTGGTATAGGCCAGCAGCTGTAGCTCCAATTCAACCGCTAGCCTGGGAACTTCCATATGACACGGGTGTGGTCCTAAAAAAAAAAAATCATTTCTAGATCGTGAGAAAATAAAGAAAATTAAGTCATGGGTAAGCAATTCATCATTTTTGTTTGGATCCTCACCTTCCTTCCTCAAATGACATCTTCAACTCAAATATTTATTTCTTCTTGAAATTTAAGCAAGAAAAAGTAATATTTACTTTTCTTTACAAACTTTAAAGAATATATTTAGAAAAAAATTAATTCAATGAATCAGTTTCATTTTATAGTCAAGGCCTATGGCATGAATGCAGCAATACAATAAAATCAGTTTATTACATTTATTTTTAATTAATCAAACAGTATAACAATACACAACATCTGAATCTATGAAACTTTATTTATTTTAGCATTTTTCTTTTAAGATAAATTATATTACTTTTGTAATTTCCTAGTATTCACTCAGGTTTTCTGAAGTAGCATATTGTCTCATGGTACTATAACCTAGAAAAAGCCAGGCTTAGTAGTGGCAAAGCTTCAAATATTATATACTCACATTTTTAAATCAGGGCAGACACCTGAGACAAAAACTGTCCCCAAAGCTGCCTACAACAGCTACATGCTGGTCACTCTTTCTTGTCAAGGCTGATTTATTGCCTCCTTGCTGTTCAATTTCACATTTTGTCCTCATCATATCCCTGGCTCATGATCATTCTATGCTGACCCTTGTAGGGCAGGCAGGGAATATTGATAAAACAATTATCTGTTAGCCGTTCATTTGATTTTCCATTTCAATTACGGATTGCACGAGGCAAAAGGAAAAAGATTGCATCATTGATTTTTCTACCTTACAACAGTACAGAGTTGCTTTGATGGTTATAAAATGAATGCAACTCAACCATGCTTTTAAAGGTCATATTTTCTGTTTTAGTGTATTTTTTCAAACCTTAACATATGCAACTGTACACAGTCTATAAGGGAAAACTACCTTCAGAAACCAAAATAAGTTGTTGCTGGGGGAAAGAAATATATATATACATATATATGCTTCAAATGAGTCTGAGCCATTTCACAGCTGCATCCACATTACATAGTAAAGGACTTTCTGGTAAAACAGACTGGTTAGGGAATTTCCAAGGTTTTGTGAAAGATCTGGGTACAGAGAAAGCATAGTAAGCAACACCTTCAAAAGGACTGAAATAAAAACCACAATGTCCTGGTTCCTGACTAAAATAGTTATACGGTAATAGTAGTTCCTTCAGTTCCTATAATATGCAAGAAGCAGTTTTGGTTTGTTTGTTTTTTTTTTTAAATATATTATACTACTAACCATAACCGTGTTTAAACCTCACCTATCTGAAAGGCTGATAACACGCTATTGCTAGTCAGTGATCCAGGACGGTCACAGTCAGAGAGAAATGGTGCTGAACCTACTAAACTTCATTACGGTTCAGCGAATGGTACAGCTCCAGGGGATGTTCACATGGCCGACCTTAAGAAAAGTTCAGCCTTTGATCAAGGTTTAGTGTTCCTGGAGTAGCAGTAGTACAGGAAAGGGTTTCCATTTTCTGTGCCATAAGGTGCCGGTGTTGATCTTCTTAAAGCCCCAGAGTTTTCTTCCAAGACTGGATTACACTCAGCAATTAAGGTAATGAACTAGCTGAGGTAACAAAGCATAATGATCTCTTTTGTCCTTTGAATTCTTATGAACTCCACTCATTCACAATAGTCAAGCATGCAAAGCTTTTTCAAACCCTGTACTGCTTAAAACTATGTAAAAAATGATTACTTCCATTATGCCTTCATGGTTTGACATTTTTAATTTAAACACCTGTAATATTTAAGCATACTTTTCAGAACCAAAATACCCACTCAAAGAATGCTAGCTTACATTCTGGTAATATTTTGACATTCTATACAGTATATTTTAATGCCTGAAAAGATAATGTGATGAATCCATTATAAATATATCAAAATATGTATACCTAGGACTTTTTCTTGATTTTTTGTTTTTAAGCCTTAAGATTAAAAAAAAAAAAATAGCTGGTATTCTGATAGGTAAAACAATCACTTCTAAAGCACATTGCCAGTATTAATAGTCTTCAAGTTCAGTATGACCTAAAACATAAAGGAGACAAATCTAAATTATAAGAGAAAACTTCTTTTAAAATGAACTCTTTATATTATATTTAATGTATTTTTTCCTAACTGAAAACCTCTTTTACAAAAACATATTTTTGTGTAGAAGTGGCATTTTCTAGAATTTACTGTCACTTGCTTTTATTTTATAAATATTTTTTAAAACATCTTGGCACTATTTTTTACATTTTCTCAAATCTTTGCATGTTATAAACCTTCCCCACTACAGAATTTGCTGCTCTCTGATCTTTCATCTTAACACATTTCCAGCCCCAAATTTCACTTCAATCTCACCTCATCTCTCCATACTACATTAACCCCTGGCAATTGCCTTCCAAATGACCCCATTAAGCTGTAATTGCCTCAGCAGGCCTGCACTTTCGCTTGTAATTCTGTACCTCTCATCTCCCAGACGTTCTCTCAGCATCATTTCATGTTCTGGCTCCCTTCACTGAGCTCAGCTTATGACCTCGCTGCACCATGGCCGAAATGACTACTAAAAGCATAACAGAGACGGAATTCCATTACTTATTTTTAAAAGTTCTCTGGTGCCCTAATGTAATATTCTTTCGGGACTGTTGTCAAGGATACCAAGCACCGGCCATTAAAACCTTTTGTTTTCCAAGGCATTCCGTCTTTTATTAATAAATAAAGATAAAGATAATGTGCATCCAGCCGGTGGAAAGTCAGGGTATGTTTGCAATTTTCTCTCTCTATTCCAACCTTATTCTGCCCGTAATGTTTAGGAAATACAGATAATAGAAAAAGCCTTTTTAAAATTCTACATGTGCCCCATATGATCACATCAGACCCAAAATAATATAGGTAAGAATTAATTAACATATACAGCTAAAGGTTTGAGAACCACTTCTTTTTAAATTTTATGTGAATTACATAAGGTTTTTAAGTAATCACATGGAAACATTTATGATATTAGTTTAGAAACAAAATTTGTGATCACTCCATGTTAGAATGTCAGTCTCTTATGAGTAAACCAAACTCCCAAAAGGCAATCTCAGAACAGTAGAACCAAATAACAAGGAAACCTTTATTAAATTCTGAAACTATGACTGTGATATTTTAGGGGATCCTATATTAACCAAGGAGAGAAGGAAAAGAAAGTATCTTAATATTTTAGGATCAGGAAATCAGATAAGTCAGTCAAGCACCATTAAAAGGAAAAAGGTGAAATTTCTTTATCACGAAAGTCAAGACAGCCTCAGCACAACTCAAAGCTAGAACTGACATAAAGATGGAGAGGCTGAATTTTGTACACAGGAAAGAATACTCTTCTCCCCTCATATTCTAAAGTTGAAGATCTGGATCACATTTGAAACAAATTCTAAATGTGAAACTGGCAAGTTCAAACAGAAGTAAACCACCCCCCCCAAAAAAATCAGCAATTTAAAAAGGCCTTCAAGAAAACAATATAATCAAAAAGGCCAACAAGAGGTAAAGCCCACAAAATTGGGCATGTATGAAGCTTCAAATGGAAGTTGCAAGAAAAGAACTCTGGCAACTAATCCCCATAATCTTGGGTCAATACTGACCTGTTTTACCCTCAACTTCAACTGCTCTGGCCTAAAAACTGCCTCACTTCTCTTTAGTCCTCTCCAACCAATGAATACCATTAGGCTAATACACTCTGCTAAGTGCCTCCAAAAACAATTTTTTTAAAAACTGAAACTGGTATTTTCTGAACTAGATCACATTAAATACAAAATAAAAACACTGGGTGTGTAAATTTCTCTTTACTGGAAGGCTGAGAAAGACTGAATGGAGAGGGGTGAATTCTTTTATGCATGTAATAGTTCAGAAAACTGATACGATGTCAACATGAATGTGTTTTACAATAAAACTGGGTGTCAGAGCCAGAATGGATTCACTGTCTCTGCAGGGCAGAGCATGGCCACTGTTGCCTAGAATTGAGTAAAGTTGTCAACTGAACTGATGTTTAGCTTCAGTAAGATGGCCTGAAAGAGAAGAGCCAGCACAAGGAAAACTCGCTGAAAAAACTTTCTGCTTTTAGAAACAGCTGATATTTCTAACCCCATCTAAAGGAGGTCAGTTACTTTATCATTTGAAGGCAGAAGATAAATTGACACTTCATCAAAAAATAAAGATATAAATGAACATCTTTAAAATGAGATCTTGAGATACAATATAAGAAAATACATGCTTTCTGAATTATGAGCCTCATAAAAATCATTTCGTATTTCAGATCCGGCATACTGTCTTTACTTAAATTTTTCATCTAAATTTTTGTTAACAGTGCACTAAAATTCCACTAAAAAGCAAAAGCACTGAGGTCAAACTATTTCTACCCATTTAAGATGTTCCATACTAAGCCAATAGTACAGTTTACTACAATAGTTTTCTAAAATTAACTTTAACATCCAGAACAGTTAAGAGCCGAACTCAATCTCCCCTGATTCTGTAACCAGGAAAATGAAATCTCCCCACAGTAATAAAAGAAGCACTGCCCACCCAATAGCATTCTGAACAAAAGCTGGCCGTAAGAACTGTAGGCACTGCAAGCTCAAGACCAAAACAAGTCTTACACAGCAGACCTATACTCAAGAGACCTCACTCTTTTCCTTATTCTCTGTCACTGAACAAACTGAGGTAAGACAACACTCTAGGGATGAAATAGCAAAGAAGAGGAAAAGCAGAGTGGTTATAAATGTCCTGTTGCAACATTTACGTACATAAAAATCCAGCCATGCATTTCTCTGGTGCCTACCCTATCAAAAGTCCAAGGCAAAAACACAGTACTTAGGGGTGCCAGATTAATACAAACAAAAGAAAAATCTACATTTCTCCTATCCCCACAGAACCAAGCATTAGCTAAGTCTGATTTTTAAAACATTGCAACAAAATATGTCTTCAACAATGGGAATAAATTTAACTATTTGTACTCAGCTAATCATTCAGATAGTTTAAAATCCAAGCTTTGGGCTTAGAATTTATGCAGAACTTGGGAACAAATCCAAGCTCTGCTACTTCATAGCTAGGTGATCTTGGGAAATTTATTAAATTTATTAATTTATTAATTAATTTATTAATTTATTAAATTTATTAAACATCCCATTCTTGGTTTCCTCACCTGAAAAAACAGGACTAATCAAACAAATCACAACTGGTGCACATAAAGAGCCCATCACAATTCCTGGTAAGGGTGGGCTCTAATAAATACTAGTATGTAATAATGCAGTGATTCCTTTCTTTTTTTTATGGCAGCACCTGACAGCGTATGGAAGTTCTCAGGCTAGGGATTAAATCCCACCCACAGCTACAACCTATGCCACAGCTGCAGCAACACTGAATCCTTCAACCGATTGCCCCAGACCAGCACTTAATCCTGGCCTCTGCAGTGACCCAAGCCACTACAGTCCGATTCTTAAACCCACTGCACCACAGTGAGAACTCCGTATTTCTAAATAATAATATAGTTAAATGCTATATAATAATTGAGCTACCTCAGTCAACAGAATCCAAAAACTGTGAGGGCTCTACACAGGCAATAACAGTAACAAATTGAACAACTTAAAATGCAACAAGCAAATAATTCCACAAAGGAGGTACATTTTGGATTCAAACTCTTATCTTGACTCCTTTTATAATGTTCTTTTCATGGCCATTCAATTAGAATGAGATTCAAAAGAAAGAATAAGAACAAAGAAATAACCCTGTAACATAAATATTTCCAGTCTTTGCCTTTCACCCCATATATACATACAACCTCCCAAAAAGCCATACAGCATATTTTAAAACTATTATTATTATTATTACTATTATTGTTATTATTATTATTTTTGGCCATGCTCACAGCACACAGAGGTTCCTGGCCAGGGATCGAACCCATACCAAAGCAATGACCTGAATCACAGCAGTGACAGTGCTGATCCTTAACCCACTGAGTCACCAGGGAACTCCAAAATTAATGTTTTTCAAATTAAAATTTTCTTGATATAGAAAGACACAATACACTATGCTTATAAAATTATAGTCAAGGATTTAGGAAAGAAAACAGGCAATTTCTGAAAGGAAAGGAGAAAAATTTATTTGTAGGTTTAGCTATAGCTAAGGAATGGAAGGATGTGTCCTACGAGTTGCTAATAAGCCCCTAATGCACATGGAAGTAATAATATAAAAGCCAAGCAGAAAAGATTTGAAAAAAGATGGCTACCTATTGTTACACATTGCCTATAACAAATAATTGCTAAAAGCCCACATAAGGAGAATAGTATTATTTGCATATGATCAGAAGAATACTATTAAATAACTGCATTTTAAGTAACATCTAAAACAAAATGGATACATTTCCAGTGCTTCAAAAGAAAACTCCATGCTGGAAAAATTCCTGCTTTATTTCTGTTTCTATCTACAGAAAAAATTTCTGGAAGATATTTTAAATACCAGCATAATAATAGGCACATCACAATTATTTATCCTGTCATCTTTACTATTTAAATAAAAAGCCAAAGGACAGGTCTATGAACACAAAAAGCATAAAAAACAATCCCTCTGTCAATACTCATACTGACAAAAAGGCATCTGAATGGCCCACCATTCAAAGTGCTCCCTGTAGCCCAGAAATGGGAATCACAAGTTTGACAGATAACAGAACACTGCCCAGGTCTACTAAAGCTTTTGCTTTATACTAAGAATTTTAAGCCAGAAAAATACTTCAAATGGAGTATAAATGTATTTGATGTCAGGAGTTTATTATCTCAATTCCATAAACAGGAAGACAGTACAAACACACAGTCTTGGAATGTTTAAGAATCATTGGCAAACATTATCCCTTTCTCTTAACCTATCCTATCCTCAGACTTTCATTTTTTCTTAAACAAGAAATATATACACACAAGGAATATACTTAGATGTTATACAGTCATCCAAAACTAAACACATCCAAAACATCTTACCCAACACTATCAGTCAGCCAAACCGATATGTTCTCCAGTTTCCAAGTTTTTAAACTGCCCATAAATCTTTGACTTTTCTCTCTAGTCTGCTCACGTTAAATCTTGTTAACTTTGTATAAGAAGTTATAACTGTTCATTCAACACAACTGGAGTTTACAACCTAACTACCTGGTAATCAGTGTTTGCATCTACCCTCAATCTTTCCCTCAATCCTTTACATTCTAGAATCCCGTTTTTGAAGAGTTATTTCCCATGTCATCCTTTGGCAAGAGCATATAAAGAATTATATGAGTAAAATTAGGCATTTCGTTAGTATTTACTAAATCTCAAGAACTCCTATGTATTCTCTCATTATCACATTCAATCTCTCTCAAGGTAAACATGAAGTTAGTTACATGGTGGGGGTGGTGAAAGGAAAGACAAAATATTTGTATTAAAAAGTTCTTTCTTTAACCTTCCTCATTCTTTTGAATCTTATTCTAACTGAACTGCCACAAAATGGATATTAATTTACTCAACCTATAGACTTGTACAAGTGGCAGATTTTCTTAGTACACCTCTCTTTACATATCATGTTGTTTTTTGATACTCCAACCTAGGAGATTCAACTGGTTCTCAACTCAAACATTAAGAGCAATAATGTATATCTACTGAGCACCTACTATGTACAAGGCATGTGTTCATGCCTAATTTCATTTAATTCTCACAACTACTGCCTGAGGTTAAGCATTATAATTATCTCCATTTTGGAAATTTAAAAAGTAATAGAGAAAAGTCATTAAGCTACTTCTTCAAGACAACCTCCCTGAGAAGTAGTAAAATTGGGACTCAAATCCATGTATGACTCTAAAGCCCAAATTCTGAATGATCCCTCTCTCAAGAGTGTAAAGCTCCCCCACAACCTCCATCTTATTTTACTGCTTTCACTTTTTTTTCTACTTTGGCAAAAATTTGTCATCCTTTACATGTGACTTCCCTGAAAAGTCTAACACTCTCTCAGAAACGATCCATTTCCTTTCCACCTTCAAAATTCTACTTTATTCTCTTCATTTTATAAATCCTTCTTAGATTAGTACCATACATTTCCAGTCCACATGATACAGTGCCAGCCACCACTCCTGGCCTCTGTTCTCTCCAAATATTTTGTGCTTTGGTACAAAGAACTAGTGTTATGTATATGTAGTCTTGTCACCTGACATTAGCAGAGTCCAATTTAATCTCATGAAGAACAAAAAACAGCAAGGTACAACACTAGCAAACAATAGATTCAATTATATTTATGTAGATAACTTGGTTATATCCTAAGAATGTGATTTGATGGGAAATTTTTCATATCCCTGCAAAGTATATACTCCTATCCTTTCCCATTTGCAGCTCAAATCTTCTTGTTAACCTAAGTAGGTCTGGAGTTTCTGATGATACTAAGGAGTTGTATATAATATGAGCACTACAAATGATAAGCTATAGTTCAGTGTAGCAATTGTTTATATGGATTGCAAAAGTTTTTTTTAAACTGTGAGAGAAACACTATCTCTACAGTGTTCTTGAAAAATAAAGGGAAGAGAGAGGAAGAGAGGATGGCACAGTCTGCTCTTCCTCAGAGTGCTAAATACATGGCGTTGGCACTGCTATTGGAATGCTTCCATCTACCATTGCAACTGGGCCATGCCAACCAAGAATGCATTCTTTAGCTGCTACCTTTTGGGAAAACTTAACAAAACAAACACCTTGAACATTCTTGAGACCTTCACTATTTTGAAAAGCAAACTGAAGAACAGTTCAAAATGACCTTTTATTAATCTTAATTATTACCATCTAGATTCCTTTTAAGCATATTTTCATTTTAACATTTTTAAAGTGAGGTTGTACAGTTCAAAATGCAAAAAGAACAACATTTTAAAGTGGTTTTTTTGGCCACACCCACAGCATGTAAAACTTCCCAGGCTAGAGGTCAAACCCACAACACAGCAGTGATCCCAATCACTGCAGTGACAATGCTAGATCCTTAACCTGCTGTACCACGAGAGAACTCCTAAAGCTGTTTTACTATTCTTGAATGCAAACACCTTGTTATTCTCCAAAGGCAAATAATTTCATATGTTTTTTACGTATGCCTGGAGAAGTTTTACATATACAGTTGTATATACACATATACACAAACCATTATAAATACACATACAAAATTAATACACATTTCTATTATTTTTTCCCTTTATTAATGCATATACGGAGTTCCCATTGTGGCACAGGGGAAACAAATTCAACTAGTAACCACGAGGTGGCGGGTTCTATCCCTGGCCTCGCTCAGTTGGGTTAAGGATCTGGTGTTGCCATGAGCTGTGGTGTAGTCACAGAGGCAGCTCAGATCCTGCGTTGCTGTGGCTGTGGTGTAGGCTGGCAGCTGTAGCTCCAATTAGAACCTAGTCTGGGAACCTCCATATGCCACAGGTGTGGCCCTAAAAAGAAAAAATAAATAAAAAATAAAAAAATATATATACACACACTGTTCTGTACCTTAATTTTTTGATTTAACGTACTCTGGGAGTTCCCATTGTGGTTCAGTGGTTAAGGAAACTGACTAGTAACCATGAGGTTGCGGGTTCGATCCCTGGCCTCACTCAGGGGTTCAAAAATCTGGTTTCCATGAGCTATGGTGTAGGTTACAGATACGGCTCAGATCCCGCATTGCTGTCTCTGGCTATGGCCTAGGCCAGCAGCTACAGCTCCAATTCAACCCCTAGCCTGGGAACCTCCATATGCCACGGGTGTGGCCCTAAAAAGACAAAAGACAAAACAAAACAAAAAACACATTCTGGAAACCAGTTCTATATTGGGGCATAAAGAGCTTCATCATTCTTTTTTATGGGTCATACAGTATTACACTGAATGAGGTAACATACTTTATTCAACTAGTTCCCTACTAATGAACATTTAGATTATTTCTAAGCTTATAATAAATGCTATAATTATTTTTGAATACATGAAAGTTGTTTACATGCAAATATATATAAAAGCTTAATTCTAAGAATTGCAACTGCTGGGTCAAAGAATTAAAAAAATTCCTTTGTCATTTATTTATTTTTCGTAGTTATATTTTCCCAGTATTATTGAGAAATAATTGGCACATATCACTGCATAAGTTTAAAGTATACAGCATGATGGTTTAATTTACAAATCTAGTAAAGTGATTACTACAATAGATTCAAGCTAATATCCACCTTCTCATATAGATACAATAAAAAAAAAGAAAAAAGGAACATCTATAGTCAACTAATCTATGATAAAGGAGGCAAGAATATACATTGGACAAAAGACAGCCTCTTCAATAAGTGGTGCTGGGAAAACATGTAAAACAATGAAACTAGAACACTTCCTAACACCATGCACAAAAATAAACTCAAAATGGATTAAAGATCTGGATATAAGACCTGATACTATCAAACTCTTAGAGGAAAACATAGGCCAAACACTCTCTGACATAAATGATAGCAACATCTTCTCAGATCCATGTGTCAGAGTAAGGACAATAAAAAGAGAAATAA
>PVHT021183634.1:6539218-6606718 GCA_004024745.2 Catagonus wagneri
ACAGCTCCTACAGCTCAACACCAAAGAAACAAACAACCCCATCAAAAAATGGGCAGAGGATCTAGGCAGACAATTCTCCAAAGAAGACATGCAGATGGCAAATAAACACATGAAAAGATGTTCAACATCACTCCTCATTAGAGAAATGCAAATCAAAACCACTATGAGGTACCACCTTACACCAGCCAGAATGGCCATCCATCATCAAAAAGTCTACAAACAATAAGTGCTGGAGAGGGTGTGGAGAAAAAGGAACCCTAGTACACTGTTGGTGGGAATGCAAATTGGTGCAGCCACTGTGGAAAACAGTATGGAGATTCCTCAGAAAACTCAAAATAGAATTACCATTTGATCCAGCAATCCCACTCCTTGGCATCTATCCAGCAGACACCATGACCCGAAAAGACACATGTACTCCACTGTTCACTGCAGCACTCTATGCAATAGCCAGGTCATGGAAACAACCTAAATGCCCATCGACAGAAGAGTGGATAGGGAAGATATGGTACATACACACAACGGAATGTTACTCAGCCATTAAAAGGAACGAATTACCAACATTTATAGCAACATGGATGGACTTAGAAATCATCATGCAAAGTGAAACCAGTCAGACAATTAGACAGCAACACCCAATGCTACCGCTTACATATGGAAACTAAAAAGACACAATGAACCTTCTTACAGAACAGACAGTGACTCACAGACTTTGGAAAACCTTGGTTTTTCAAATAAGACAGTCTGGGGGGGGTGGGGGGATGCACTGTGGGTTTGGGATACAAAATCTGTAAAATTGACTTGTGATGATTTATGCACACCTATAACTGAAATAAAATCCATTAAGAGGGAAAAAAATAAAAAAAATAAAAAATAAATAAATAGGATCAGGAAGGTCAAGAGTCTTGTTCCTGGTCACACAGCTAGATGGGAATTCAAAAAAAAAAAAGAAAAAAGGAAAAAATTTTCTTCTGATGATGAAAACTCATAGGATTTACTCTCTTAACAACTTACCTACATATCATACAGCAGTGTTAGCTACAGTCATGATGTACATTACTAAAATCTGATATTGCCAAAGAAGGTTATAACAATTTATATTTCCAATAGCAATTTGTAAGACTGCCTGTCTAAACACCACTTTCATCACACTGTTACCAAACTTTTTGATCTCTGCCAATCTGATAGATTTTAAAAACGGTGGTTCAGTGAAGTTTTACTTTGTTTTGACTCTTTTTCAGTAGAATGGAGTGGTTAAGGGTGTGGGTTCTCAGGCTATCTCCTGGCTCTGCCAGTCATTTGGTTATGCATTCACTGTGCAACGATGGGCAAGTAACTTAACTTCTATGCCTCTACTTCCTCATAAGTCAAACAGGGTAATAACAGTCCAATTTCAAACGTTCTTATGAAAATCAGATGAGTTAATACATATGAAGCACCTAGAATTGTGCCTGGCACACAAATACTCACTATACCGTAGTTATTTTTTATCTTATTTTGAGTAAGGGTGGGCAATTTTGTTTGCATGTTTAAGAGTTACTTGTATTGCTTTTTCTAATTGTCTTTTCAGGCCTTTTGTCCTTGTTTTATTGGATTAGAATTCAAAATATACAAAACTACTGCAAATCAATAAAACAAGTCTAACAGAAAAGCAGGCAAAGGATGCAATAGGTCATGAAAAAAGTAAAACTGGTCAATTTTAAGTCTTAGCCACTACCACAACAGCATTCTCCCCTTAAAAACTTATTGAAAGGTGACAATGGAGTTTTGCTTCCCTTATTCTCTCTCCAGCTACATTTCTGAATCTCAGTTCATATTTTCTTCCCTCATATAAATTTTCCCAGACATTCATAACACTTGTCACGCTCTGAAATTACTCTTACTTATTGACTTATTTTTTTGTCTGTCTCTCTGTACCAAAGTGTATGGTCTTTGAGGGCTGCATACCTGTCAGACATGTTCACTGCTGTATTCCAAGCACCTAGAAGAATCTCTGGGTTAGACAAAGCAAGTAGTATTTATCTGATTAGTGACACTGTTTAAAGTTAAACTGAAACTGGAGCCCTCATAAAGCACAGATGGGAATATAAATGGTGTGGCCACTATGGCAAAAGTCTCGCAGTTCCTCAAAGATTAACATAGAGTTACCTTAGCATATGACATGGCAATACCACTCCAAGGTATACACCCCCAAAAAATGGAAATATTATGTCCACACAAAAACTTATACTTGAATGTTCCTAACAGCATTATTCATAATAGTCAAAAAGGTGAAATAATCCAAATATCCATCAACTGATGAATAGATAAAGAATATACTCATTCAATGGAAAGTTATTCTGCAATAAAAAGAAATGAAATGTTGATATATGCTGTAACATGGAAGAACCTTGAAAACTTAATGCTGAGAGTCATTCACAAAATACCACATATTATATGATTTCACTGATTTGAAATGTCAAAAATAGGCAAACTGGAGTTAACTCAGTGGTTAATGAACCTGACTAGCATCCATGAAGACGTGGGTTCAATCCCTGGCCTCGCTCAGTGGGTTAAGGATCTGGCGTTGCCACGAGCTGTGGTATAGGTCACAGACGTGGCTCAGATTCTGAGTTGCTGTGGCTCTGGCACAGGCCGGCAGCTACAGCTCCGATTGGACCCCTAGCCTGGGAACCTCTATATGCCACCTGTGTGGCTCTAAAAGTCAAAAAGACAAAAAAAAAAAAAAAAATAGGCAAACAGAAGGACAGAAAGCAGGTTAGTGGTTGCCTAGAGCTGGGGATGAGAAGAAAATTGGGAGGAAGTGGGTATGGGGTTTCTTCAAGGAAGTGATGAAAATTTTCTAAGATTGATTACTGTGATGGTTGCACAATTCTGTGACTATGCTTTTAAAAAATAGCGGATTTTCCACTTTAAGTGGATGAACTGTATTATGTGAATTATATCTCAATAGAGTTGTTACTTTTTTAAAGTTAAAACTTTGATGAATTTTGATGTTTGACACCGAAGGAATGGAGATATCACTACCACTTTGCTGGAACTGATGTGTGGATTTGGGAAGAAAAGAATAAGAGGAGGAAGGAAAAAAAATCTCCTTTTTAGAGTGCTAAAATCATTCTATTGTCTAAAAAGATCATTCATGGACAATCCAATTTCATTTTTTTCTTCTCCAAATTGATCTAGAACTGTACAACATCTGCTTTGTTTTCTCTTGTCCAAAGCTCTTCTTGTAAGACTCATCTGCAGCAAACGTGGAACCAGATCTCCATACACCATTACTGTGTAAGCCTAACACTGTTTCTCGGCGTAAAGCTGAGACGGAGAAGACATCAGGAAAAGCCAGCTTTCCTTTGTGAGTTCTAACACTGATGAGGAGTTCAGGTAGCAGGCAGGACCATGTTCTATTATGCAACACCACTCTGGCACTTTGGTAGTAATCTGAAAGCCACATACATTTTATGGTAGCACAGGCTCTAATTCTTTCATCTTTAATGAAAAACCACAGATAAGATGTCTTTTAAATATCATTCTTAACCTTTTAAGCAACTGTTTTGCAAAATAACTGAAGACCCTTTATAGATATCCTATAGTCATCACAAATGTTTTCAGAGCATTAAACTGAGTTTGGACAAAGTTGATTTATTTCTAATGCACCCAACCTAAAACTTTCTGGTTTAAAGTATTCTGCAGGCTGCCTTCCAGAGCCATGTTACAAAAATTTCAGAGAAAGTAACAATATAATAAATAAGAAAGGTACAGGTTTTGGAGCCAGATAAATCTCAGTTTGAATCCAGCACTGTCACTTATCAGCCATGTAATCTTAGGCAAGTAACCTGACTTTGCCAATCCTTAGTTTTCTGACTTATACAATTAGAAATAGAATAATACAGGGAGTTCCATTCGTGGCTCAGTGGTTAACGAATCCGACTAAGAACCATGAGGTTGCGGGTTCGATCCCTGGCCTTGCTCAGTGGGTTAAGGATCCGGCGTTGCCGTGAGCTGTGGTGAAGGTTGCAGATGCGGCTCGGATCCCGTGTTGCTGCGGCAAAGGCCGGCAGCTACAGCTCCTGTTAGACCCCTAGCCTGGGAACCTCCATATGCCGTGGGTGCGGCTCTACATAAGGCAAAAAGACCAAAAAAAAGAAATAGAATAATACAAATGTATGGCGATCTTAGGAGTCAGCAAAAAAACGTAATACTTTCTTCATTACCAGCACATTTTTGGCATACTGCAGGAACTTACTGCTGTAAATACTAATTTCTTTTCCCTATTTGGTCCTCTTCATAATCATACTTCAATAATGAGCACCAAAGGATAAAGCTCAAAGGTAATCTCTCTTAAGCCAAACTTCACGCTGAAATAACAGAGGCAAAATCGTACAGTAGTTAAGATGACACAGACTCTGAAACTTCCAGAAATAAGAACATAGCAGCGCAGATATTTTAAAAATCTCACCAGGAGATCCCATCGTGGTGCAGCGGTTAACAAATCCGACTAGGAACCATGAGGTTGTGGGTTTGATCCCTGGCCTTGCTCAGTGCGTTAACGATCTGGCATTGCCTTGAGCTGTGGTGCAGGTCGCATACATGGCTCGGATCTGGTGTTGCTGCGGCATAGGCTGGTGGCCACAGCTCCAATGCGACCCCTAGCCCGGGAACCTCCACATGCTGCAGGTGCGGCCCTAAAAAGCAAAACAACAAAAACAAAACAAAACAAACAAACAAAAAAACTCACCAAACTTTGTCACTATAACCATTCAGAGCAATCGGGAAAGAATAAACCCTCGTATGACATCTAGAAAAGTAGGTGATAAAGAATCCCCTCCCAAATCTTAGAATATAGATAGGTGTGGCCAAAAACATCCAACAACGGCAAGCAGTGACAGCAAAGAGAAGTACAAAGGGACAGCCATAGAACCCAAAACTTACCAAGAAAAAAACCACTCCCAAAGGGAAAAGGACCAAATGCTATGTGGGATCCTAGGCAAGTGAAGCTGAGAGCTACTGAAATGAAAGGAGTCCATACAGGCTCCAAGTCACAGAGAAAAAAATCTTAAAAATTAAGGACTACTTAAATGATGTAACTGACTATCAATCCAATCTCAAACACAGTGGTTTGTACATCCTCAGGGATATATAATTTGACAGCCCTCTCCTAAAAAATTGCAAAAAAGGCTTTAACTTCATCCAAGAGTCTAGATTGTTGTTTTGAAACCATTATAGATTTAAAAAAAATAAATAATTATATTAATTTTGTTGGGAATCCAATTTTTAGCATAAAGAAAGAACTATAAGATCAAAGAAGTTAAGCAAAGACCGCATAATCTTAAATCTGAATTACAACGACCAATGTGAGCTTACTTTTCCCCCCTCTCCTTTCCTAAAATCAAACAACCCAGCAGTAACAAGTACCCATACTGTAGTCTTGATACATCATCCTTCAATAAAAAGAACCATAGCTCTTTGGAGAAATGGCAGATTCCAGGCCTAATGCAAGAAATATACAAGATGAGCCTGGCATTTTTGTTGTGCCAGAAAGTAAGAAGCTATAAAAGAATCTGGATAAAAGGACACAGAAGCCAGCTAGAAGGAGCTCCCACTGGACAAAATGCGGGGCAATTTCAGCATCAGAAAGCATAATACAACTGATTAAAACACACTGCACACACCAAAAGCCAAGATTCACAATAACTAAAAAAAAGGAAAAGAAAAAGAAAGAAGTCAAAACTTACACACCACTGGAGGAGTATAGGCACTACCTCATTATTTTGTAAATAGATAATTAAAGGGAAAGAATTACGCTTTATGTTTTTCTGTTTTGACTGCCCGTGGCAGATGGAGTTCTCAGGCCAGGGGTCAGATCCAAGCCGCAGCTGTGACCTAAGCCACAGCTGTGGCAACGCTGAATCCTTAGCCCACTATGCTGGGCTGGGGATCAAACCTGCATCCCAGTGATCCCAAGTTGCTGCTGATTCCACCGCACCACAGTGGGAACTCCAACAATTACACATTTTATACTGCTTGAATTGCAGTTCACGACAACAAAATAGCCCTAGTGGACCAAATAATTGGAAAGTATCACTTTTAACTCCTTAGAAATTCAGTAATTCACTATGCTTCAATTTTAAAAAGGAAAGAAATTCAGCCCTGACCGCCCATGGGTGGTGAAAGTATGATGAATCAGAAACTACAAAGAAAGTATCAGGCAAGCAGTAGTGGAATCCACTGATCAATCTTCACATTACAAAAAGTAAGACAAGTAAGCTTTATGGCTGATGCGATACAATATGAATCTTTAGATCTAACTTAGTCTAGAAAAAATTCAGGGAATAGAGGCAAAAATTAAATGATGCCACGAAAAAGTAATCAGCAAGATCCAGAATATGAATCATTCTTCAGGATAACCACTTGATTTCTACAACAAGCCACTGTGGTACATGGAAAAGCACAGTTGTGGTGGGGGGAGCAGTATCTGTTCTAGTTTGAAAGATGGTTAAGAGTAACACAATCAAATAAGTGAACGAACATTTTTGAATCCTGATTCAAACAATTCAACTGTTAAAAGACATGTCAGACAATCAGGAAAACTGAACAGAGAAGAGATATGAAGGAAATCTCGTTATCTGAGGAACTTAATTTTGTGAGGTGTGATAATGGCCCTGTGGTTTATATAAAGAAGAAAATATCTTTTAAAAAGAGAACTTAAGTATTTCATGGTGAAATAATACAGAATTTGGGATTTACCTTAATATAGTCTAGCAGGAAAAAGTTGTAGGAGGAGATATAAAACATTAATGGAGTTTAAATTAGGCTGATGGATCTAAGAGTTTACTGCGTTCTCTACTTTTTTATATGTTTGAAAATTTTTATAATAAAACATAAAACATACAAACCAACAAATAAAAAACAGACAAAAAAAAAAAATGAACTCCAGAATCAGACAGCTAGGAGACTGAATCCCAGCTCCACGAATTATTAATTATGTAAATTTGGGCGAGTAATTTAACTTCACGCGGTTCTCCTATCATGGGGGAAATAGTACTTCCATTTACTAAGTTTGAATGAGATAATCCATATAAAGCAGGAAGAATGTTTCTAGTACATCAAAGAAGTCTAGTACATCAAAGAATGTCAGTCATTGCTATCATTACTATTAGTAGCATCAGTAAAGTAGTGACAGCAAAGAGTCTTGAATAGTTCTTAATGTTTCTTTTTGTCAAAACTTATTTCTTTTTCAAAAACACATTTAAATACACAATACCAAACATCTATAAATAACTATTTTTCCTTTTCTATTACTCAGCTTTTTGAAAACTAATAAGCACAAAAATCAATAAAAAAGCAAAGGTCAATTGTTTTAAATTTTATGCTATTCTTCAATTAATATTTATCTATAATTCACGGTTCTTTTTTAATTTGAATTTTCTGCAAAATGATACATAAAAGAAATTACATAGCTAAGAGTAAATCTAAGAAATATTCGAAGCCTTCTTTTTTCAACTGAAAGCTGAAAATATTTTTCTCATTTCTAAACAAAATCACTTAGGTGCTCATAATACATACGCTTTACATAATACCAAAAAAAATCCCTTTTGAAAATAAAAAATTATACCGAGGTCTACAGAGCTGAGGTAACTGAGAAATTTTTCCTTTCACTTTTAATCAGGCTTCCTGTTGTAAAAGCTCAGCAGACAGTGACGCGAGACACTGCCTCCCAACTTCAGTTCACCTTTGCAGTTCCACAAGGGACACCATGTCAAGATTGTTCAGCTTTTTTGATGAGTGCTGCGTGGGTAACTAATGTGTAAATGCAGATACGTATAGAAAGCAGTTTTGACAGTGATGTATTGCAACTGGTTCCAGATGTCGGTAAGGGATGCTTGGCCAGGCATCTGGGGCTTCACTGCCACAGAGCAGTTCCAGTACCAAGTCAATCTTCAAAAGACCACGGCACCTTAATTCTTCAATTAGAACCCTCTTAAAACAATTACTCTTTGCTTCTCTTCTTTCAGAAAAAAACATTGAAATATTTTTATTTTGTTGCTTATTTTTTTTAATTTAAAGAAAGGAAGGTTGACATATGGAGCATTATAACAGTTTGACTGAGAGAAAACTTCAAAGCAAACTGCTGAAATATTCAAAATTAAGCACATATCCATGTCATATAATGAGAATTTTAACTAAATTACACTGAAACTTGAATACATATAGAAGTTTAAGCAAGCCCTGGTTAGCAAAGTAAATGCTGAGATTGCTCACCTAATGATACCGGAAGTCCTAAGATCATCATTAACATGGTACATATATATAACAATAATTATAACTCAAATTATCAAGATTATTTCTCTTTTTGCTGTCTATAAACTTGACAAGTGTATATTAGCTAAAGAAAATTACTGCATTTGCGCTGACTTTAAAAACTAAATGATAAATTTTATAATACTGTATTTTGGGGATAAAATCCTAGAAAAGGACTGACAAGCAGCCTGTGAATAAATGAAATTTCTGGTCCACTGGCTAATAAAGTGCAATAAGATGTATACAAAAATTCCAGAGTAGAAAGACATTATTACAATCAGGCAATGAATAGCCTTTAACCTTTAAAATTGATAAAGGTGCACTTTCTACGTGAAAAATGTTGTAGCACAGCTCCAACACAAGCATTTGGTCTAATGGGAATTTTTTCAAGTAACCTGTCTGTCTCCCTCTTCTTTCAATACCAAACTCACTGCTCCAATCAAAAAAACTCTCAGGGGACCACCTACAGCTACATTCTCTCCATGTGGTTTTGCTATAAGGCATTTTCTCATTGATCAAGGGAACAGCAGAAAGCATGCGTTCTGTTTATCCTGCAACAAAGAAGGTGACTTACATTACTGATTTTCAGTATCAAATCAAAGGTTTTAAAATACTTTTAATAAAGGCCAACTGGTCTGTCAGAATGATGTTTAGAACTCTATGTTCCTTTTGATTTCCTAATAAATTAAATATATTGAACATTCTAAATACGTTACAAAACTTTTAATCTGTGAGAGAACCTTGTGGTCAATAACTTCCTGTTAAAAATAAATTTTTTAACTTTGGTCGGATACAGCTTGATATGCTAATTGAAAGGTCAAGAGTAGTTTTAAAAACTGACCGATCTTATTTTTTTAGATGGATCATCAAATTTATTTCTAACCTTGCATTTAAATGATCAACCAGTAAAATTTTATTACAAGCTTAGAATACATTAAAGAATAGTGCCAGATAGCAAAGAGCTATAAAGTATTTATTCCAATCTTCCCTTTTATAGGGTTCTGTTATGACAAATCTTTATTGTGACATGCATAGCAACCAAAACAAAACGACCTTAATTTTGGTCCTACCTTAAATATGAGTTTTGATTTATAATAAATTATGTTCAACAAACAAAAATATAGTTGGAGTATTTCTACATAAGCTTTTAATTATTCTGAAACATGGAAACTTTACATATAATTGTATAATCTGACACAATTATATGCATCAGATCTGGAAAGCCAAAAAATTACTGCCTATGAAATTGTGGATGCAAGTATATTTAACTGCATGACTTTTCTGTTTATCTTCTCAGTTTACTAATAACTCAAAAGAATTCCTCTGGGGAGTTCCCATTGTGGCGCAGAAGAAACGAATCCAACCAGGAACCATGAGGTTGAGGGTTCGATCCCTGGCATCACTCAGTGGGTTAACCATATGGTGTTGCCATGAGCTGTGGTATAGGTTGCAGACGCAGCTCAGATCTGGCGTTGCTGTGGCTCTGGCGTAGGCTGGCAGCAAGAGCTCCGATTGGACCCCTAGCCTGGGATCCTCCCTGTGCCACAGATGCGGCCCTAAAAAGACAAAAAGACACACACACACACACACACACACACACACACACACACACACAAAGGAATTCCTCTGGACAATAAACTAGTACTTCTGAGAAAGCAAAATACAAATTAGTATATCCAAAAGTCCGAACTTAAAAATTACTAACATCTTGGGAGTTCTCACTATGGTGCAGTGGGTTAAGAAGATGACTGTAGCAGCTTGGGTAACTGTGGAGGCATAGGATCAACCTCTGGCCCAATGCAGTGGATTAAAGGATCCAGCATTGCTGCAGCTGTGGCACAGGTTGTTGCTGTGGCTTGAATTAAAGCCCTGGCCTGGTAACTTCCATAAGGCCACAGGTGTGGCCAAAAAACAAAAACCTACTGACACCTATATTCAACACACAAAAACATGGCAGACTAAGGTTCTACATGAATTCAGTTTCTGATTCTGAAAAGTAAGTGCACAATTCCAGAACAAAACTATGTATTAAAGTCTTATTTCTGGTGGCAATGTAAATTGTTATAACCACTTGGGAAAGCAATTCAGCAACATAAAGTTAGAATACAGACATATTCTATAACCCAACATTTTTACTTTTAGTTACATACCTCAGAGAAATTCTTACATGTGGATGTGAATATGTGTATGAGCATATTTATAGCAGAAAATCTTTGGGAACAATTTAAGCATCCATCAACAGTGAAATAAATATGAAGTTTATCTGCATGATGGAACACTACAAAGCAGTTAAAACTAATGAAACTGATCCACAGGTATCTAACTGGATACACTTCAGAGGGAGTAAAAGCAAGCTACAAAACTGGACATATACATTATATTTAATCAATACTAAAAAATATCAACTATATATTACTTATGAACACATGCATATATAGTAAGTTTTTTTAAAATTCAAATGAGAAGCAATATGAACCAACTACAAGATAAGTACCACTCAAGTAGGCTAGGAAAGTTAGTGACTAAAGGGATCGGGAATCTTCAACTATATATAACTTTTTAAATATAAATATCTAAAGCAGATATGGCAAATGTTAACATCTATTAAATTCAACAGAAGGAATATGGATGGCCATGTGCTTGAAATATTTTACAATTAAAAATTAATATGTAAAAACTCCATAAACCCTACAAAGCCTTTGACTTCAGAATTTCTACCAATAACTCATTCAAATACAATCATTTATACAACGCATAATTTTGTCGGGTTAAAAACTATGCCCACAGTTGAAGAACAAAACAATCTATTCTTCCTAATAAGGTCTTCACATAAGAAGCTGAGCTGTCTAAATACTCAGTACTGATATTACCATTAATATGTTTTTGTAGCATTCATAATCATAGATACATTTTCAAAGGAAATATTCCCCTAATCACCAATGACCTTACATGAATCAGCAAATATTCCAGACAAGCTAGAGTCCCTAAGCATTTATAACATCTGATTTTCAATTCTGTCTGAAACTTCACATAAAAACATTTTAAGGAAAGAGGAAGGTTATTCCTATATCATTCATGACAAATAATCAAGATATGAGAACAGTAATTAAATTATTTAGATTTTAGGTCAGGAAGCTTTTTTTTTCAAATAAAAAATCCTACATATGAAAAATTAGACCCATAAAAACATTTAAAGTAGGTAAAAATCATTACCACAAAGAATTTCTTAAGATTGTGATGAATAAAGGAACTTATTAAGCTAGTATCTCTAAGCACTATGTACAACTTTAGCAGTTTTCTACTGGAATTAAACTCTAATTTTTGGAACTAGTTAAATATTTGTGTTACTGCCTTTCTCATTCAAAGACACTATGCTAAAAATGAACTGATGGAAAACTGCTACCCATAGTACACATTTAGAAAGTGTCTCCTAATGCAAAATTAAATAAACTTCCAGAATATTCTAGCAAAGATTCTAAATTAGAATCTAAAATAAGGGAAGATGGTAATCCTCTGGTGGCCTAATGGGTTAAGGATGTAACATTGTCATTGATGTGGTTCAGGTCGCTGCTGTGCAGCAGGCTTGATCCCTGGCCTGGGAACTTCAGCATGCTGCACGTGTGGTCAAAAAAAATTAATAAAATAAAACAAGGGAAAAAAAAACAGATAAAATAAAACAAGGGAAGCTATATATTGAGCTTGGTCATATTACAGTCATGGATTGATCCTCTAAATACCAAAACTGAGCAAAAAGGACGAAGAAAAATGGATACTTATTAGCAGTATACAGCACATCAGAAGTAAAAGGTGATGTTTATTTGTAAAATGAGAATACTTTCTATATCAGTGGTTTTTGAAATGTGGTTCAGGTACCCTTGCGGCCCCTAAGGCACCCTCAGGGTTCCAGCAAGGTCAAAACCATTTTCGAAATATTACTAAGATGTTGTTGCCCTTTATCCTCTCATTTGCTCATGAGCATACAAGGAAGTTTACAAGTGGCCACATGCAGTATAATATCACAACAGATTGATGCAGAGCAGATATGAGAATCCAGCTATTGAAGTCAAGACACTGAAGAGGTTTGCCAAAAAAAAAAAAAAAGGCAAAACAATGCCATACTTATAATTTTTTCTTTTGAAGCCATAAGTTTTTTATTTTTTTAATTTCATTTTTAAGATGCCAAAAATACAATCAGTTTATTACTGTTACTTTAAAATAAACTAATAATTTTCATTTATAGTGTAGTGAATATTGATAGAGATAATCCACATAAGCAAAAGATCTCTAGGGTTCTCAATAACTCTGTGTGGTATGGAAAAGGGTCCTGAAAACATAAAGAAAACCAATGACCTAAAACTTAGAGCTGATATGAGGATGAAATGAACTAACACCTGTAAGGAACTTTTCATAAGGTATACCAAACAATAAGTTCTCAATAAATACTAGCTGCCATTGTTATAGTACAATAGCTGTGATTACAGAAAGCAGTGTTGAGACCAAGGATCCTTGGGAATTTGTCTTCCATTCTGTAGTAAGCAATGAGTATTTTCTTTTAACTTTAAAAAGTCAAATTTAATTCATCATATAGATTTTAATTTAAATTCTATCCTAGTAAGTCTATACACTATCTTGCTAGACCTGGTAAATTTCCTTATGAACTAAAAGGCCTTGATTCCTTAGATTTAAAATATACCTTTGAGTCTACCATAGAGTTCTCTTTTCCTTTGAGCCACCAGGAAAGAAGCAAGAAGCAGCCCGTGTCCTGTGCCAACCATGACAAATTAATCAGGATATTTCATTCTCCTTTGAAATACAAAATCAACACAGGAACACTGAGTAACAGAACTGAAGGGCGTTTGAGCAAGCTTTCAGTCAGGTCCCAGACTACAGTCAGATCTAGCACATCCAAGACAGACCAACAGATGCAGAGAATCACAAACTGAGTAGTTACTTTTCACACTAGAGGTTAAGTAGCTCTTCCACGAAGCCAACCAAAATCTTTATTGCTTTCATTTTAAGGTCGCCTCCTTATGTTTCATCTTTTATTTATTTACTTATATATCTAGTAGCTGAAGTATAGTTGATGTACAATGTGTTAATTTCTACTGTACAGCAAAGTGATTCAGTTTTATATATGCATACATTCTTTTTTTACATTCTTTTGCATTATAGTTTATCTCAAGATATTGAATATAGTTCCCTGTGGTCATCTTTTAGCTACAAAGATAAAAATAAATATGAATTATGAAGAAAAACATAATAATAATAATGGTAAATATGAAGTATGAAGAAAAAGTAATAGCTTATAGTACATAGAAGCCAAATCCCTGGCATCAAGCTTATAAAAATCTTTCAACCCTTTAGCCTTCTTTCATTCTCTTACCCTTTCTTTTCTACCTTCTAAATTCCAAAATAAAAACCATATTGGATCTTTTGGATTTTTTCTTTAAAAAAAAAAAAAAGGTGAACTGATTGATCCAAAGTCACTACCACAAAAATTCCATCAAGGCACCAGTGGACTATTTAGCCTTCTAAAACTTCCTTAGAAATTGTGACATAGCAAATTGTTCCCAAACCTAACATAGAAAACATTCCTTAAAGCTATCACCAAAGGCGCTCCCATTGTGACTCAGCTGGTTAAGGACCTGAGGTCTCTGTGAGGATATGGTTTTGATCCCTCGCTTTGCTCAGTGGGTTAAGTATCCGGCATTACTTCTTGCTGTGTAGGGTGCAGATGCAGCTTGGATCTGGGGTGGCTACGGCTATGGTGTAGATCACAGGTGCAGCTCCTGCCCAGGTAACTTCCATATGTGCAGGTTTGGTTCTAAAAAGGAGGAAAGAAAGAAAAAAGAAAGGAGTTCCCACTGTGGCTCAGCATGTTAAGAACTTGACTAGTACCCATGAGGATGCAGGTTTGATCCTGGCCTCACTCAGTGGGTTAAGGATCCGGCACTGCCCATGAACTGCAGCGTAGGTCACAGATACAGCTCAGATTTGGTGTTGCTGTGGCTGTGGCTGTGGTGTAGGCTACCAGCTTCAGCTCCAATTAGACCCTTAGCCCAGGAACTTCCATATGCCACAGGTATGGCCCTAAAATGAAGAAAAAAGAGAAAGAAAAAATTCATTTTCTGAAGTGCATGTCCAGGTGAATGTAGGTAAATACACAGTGTCATGACAACTTTTTTTTTTTTTTTTTTTTTTGCCTTTTGTCATTTTAGGGCCGCACTCGCGGCATGTGGAGGTTCCCAGGCTAGGGGTCTAATCGGAGCTGTAGCTGCCGGCCTACGCCAGAGCCACAGCAACGCAGGATCCGAGCCGCGTCTGCGACCTTCACCACAGCTCACGGCAACGCCGGATCGTTAACCCACTGAGCAAGGCCAGGGATCGAACCCGCAACCTCATGGTTCCTAGTCGGATTCGTTAACCGCTGCGCCACGACGGGAACTCCCATGACAACTTTTTTAATAATATGTTTTGGGTTTATTTTTTTTCCTGGCTGTGCCCAAGATCAAACTTCCACTACAGCAATGCCAATGCCAATTCCTTAACCTCTAGGCAACTAGGGAACTACAACAATGTGTATGTTTTTATAATACTACAGTGACTGGGGTAAATGTGGAAATGTCAATAATCAGTAGCAGTGGTAACGCATTAGCAGGGGAATCAGGGCATCTTCATTTCTCCCCCTTTCTCACAACTGTATTTCTGAGTTTCAGCCACCACAGTGGTGTCACGAAATACGGCTATGCTATGGACTTTCACATAAAATATTCAAACATAGTGAAACTTAATAAATGGTAGTAGTTACTGACAAAGAAAATTTCACATCATTTTTTAAAAACTAATCAGCAAAAAACCAATAACAAAAAACCCTGTATAAAGCCAAATTATACAACTGCTGAAATGAACGATCTATTAAAACCTCAAATTCAACTACCGTTTACTATGCGTTTCCTAAATATGAAGTACTGAATTAAGGCTGAGGATGTCACAATGTATTATGTGGCGTTTTTAAATAATAATTTAATACCATTGGAGTTCCCGTCATGGTACAGCAGAAACTAATCCAACTGGGAACCATGAGGTTGCGAGTTCGGTCCCTGGCATCGCTCAGTGGGTTAAAGATCTGGCATTGCCATGAGCTGTGGTGTAGTTTGCAGACGCAGCTCAGATCTTGTGTTGCTGTGGCTCTGGTGTGGGCCAGCAGCAACAGCTCCGATTAGACCCCTAGCCTGGGAACCTCCATATGCCTCAGGTGCGGCCCTAAAAAGACTAATAATAATAATAATAATAATAATAATAATAATAATAATAATAATAATTTAATACCATCAGCTTCAACACTACGATACCTGTATAAATGTATGAGAAAAGAGTAATAAAATATATGCATTTATCAAATTATAAAGCCTTTCTTCTACTACGGTCAAATTCAATCCAAGTTAAATTTAAACAGTATCCTTTTAAAACCTTTTCTACACTACTAAAAAGTTTGTTTATAAAAATGTCACCTATTAGATCTGAATATGAAGTATGCTCAGGGAAATGTCCAGTTTCAACAGGAAGAAACCCTCATTTTAGAGTTTCTACAAAGGTGCTAACATTTGCAGTAAAAGTATTATTATTTACAGTGAAAAACCACATGTACACAAGAAATGTTTTTAAAGTGCAGAACAACAAAAGAGTCCCTCCTTTAAAAATAATTGTCAGTGATCAAAGAATTTTCCCAGATCTTCTGCACAAAAGACACAGAGAAAAAAAAACACTCTCAAGGCTGCTTGCAAGAGCACTCCTTATCCCACAACTAATCAGGTAACAGGATAGAGTCCATTCTTTCAAAGCTACACAGCATATATGCTAGGGTTAAAAATATTTTCACAAAATTTTTCCAACAAAAGAACAATACAGTAGGATCACAAGCATGTTAGCTCACTGCCACTGTTTACAGCCTACCTTTAAATATTAAATTTTAATTTTACTTCTTTAGGAAAAATTACATAATTCTTCATAGCACAGTTTAAAAATAACTCCACTATTAATGCAGACCCTTTATTTAATCACAGGCTAATTTACTCCTGACAGAAAGTAAATTCCACTATTTTCTGTGAGGCTTTATGAAATTGCCATCATTTTTAATTAATTCTTAATTAAAATATATTACACCACAGCTTCTACCCATCTCTCTTGATATTCTAACATAATCAATTCAAGACCATTTACATATCATTAATTAAAAGCCTTCCTCTCTCATCCTTAAAATCATAATGAGGCTCTATTTCTCATTAGCAGCCTTTAAGGGATAAAATAACAATAGAGTAAAAAATGAATGGTAATTTTTAAAAATAATAATTTATATCTTTAAAATACTGTATAGTGGACAGTACTATCTTCAAAATTTCTCCACTTTAGAGAATTCTTGAATTCTTTCTGCATGTTTTTCAACAACACAGAGCAACAAATGGCTATACTTTGAAACTAAATCTTCAAATGAGACAGAAATAAATAAGAAATAGTAGCATCTTTGAAACTGGGAAAAATCAAATAGGTATCTGTATCTGGAGAATAAGTCTTACCATGAGTGGTACAAACAAACAAGCTACTATAAAAGAGGGAAAAGAAGACAATTAACATTGCCTTGCCTTCATTTCCATTTTTTAAAACCTGTCCTAAAATTTCAGAAATGATATAATCTGAACTGTCCATAGGAACCCTTTGCTTTTAAAAGGCCTCTTTTACTAAGAGTCCATTGTTAATACCTCTTAAATCTTAAGATGTAATTAGAAAAATATAATTGAACTTTCTATCTCTATGCATTTCTCACTAGCTTACTGCTGTCAGAATGAAGTATCTGTGGTTACACGAAGAACTGAAACAGAGAAGCTAGTAGGAAGTTCTATAATTAAACTCCAGAGCTATGATATGTTTTACACATTCTTAAATGAGCTGTGATATATGCTGGTACTATAAAAAGTTATCATTTATTGGTAATGAAAGGTAAAAATTAACCACCTTTTCAATGCTTTTACCTCTTCTGGAGGGTTTAAAGCCAAATACAGCTTGAGAGAAGATTTATAGTTACCCATGACATTTAACCCACTATTTTCAATATTTTGGCTATACATTATAAAATTAATACAACTTCAATTTAAATTACCTTTATGATTAGTGTAAAATAAAATTTCATAGCTTTTCTTTTGCCTTGAGCAACTGCAATGGTATTGACCTGTGCAATACTACCAAAAAAAAAAAGGGCTGACTTAAACCTTAATTTGTTACATTTCTCAGTTTATTATTCACAATTATATTTCAAAACCAAACTATGAACACAAATAGGAACCAAGTGAGTATCAAAATGTAACCAAAAAAATAATACCACACAATACAGGCAAAATAAAATCAGACTCATGCCTTGGAAATTTTATGCAGACTTATTGTCACCAGCATTAACTATATCTAGGTGCTTCATATCAGGCAAATCAGATTTATATCACTGTCTTCTGTCAAATGCAGGTGTTCCACCACAACTTGTCAAGACAGCCTGTCTGAATCTTCACACGTCAGACAGAATCACAGCACTTGGTGTTTTGGTCTGTTGACAGCAATTTATTTTGATGTGTTGTCACAATATGGAATTCTTCAGTGCTCTGCACCATGGTGCCAATAAGTCCCACTATACTTTTGCTACAGGTTTAGTAAAGGGAGAGGGCAAAGTTTTGCCTTACTTTGAAAATTACTTTATGAAAGCTCTAAGGACTTGATCTACAAGTGGAGAGGAGTACTAAACAGAAACAATTATTTCATTCCTTAATCCCAGCATCCAACATCCTATTTAACACTACAAACAATTTGGGTGAAGCAAAGTCAGACAGCCTGATAGGAACAAACAGGGACTCTAAAAAGTCCTGCAGGTCAAAAATCAGAGTAGTCCATCCTGAGACTAAACAATAGTGTGGGCTACATCCAGTGTGCTCATTTGTTTTCTCAGCTTTCATAGGACTGGCTTCAATCTCACAGTAAAAACTTCAATTCTGTATAGTGCAAGCATTTGTCATGTAACTATGTGTAAAGGCAGACACTAGGGGATATAGGAGAATGAGACGATGAATGGAAACAAATTTCTTTTGGTTTTTTAAAGATATGTTTTCTAGAAATCTGTACAAATTTCACATTACTATTCCATAGATATAAAATACAACTTTACAGAGGAAATACAAAAAAGACAACTAATTAAATGTGGCAGAAAAAAAGTTAACATTCATTAAAAAGCTCAGAAAAGTTTTACATTTTCTAATCTTTAACTATTTTATATTTTAATCTTTCATATTAATAGCCTCTATCTAAAATCAATTTAAAAAGACAGAATAGGGTTATACTAGATACATATATTTCCATTTATAAATAAAGATTTCTCAACATCTACCTCTAAACCTTTTCTTTTAAGCAAGAGAGATAACAATGTGTTCATGTTTCCTGTTTCCACATATAGTTCAATTACCTTATTATAAAAGGTCAAATTTTCAAAATAAAAAAATAATTCTCTTGAAATTTTAAAAAAGTAAAAAATTATCTTTAGATCTGGAATTACATATTAGAAAATTCAAGATTAAAAAAAATTCTTGTTCGAGTTCTCAGCAGAAATGAATCCAACTAGGAACCATGATGTTGCAGGTTTGATCCCTGGCATCGCTCAGTGGGTTAAGGATCCAGCATTGCCATGAGCTGTGGTGTAGGCTGCAGACGCAGATCAGATCCCGCGTTGCTGTTGCTGTGGTGTAGACCAGCAGCTGTAGCTACGATTCATCCCCTAGCCTGGGAACCTCCACATGCAGCCCTAAAACGACAAAAGACCAAAAAAAAAATTCCTGTCAAAGTAGTAACATTTTAAACAAGGGCTGGGTACAGGCAATGGACCCAAACAATGAAATTCCTCTTTGAAAAAAAGAGTGAATCACAAGTCTAAGCACAATTTAAAAAATAACCAAGTGTGACTATGTAATACCAAGTATGTAAGGTTTATTTCATTTTCTTTTTTTTTTTTTTGGCTTTTTAGGACTGTACCTGTGGCATACAGAAGTCTCCAGGCTAGGGATCAAACTGGAGCTGCAGCTGCTGGCCTACACTACTGCCACAGCAATGAGAGCCACGTCTGCAACCTACACCACAGCTCACAGCAATGTGGGATCTAACCCACTTAGCAAGGCCAGAGATAGAACCCGCATCTGCATGGATACTAGTTGAGTTCCTAACCTGCTGAGCCACAAGGGAACTCCCACGAGTCAGAATCAAAGCTGAACAAAGACTCCCTAGCTTTAAATAATTCCATTAAATTATACTCCATGAGTTCTTTCATTAGATAAGTCGAACAGGGCTGCCTTTTGGCACAAATCTAGAAAGCACTAGTCACACAATATTTTATAAATGGTGCAACCTGGAGTTCCCGTGGTGACTCAGCGGAAACAAATCTGACTAGGAACCATGAGGTTGCGGGTTTGATCCCTGGCCTTGCTCAGTGGGTTAAGGATCTGGCATTGCTGTGAGCTGTGGTTTAGGTCACAGACGTGGCTCGGGTCTGGCATTGCTGTGGCTGTGGCGGAGGCCGGCAGCTGTAGCTCTGATTTGACCCCTACCCTGGGAACCTCCATATGCCGCGGGTGCGGCCTTAGAATGACAAAAATACAAAATAAATAAATGGTGCAACCTGTAGTTGTACAACTCAACAAATCTGAATCTAAAGATAGCCTCAAGGAAGTTATTATGGGTGTGCGTGTTGTGTATTTCCCTCAGAAAAAGGTCTCTTGCTGGCACAAACCTTAGCCTATTCTGTAAGAAGGTTATACCATCACATACATCCTAAGTATCCCCTAGTCCACCTCCAAGGTATCTATGAAAATAAAGCTTTGAATAGTGCTGGAGTGTGTGATACAAATATTATTGATAAAGATATGTTGCAGGTTTTTATCTAGTATATAAGTATGACAAGTAAACAACAGATGGATATGATTCAACATGTGCTGTATTCTTTAAAGCAATGCCAGATCCGAGCCACATCTGCGACCTACACCACAGGTCACGGCCACACCAGATCCTTAACCAACTGAGCAAGACCAGGGATGGAATCCGAAACCTCATGGTTCCTAGTTGGATTTGTTTCTGCTGCACCACAACGGGAACTCCAAGGATCAGTTCAAGAGAGGAGATTGAGCTCATGTGTTTAATCTCCCCTCTTCCTTTCCAAATTCCCACTGACAGAACAGCAAAGGGCATAATCCAGTGAAAAGAGGGTAGGGACTACAGGAAACCAAATTTTGATAGATTTCTGTACAACAGGTAGCAAATGAGACTTTACTGACAAATATACGATAGTGGAGGAGACCCAACTTAAAGAATGAGAAAGAGTCGCAGTAGAAGCAGAAGCCAGTTTTCCCAGCAAAGATGGGGAGATGCCCCAAGCTTAGACAGAGAACAGCAACAAGAAACGGGGCAATAAATTAAAGGAAGGCTTAAGAAACACCTGGGCCATTTGGTCCTTCTCCACACCTTATAGGATAAAGCCAGACAACCATCCTCCAAGAATAATTAAAATGTAAAAATAAAAGTTTAACACATAGAGATGGGGATACTATCTCCTTTTTATATAATGAAAGTCAAGAAATATAATCTCATGTTGATGGACTCAAAATTAAAGAATGTATTATTTCTGTGATGAAAATAACCTATACCAGAACTAAAAATAATACTATAACAAAACTAGATAGTAAAAGGAGGAAGAAGACAGTGTAAATAAACCAAATTCTTCACTATAGAGAAACTATATAGTTTAAAAGCACAATTCAAGGAGTTCCCATCATGGAACTCAGTGTCAACAAATCTGACTAGTATCCATGAGGATACAGATTCGAACCCTGGCCTTGCTCAGTGGGATAAGGATCCAGTATTGCCATGAGTTATGGTGTAGGTCACAGACACAGCTGGAGTTGCTATGGCTGTGGTAGTCAGCAGCTACAGCTCCAATTCAGCCCCTAGCCTGGGAACCTCCATATGCTGTGGGTGTGGCCCTAAAAAGACAAAAGACCAAAAAAAAAAAAAAGGTGTAATTTAAATTTACAGTGGGTAGCTAGCAGGAAAACAAAAAACAGTAAGATTAAGTGTGTTCTCCTCTGAGTAGTGAAAGGAAGTACAGGAAAGAAAAACTACAGAACTTGTCTCACTTGTGAAAGGGAACACTTTTATATGAAAATTACTCTCTAACTACTTGAAAAAGATTCTTTCAAAATGGATTGACCCAGAAAGTTAGCCTGAGGGACATAAAATCTGACCATCTACTCAGATATCTCTCAACCTTTAGGAAAAAAATAGACATAACTCTTTAGGTCTTGAGAGCAAATTTTCTTCCTAAGCACACAAGTAAGGAAAAAGGAATGGGACTGAGAAATAAGGACGATTTTATCTTTCAGCATTTTGATAAAAGATGAGTCAGAAATGAGGGGCTGTAATTCCCTAATCCTTCAGGCTAAAGAATGGCAATTGGGAATAGTGTTTTCAACCTCAAATTCCTATTCTGGAAGTTGTTAATCAGCTTGAATGGTGAATGGCTTAATTATATAAGGACCACATTAATGTCTCAAAGGAGGGAGAGTGATCTGATAGGAGGTTTTAATTTGAAACACTCTTCATAAAATTAAAAATGAATGCCAAACTGACTATAATCTCTGCCTCTGTGGAGAAGTAAAAGGCCAATATAGCTATAAGACTACAGTATGATCAATTAGGCTTTGAGGCCAAATTGATCCAGTACTAGTCAATAATCATGAATGTTATTCATAAGTCAGTCAAAAAGAAGAAGTCTCCATTTCTGTTTCAGCTAGTAGGTCTTTCTACAGGTCATTTTCAGACAATTAGGAGAACTGCTTATATCTGTGAAAGAATAATATTTTCAGACTATTCATACCCTCTGAAATTACTCTACAGAACTAAAAATCCTGGGACCCAAGTGTATCTAGGTTACAGCACTCATCTTAAATAGAACACAGTTTGGGGAAATTTGGATCCATTCTGTTCTGTCCTCGGGTTTTACTAGCAACTTAGCAGTCAAAAAAAGGGAAATGGAACAAGTTCAAACACATATAAAGTTAAACGTTAACAAGGGTAACAGCTCTTTTCAAAGTATACAAAAGTACAATAACCAGAGGAACAGCAAGGTCAAAAGATAAAAATGCCCATCTTGAGGGAAAAAAATTCTGCCTGCTAACCTTGAACCTTTCTTGGCTTTCTAGGATCCAGGACCACTACTGACGGATGTGTTTGCTTTAGTTGTTGACCTCTACAGCAGCTCTGTCTAAAAGAATTATAACGCAACCCGCATATGTCATTTTAAATTTCTAATAGCCAAACTTTAAAAAGCAAAAAGAAACAGATAAAATTAATTTTAATAATATATTTAATTCAACATACCCGAAATATTATCATTTCAACACTCAGTGAAATTTTTTTAAAAACTGTCAATGAGATATTTTATATTGCTTCCAGTCTTAAAAACTTGGTGTATATTTTACATGTAAAGCAGATCACAATTCTAATAAGCCACATATTAAGTGCTCAATAGCCACAAGTGGCTAGTGGCTGAGACACTCTCATTTGAGAAGATCTCCTTGCAGCTGGCTGGCATGACTTAATGGGAGCAAAGGACTCTCAGTTTCCAAGTTTCCTAACACCAGAGAGGATTGAGCAGGAGTCTTAGTTGTAGTGTACGAAGCCTGGATCTCCCCTGAAAGAACCCATGAGATTGGTGGAATGGACCACACTTGCTGCCTCCACCCCTTACTGAAAACTTACTCAAAGACAATAAAAGGATGGGGGAACACATAAATCTGCAAGAATTAAAAGCAGAGATCAGACCAAGGACCCACACTGTTCCTATAACATTAGGAACCAAACTTACACACCTCCTCACCTTTTTCTCTTCCACTTTCCAGCCTGAAATTGGTAGAACCCTCTCAGGGGAACAGCCTGCCTAAGAGACAAATATCTGACAGCTGGATGTCCACAAACCCATCACCCTATGATGAAGACTCCCAAAACCAAGAAACTCCACTCACACTGAGTTTTTCTCAGCTTTTAAGCACCTGAAGCTTAAACAGTTTTCTCTTCTCAAGCATTTCTGAGAGCCTACTGCATGCCAGGCATTGTTCTGAGCACTGGGGATACCATAATGAAAAGAAACAAACAGTACCTCTCTCTCTCTCAAGGAGCTTACATTCTAAAACGGAAATAGACAATAAAGAAATGCAAAATATAGAACAGAAATAGAAATAAAATTGGGAAGGTGGGTGGAGTGTAATGGGAAGGGGGAGAAGGAATGCTGTTTTAACCAGGAAAGTCAGCGATTTGAGCAGAAGAAATCATGCAAATATCTGTACAAAGAATTCTCCAGGCAGAGAGAAAAGCAAGTATAAACCCCCGGAAGAGCAAGTAAAACCCCAGTAGGCCAAATAAAAAACATTTGGCCTACTGGAGGAACACCAAGGGGCCAGCTTGGTTGGAGCAAAATGAATGGCACAGAATAACTGGGGGCGGGGGTGGGGGTGGGGGTTGGGGAGAGTAGTGGGCCAGAGCATACAGGCCTTGAAGACTCCAAGGACTGAATTTTCATTTCTGGTGAAATGGTAAGTCATGAGAAGAAAAGTGACATTATTTGACTTACATTTTGAAAGAATCTCTTTGCCAGCCGTGTGAAGAAATGACTTGTAAGGCAACCTGAGTGAAATCAGAAGACTTAGGAGATTACTGGAATAGTCCAAGCAAGACACAAAAGTTGCTTGACAAAGGGAGTTAGAACTAAGAGCAGATGAGATTTGGGTTATGTTTTTGTTTTTAATAATTTCGAATTTTTAAAATAACAAAAATAAAAACAGTACAAAGAGCACCAATATATCCTTTACCAGATTCACCTATTTATCTGTTGTCAACATTTACTCCTATCAAGTGCACACACTCACACATGCATACACGTTTATATATACATCATTTCTGAACCATTCAATGGTAAGTTACTATATCATTGGCCCTTTATCCCTGAACATTTCAGTATTTCTTAAAAGTGCCATATTGTCTTATGTAATCACGTACAGTTATCAACTCCAGCAAATTTAGCATGATACAACACTTTAATCTACTATTTGTCTTCAGTTTTATCAAATGACCTAATAGTGTCCTAGCATTTTATCCTCTCCATTTCAGGATCCAGTCTAGAATTAGATACTATATTTAGCTGTCAATCCCTCCTTTAATCTGGAACATTTCCAGAACATTTATGACATTAACATTTTTAAAGAGTAAAAGTCCTCTTCCCTCATTTTAAAATTAGAATGTTCCCCACGTTGGATTTGTCTGATATTTCCTCATGATTAGATTCAAGTTATGTACTCTCAGTGATGTGCAGGCCATGTTGTGATGTTCTCAGGGTATCACATCTGGAGGCACAGAATGTCCATCTGTCCCTCCCTGGTTCTTTTAATTTGATCACCTGGTCAAGATATTGTCTGACTTCTACACTGTACTGTTGCTGTTGTTGTTTGTCTTTTTTTTCTGTCTTTTTAGGGCCGCACCTGTGGCATACAGAGGTTCCCAGGCTAGGGGTCTAACTGGAGCTGTAGCCACTGGCCTACACCACAGACACAGCAACCCCAGATCTGAGCCACGTCTGTGACCCACACCACAGCTCCACAGCAATGCCAGATCCTTAACCCACTGAGTGAGGTTAGGGATCAAACTCGCAACCTCATGGTTCCTAGTCGGATTCGTTTCCACTGTGCCATGACAGGAACTACCACACTATACCCTTACTGTTACTTTTTTGCCCCTGCCACTGGATATTTAAGACCACGCAAATATTCTACACTTTAACAAAATTTCCTCCTATATTTAGAATTTCTTCCCTGATCCAATCTTAACTACAAAGACTGCAAAATGATGATTTTCCATCTTCAGCATGCTTTCCACATTTCCACGGCTTCTGCATTGTTTTAAGAGCCTTCAAACTTCAACCATTTATTATGTCTATCTTTATATTATCAGTATGAATTCATGAATTCTTATTTTTACTAGTGGCTTTATAATTCATTACTTAATTATTTTGTTGCTCAAGTCTTCCCAGATTGGGCAAGTGGCAGTTGTTCAAACTGGTTCCTATGTTCTTGTGATATATTCCTATCATTTCTTCAGCACTTCCCTACCTCTTGGCATAACAAGATGTTCCGGGGTCATCTTATACCTACCCCACCCCTACCCTAGAATCATCCATTTCTCGAAGGTGCTTGGTTCTTTTAATGGGGAATGGTACCAGAGACTAAGACCTGGGTGCTAGCTGTGCACACCACTACTGGGACATCTTTGTTTCTTGGCCCTTAAACTCTAATTAAGTACCAACTGATCTTGCTGATGGAGTGAATATGGGTTGCTAAGAGAAAAAAAAAATTCAAAGATAACTCCAGAGTTTCTGGCCTGAGTTACTAGATAAGTGAAGCTGACATATTTAAGTGAGGAATAAAATGTTTACAGAGGGGAAAATCAAGAATTTCATTTTTTTTGTTTGTTTGCTTGTTTGTTTTTCGTTTTTGGGCCGCACCTGTGGCATATGGAAGTTCCCAGGCTAGGGGATAAAGGGGAGCTGTAGCTGCCCACCAAGGCCACAGCTACAAGAACACCAGATCCAAGCCGCATCTGCGACCTACACCAGAGCTCACTACAATGCTGGATCCTTTACCCACTGAGCGGGGCCAGGGATTGAACCTGTGTCCTCATGGATACTAACTGGGTTCATTACCACTGAGCTGCAACAGGAACTCCAAGAATTCCATTTTGGATATGCTAATTTTGGAAACTTTTTTTTTCTTTTTATGATCACATCTACAGCATTATGGAAGTTTCTGGGCCTGGGATAGAATTATAGCTGCAGCTGGGGCCTAGGCCACAGACAAGGCAATGATGGATCAGAGAGCCATATCTGCAACCTACACTACAGCTTGCAGCAATGCCAGATTCTTAATCCACTGAGTGAGACCAGGGAACGAACCTGCATCCTCATGGAGACATGTTGGATTCTTAGCCTGCTAAGCCACAGTGGGAACTCCTGTAATCTTACTAGATAGCAAAGTGGAGATACTAAGCAGGAAACTGGGTGAGTCCAGAAAACAGGAAAAGAAGATCAAGATGGTGATATAAACCTGGGAAAATATGAGCGTGTTAATATTTAAAGCTATGGAATAAATGAATGAATAGATAGGGATTACCAAACTTTTGAAGAATGTCTCTTAACATGAAGGATAGACCAAAATAAACAGAAAAATACAAAACTCAGAAAAAAAGAGGTAATGCAGGTAGCTGGTGAACACTCAATAGAAGGGAAAAAAAAAGGAAAAAATCTAAAATATCCTCAATGATAATACCCTTAGAGATAGGAAAACTTGCATCTGTGAAACAGGAATGACGGAAGGAAAGAATCGGCCCAAAGCCATTAGGCAGGGCTGAGCAAGGCAGATATCTGGAGGAAGCTGGGGAATAAGCACACCTAATTCATGACTGGCAGAATCCCAAAGGGTGGCCTGGAGAGTATCTACGTAGTTACCAAAGGTGGCCTAGTGTTGGCTGTAAGGGCCTGAATAGGGAGAAGAGAACATTCATGATAGAGAGCACTGAACCATCCTAGGGAACCAGAGCCTAGGAAGGGTAAGGAGGTCATCCCAGCAGATGGTGAAGGCATAAGACAGGGAAGAAGAGGCAAGGAGTGACAGGAAGTTGGTTATAGCCAGAGAGGACTGATCTAATAATTAAGTAAATAGACTTAACAAAAACCAGGTTTCCGACTGTCAAAGAAGGGAGTTACAAATAAGAAACAAGAGAAAATAAAAACTTTATTATATTGAAATAGAGCCATGGTTTCTAGACAGGGAGAAAGATAAACAGACAAATAGGAATTTAAACATTTTTTGAATATGTGTGTGAGTGTACTGTGTGTGTGTGTGAGTGTGTGTGTGTGTGTGTGTGTGAGTGTATATTCTCTAGATCTTTGGGGACCCAGGAGCAGCTACACTCGAAAGTAATGAGTATGCCTTATTTGCAATTATTGGTTTCCAAATGCCATTCTCCACTAAAAGGAACCAGGGACACTTAGAGAATATGGCTAATTCCAGGGTTGGGGCAAGGAAAAATACAAGATGAGCCTGGAACATCTTGTTGGGCCTGAACGAAAGGAACTACACAAAGAATAATTAATTCATGTCAAAAGGATACAAAAGACAGCTTGAAAGGCTTTCACTGGCCATGAGAATTACAGATACAATGGGCCCAACATTAATGAGTTGCTCACCAAACTGTATTCCTCTGGGCCTCTTGTTATACAGCAAAAAGAAACTGTGATTTGCTTAAACAGCCACAGTTGGGGGTTTTGTTATTTGTAACCTACGTACATGTAGGACAGGGGCAGGAGGGAAGACAAAGCCCTTAAGTCCTTGTATTGATTAGAAACATAAGAGGGAGTTCCCTTGTGGCACAACAGGGTAAGGATCCAGTTGTCACTGCAGTGGTGTGGGTTTGATCCCTGGCCCGGGAATTTCCACATGCTTCAGGTATGGCCAAAAAAACCACAACAGGACAAAAATCAGGAAAGAAAGGTACGATAAATTACTTTGGACTTTGGTGAGACAAAAATGTATGCTGATACTCACTAAAATAGTAGAAACAATGTGAAACTCTTAAGTCTGTAGGTGGAAAAGAATAAAGAAAACCTAGGCAATTAAGAGTCAATAAGTAGGCTACATCTATAACGTTTTACTACTTTGAGGAATCTGAAACAAATATAACTATATATCTAATTTTGATAAAGCTGGGTGTGGGTACATAGCTGTACATTTTTTTTTTTTTTTTGCCACACCTGTGTTATGTGGAAGTTCCCAGGCCAAGGGTCAAACCTTCGCCATAGCAGTGACAATGCCAGATCCTTTACCTATTAAGCCACCAGAGAACTCCTCTTCATTTTATTATTCACTAATTTTCTGTATCCTGTCAAAAATTCATAAAACATATCTAATTTTTAAAGGCCGACTGAAAAGCTACTGGACAGGCCTTTCTTCTCCAGCAAAGTAAGATCTGGACCTCATGTTTATCATCTAAATAACGATTTAACCATCAGCTAAAAAAGAGTCAAAGGAATCAATAAAGAGATGGAGGCAATGCTGGCTAGTTTAAATAGAAGAGGGATTTCTGAAAGACATTATGAAGGCCTGATGCCTATGTAAACTGCAACAACACCCACCAAAATCCTCATACAAGACTGCCATGAGCACTAGAACCGCAGCTCACATCTCGGGAACTGAGGACGCATTTACCACACACGTGAAAGCCAATCTCTATGTCATCTCTCCATTCATTAGTAACAGGTCCCACCATGTCCACTGTCTTCTTCACACTTCTCTCTCCCAAACTCAAGTGACTGCATCTGAGTGACTGGGTCTGAATCATATGCCTAAGTTCTGGTTACAAAGAAGATAAAAAGGAGTTCCCTTGTGGCATATGGGTTATGGATCCAGCATCACTGCAGCCATGGCCAAAAAGAAAATAAATAAATAAATAAATAAACAAACAGTTTTCTACTTGGAAATACAGAAACAAAAGTAGGATTTTACCCAATACAGGACAGATATTCAAAAGTATATAAAAATATCCAAAAGTCCACTATAGTCCAAGATCACTGAAAACTGGCCTAAGGGGTATAATTAACACAGGAGACAGTTAGAAATAGAGTTAGGCATAGTCAGCACAAAGCTTACAGACCTCACAGGTTCAGAAGGTTACATGTCTGGTTTACTGGGTACTACTAAGTGCTAACTTTCCCTCCCCCTACACCACCCCCAACATACATGCATACACAAAATACATGTATCTACTCATTCATGCTCAGCAGCTTAAAATTATATCATAAAATACATTCTTTTGAACAAAATTATTTTTTAAATTATAAGTCCCTTGAGAACTGTAAAACATTAACCTAACATCAGTCAACAGTAAGTTAGTTACTTGCCTCTGAGAGACAAACATTGAGAAAGTGGAAAGTTTTTTATAAAAGCAAAGAGAAGGGACTGGTGATTAGGAAAAGTGTACACCTAAGCCTTCAGAGACGGCACAAAATCAGAAAACACCTAGAGGAAAAGAGAATGAATGAAGAGAGGTTTAGAAGAAAATATGGGAAGTTTACTCAAGACAAATTAATTCCACAAATTAACCCAGGATTCTACAAAGATTCAGTAATCCAGGGCTCCAAACGTAGAACTAGAGTTTATCATCTGAAAGGATCCCTACACCCAACCTTTGAAGAGTCTATCATTTCAACATTTCCATACTTAAAGATAAAAAAAAAAAAAAATAGCAACCCACTTCAACTATCCCCATTGTATTAAACAACTGTCCTTACTGTACAAGTATTAAAATATATTGAGGCGGTCCTGCTATGCACAAGGGGATCTTGGGAGCACTGGGATGCAGGTTCAATCCCCAGCCTGGCACAGTGGGTTAGGTTAAGGATCCAGAACCGCCTCAGCTGTGGCTTAGGTCACAACTGTGGCTTGGAGCTGATCCCTGGCCCGGGAACTCCATATGCCACGGCGCAGCCAAAAAAGAAAAAACTAAAAATAAAAATAATTTTAAAAATAAAATGTATTGAGTAGATACAAGGAAGACATATAAAATATATGTAAAACATTCTGCTAGTGGGAATGTAGAATGACACAAGTGCTGTGCAAAACAGTCTGGTAGTTCCTCAAAGAGTTAAACATCAAGTTACCATATGACATACCAATTTCACTCTGGAGTACATACTCTAGAGAAAATATAACCACAAAAAATCTTGTATAAAAATGTTCACAGTAGACTTATTCTGAAAGCTAAAAAGTAGAAATAACTGAAATATCCATCAACTGATGAATGAATAAATGAAATATGGTATTATCCATAAAATATTATTCAGCCACAAAAAGAAATGAAACACTGATACATGTAACAACATGAATGAAACTTGAAAACATTCTACTAAATGAAAGAAGCCAGTCACAAAAGACCACATACTGCATGATTCTGTTTATGTGAAATGTGACAACATGAATGAAACTTGAAAACATTCTACTAAATGACAGAAGTCAGTCACAAAAGACCACACATTGCATGATTCTGTTTATGTGAAATGAGCAGAATAAGCAAATCTGTAGAGATGGAAAGGAGATTAGTGGTTGTCTAGGACTGGTTTTTCAGGGGGAAATGGAAAATGCAAAGTTACTGTTAATGGGTATGAGGTTTCTTTCAGGGGTAACAAAGGTTAAAACCACAATGATAGCTACACAACCGTGAAATATACTATAAACTACTGAATTGTACACTTTACGTGTGTGAATTGTATGGTGTACAAACTAGCTCAATAAGTATATGCATTGCATAAAAATAATAAGCAACCATTATCCACGGTACCTATTCTCCAGCTGAAGAAACAATCTTAACATTATCTTGGGAAGAATTCTGTGCAACACTCCCCAATCCCATCTTTGTCCCCCTCCCTTCATCCCCTTTCACGTTTTACCACATTCATATACAAGTTGAGTTTTACATGTCTTTGAACATCATATAAAAGGAATCACACAGTATGTACAGTCAGTTCTGCTACAACACAACATATGTGTCTCTAAAATCACTGAGCTTTGCAAAATTGCACAATAAAAACCAAAGTGTTTATGGGGGGGGGGAAGGTGTCAATGACACATTTTGTGGCTGCCCTTGCAAAATGGGGAAGTTCCTGGAACAAAGATTAAACCCGTGCCACAGCTACAACCTGAAAACAGCAGTGCCAGTGCCAGCGCTGGATCCTTAACCTGTTGAGCCCCCAGAGAACTCTCTATATATCTTTTTAAAAGGTAGGAATCCTTATGATAGCCAAGTTTTACACATGTTAAATGATTAAGAAATACATAAATATTACATAAGCATAGAATATTACTTTGAAAAAGACCTGAAATTTGCTTCAAGATGTGGACATTGCAAAGGTTGCAGCTTTTGAGTTACTGTCAAGTGGCGGAAGGAGAGTTATCTGAAATCAGACAAAAATTCTAACAGTAGATATGGACGGGATGAAGGTAGCTCATAATTCACTGAGTGAACTGAGTGAGGGAGTTGAAAGACATTTAAGGTAAGTGCATTTTGCCTATTTCTATGTAGCTAATCTCAGCTGGGTGTACTTTTCTGCACTCACCTAGTGTTTCTCGAGAACAAAATCACGCATAAACAAACTCAAATTTGCATTATGCCCAAATTACTACCTAATAATCAATCATATTGGAACATCTGCATTTTTAAGACAAGCATTAAAACAGAACTGATTGTATTCTTTGATTCTTCTTTCACAAAGCAATCAAGTTCTTTTCTATTAGGTTTCTTTCTTTCTTTCCTTCCTTCCTTCCTTTCTTTCTTTCTTTCTTTCTTTCTTTCTTTCTCTTCCTTCCTTCCTTCCGCTTCCTTCCTTCCCTTCCCTACCTCCCTTCCTTCCTTCCACCAGCAGCATGTGGAACTTCCTGGGCCAGGGATAAAACCCAAACTACGTACAGTTGGGACCTGCACCACAGCTGCAGCAATGCTGGATCCTTAATCTGCTGTGCCACAAAGGACCTTCCTAGGTTGTCTTTTTCTTAATAAAATGTAGGAATTCTTTATAAATCCTAATATTAATCACTTATCAGTGATCTACACTGCAGTATCTTCTCCTACTCTGTGGCTTTTACTTTCATTTTCTTTACGGTTTATATTGATGACCACATCACTTTGGGGTTTTTGTTTGTTTGGTTGGCTTTTTGGCCGCCCCATGGCATATGGAGTTCCCCAGCTAGGGATCAGATCCGAGCCCTATTGCAATTTAAGCTACAGCTGCCAGATCCTTAATCCACTGTGCCAGGCCAGGAATCTAACCTGGCTCCCAAAACGCCTCTGAGCCCATTGCACCACAAGGGGAGCTCCCAGAACTCTTTGTTTTAATGTAATAAAATGTAACTTACTGATGATATAATTTATCAATCTTTTCCTTTCAGGTGTGATTTTAGTTTTCTGTTTAACAGCACTTTCCCTACTCTGAGGTCACAGATACTCTATTTGTCTTCTAAATTTTAAAGTTTGTCTTTGCCCTTAGTTTTTATTGATAGTAATTGTCTTCAGGCATATGAATAACTTGGGCTATCTTCAGAAGTAGCTGCATCAGAGTTATAAACAGAAATAGCTAGGGCCATAGAAATTTTCTTTTACCAAAAAAATTAGTATCAAGATAGAAAATATAAGAATAACTAATTAAATGTTAGTCTATATCATATTTGCCCAACCAAAAGTAAATTTTAAAAAGAAGTTTCCAAAAAGTAAAACAATTATAATCAATTTGCATCTGCAAATTCACCTACTCACTAAAATTTATTTGGAACCCCAAAATTAATACGCAGGTATCTTATCAGTCATTTGCAGATATGCATAGAGTAGAGAAAATTTTGTTTCCAGGTGTGCATGTTCTCAGCTAACAATGAACAGGGCGATGCTCTGCCTTCTTGTTTCAACACTTTTTGCAGTTTATTTAGTGCCATGTTTTCACATTTTTGTGCTTTCTGTTGATGATTTCACCATTTAAAATAGCCCCCAAACAGGAGTTCCCATTGTGGCACAGCAGAAACGAATCCAACTAGGAACCATGAGGTTGAGAGTTCGATCTCTGGCCTCGCTCAGTGGGTTAAGGATCCGGCGTTGCCATGAGCTGTGGTGTAGGTCAAAGACACGGCTCGGATCCTGCACTGCTGTGGCTGTGGCGGAGGCCAGCAGCTGTAGCTCCAATTAGACCCCCTAGCCTAAAACCTCCATATGTCGCGAGTGCAGCCCTAAAAAGCCAAAAAATAAATAAAATAAAATAGCCCCCAAAGTATTGAAATGCCCTAAGTATAAGAAGAATGTGAAGAGACTTACAAAGAAAATACATATATTAGAAAAGTTTCATAGTTCCTTGGTAGCTAGTGGGTTAAGGGTCTGGCATTGTCACTGATGTAGCTTGAGTCACTGCTGTGGTGAGGGTTCAATCCCTGACTTAGAAACTTCTGCATGCCATAGGTGTGGCAAAAAAAAATTAAGTTTCGGAGCTCCCGTCCTGGCTCAGTGGTTAAAAA
Organism: Catagonus wagneri; assembly: GCA_004024745.2. Lineage (NCBI taxonomy): Eukaryota > Metazoa > Chordata > Mammalia > Artiodactyla > Tayassuidae > Catagonus > Catagonus wagneri. Next base: position 6,572,734 of record PVHT021183634.1, read on the forward strand.
ATCTGACTAGGAACCATGAGGTTGCGGGTTCAATCCCTGGCCTTGCTCAGTGGGTTAAGGATCTGGCGTTGCCGTGAGCTGTGGTGTAGGTTGCAGACATGGCGTGGAGCCCGTGTAGCTGTGGCTGTGGCTAAGGCTGGCAGCTACAGCTCCTGTTAGACCCCTAGCCTGGGAACCTCCATATGCTGTGGGTGCGGCCCTAGATAAGGAAAAAGACAAAACAAAACAAAAAAAAAAAATTAAGTTTCATTTAGGCATGAGTTACAGTGCTATTGGCCAGGATGAGTTCAATGTTAATGAATCAACAATACATATTAAATAAGGGTCTTTAAACAGAGACACACATAAAATAGTTACATATCAATAGATTTGAAAGGTTATAACCAGAGACTTGCAAGAACCTAACCCTATATTTTCCTGAAGCACAATGGTTCAGGATTCGTTGATTCAAAAGAAAACTTTATCGACTCTAACTTTCGTGAACAAAAAAATGGACTGTAGCTTTACAGTTGCAGAAAAATGATTAAGGGTACTATTTAGGATTCTGTCAAGCAACAAATTTTTTAGATTTTTCCATTGGAACAACATAATTATAGACTAACAAAAAAAGTAAATATTGTATGTACATAGTGATTTACCACCATCCAGAATTTCCTATTTTATCTTGAAGGTCAGAAAAGTACTTTATCTGGCAGTTCCCTCGTGGCTCAGCAGTTAACAGTCCCAACTAGGATCCATGAAGATGCGGGTTCGATCCCTGGCCTCGTTCAGTGGGTTTAAGGATCTGGCATTGCCGTGAGCTGTGGTGTAGGTCACAGATGAGGCTTGGATCCTGCGTTGTTGTGGCTGTGGCGTAGGCCAGCAGCCTGGGAACTTCCATATGCCACAGGTGTGGCCCTAAAAAAAAACAAACAAAGAAAAGTTCTTTATCTATATCTGGATTTTATCTAGACTTGATCCATAAGTAAACTTTATTCATATATCCAGAGATGAGATTTAATAACTCAATTTATAAAACACTAATTCAAAAACCAGAAGAGAAATGTTTTGATTATTTTTTAAAATAAATGACTCTTTGTTAACATAAATATTTCTATTTCCTACTCGGGGAACTTCATTCCATTCCTAGAGTAAAAGTATTTGAGAAATTGGAAGTTCCCTTGTGGTGCAGCAGATTAAGGATCTAGCATTGGCGCAGCTGTGATCTAGGTCACAGTCCCCAGCCCAGGGACTTCCACATGCTGTGAGTATGACCAAAAAAAAAAAAGGTACTTGGAGTTCCCATTGCGGCTCAGTGGAAATGAACCTTACTAGTATCCATGAGGGTGCAGGTTCAATCCCTGGCCTTGCTAAACAGGTTAAGGATCTGGCATTGCCTGAGTTGTAGTGTAGGTCACAGACGTAGCTCAGATCCCACAATACTGTGGCTCTGATGTAGGCCAGTGGCCATGGCTCTGATTTGACCCCTAGCCTGGGAACCTCCACATGCCACAGGTATGGCCCTAAAAAGGCAAAAAAAAAAAAAAAAAGGGTACTTGGGAAATCAAATTAATAATCACAAACTGGACTGGTAAGCACATAACTTTATAGTCTATGACTTTAAAACCCTTCAAGGGCTTCCACTGTTCTTTGGAATAAAATCCAAATTCTTCACTATGCTCAAAAGCTCCTGTGTGATCTGGCTCCTGCTCATCCCCCCAACCTCATCTCATACCATTCTCCCTCCTCACACACTATGCCCCAATCACACATGCATCCATTCTATTCTTCTAATACAACGAATCCTTTCCTACAGTCAGTCCTACTGGATTTGTTAGTCCCTCTTCCTATAATGGTCTTCTCCCAGCTCTTTTGAAGCCCACTCATTCTATCCATTCCAGTCCCAGTCAAATGATACCACTTCGAAAATATCTTATTTGAAAAAATGGTCAACATTGCTAATCGTTAGAGAAATGCAAATCAAAACTACAATGAGTTACCACCTCACATGGTCAAAGTGGCCATAATTAAAAAGTCCATAATTAAAATGCTAGAGAGGGTGCAGAGAAAAAAGAGAACCCTCCTACTGTGGTTGGGAATGTAAACTGAGCAGCCACTATGGAAAACAGTACGTAGGTTCCTCAAAAAGCTAAAAATAAAGTTATCATATAATCCAGCAATTCCACTCCTAGGCATCTACCCAGACAAAGCTATAATTCAAAAAGATACATGCACCCCAATGTTCATAGCACTATTTACAATAGCCAATACAGGGAAGCAACCTAAATGTCCATTCACAGATGAATAGATAAAGAAGACATGGTATAAATACATAATGGAATATACTATGCAGCCATTAAAAAGAATGAATTAATGCCACTTGCAGCAACATGAACAGACCTAAAGATTATCATACTAAGTGAAGTAAGTCAGAAAGACAAAGACAAATGCCATACAATATCATTTATATGTGGAATCTAAAATATATAAATGAACTTATTTACAAAATAAAAAACAGACTCAGAGAAAAAGAAAACAAAGACTCAAGGAAAACAAATTTCTGCTAACCAAAGGGTAAAAGGGGGGAGGGATAAATTAGAAGTTTGGGATTAGCAGATAAAAACTACTATATATAAAATAGATAAACAACAAGGTCCTGCTGTATACCACATGGGACTATATTCAATATCTTGTAAAAATGTAAAATGAAAGAGTATGAAAAAGAGTACGTATGTATATAACTGAATAATACTCTGATGTACACCAGAAATTAACACAACATTGTAAAACAACTACACTTCAATAAGTATGTATTTTATATAAATACACATTCAATAAATATATATAGATATATATAGATATATCTTCTTTGAACAATGCATCTAAAGGGCTTTGCCTAATACCTCTTTCATCACTCTTTCATTTCATGCATAGCACTTTATTCAATCATTCATTTACCTGGATTTTGTCTCTCCACAACAGAATACAAAACTCACAGTAAGTAGCAGATTATCTGATTTACTTACTATTATATTTCTTACATCTAGCACAGTGCTTTTCACACAAACTGGCATCAAGTTTTTGTCATATAAACGACAAGGATGGGAGTTCCTGTCATGGCTCAAGTGGTTAAAGAATCCAACTAGGAACAATGAGGTTGCAGGTTTGATCCCTGGCATCGCTCAGTGGGTTAAGGATCCGGCGTTGCCGTGAGCTGTGGTGTAGGTTGCAGACACAGCTTGGATCCCACGTTGCTGTGGCTGTGGCACAGGCTGGCAGCTACAGCTCTGATTAGACTCCTAGCCTGGGAACCCTTCATATGCCGCGGGTGTGGCCCTAGAAAAGGCAAAAAAAAAATTAATTAATTAATTAAAAAAAAACAAACGATGAGGATGATTCATTGTTTTGCAAAGAGTCAAAGATTAAATGGGTTGTTGGACAGTCAGTTCCTCCTTATCCCTTCATGTCATGGTGTCCATAGAAAACGGTAATATTTATACTGCACACTAGCATAAACAGACAAGACTGCTTGCAGCCATAGGTGACCAACACAAGGGCTCTGTGCATCCTGGGGACAGCGCAGCTGAAAAACTCTAGATTGATGGTTGAAATATCTTCCTATTATGAAGTTCTACTTTTCATGAAAAAGAAATAAACAGACCAAGGAATCACATTCTCAGCTATCTAATATTTAATAAAGCATGTTAATTATCTCATAAATTATAGTTTAATTTATAAAGTGATTACCTATACAGAGTCTATAACTTTTATCTATAACAGCTTTTTTTATCTCTTAGACTGACCTGACAGTGGCCTACTAATATAACTCAATAGTAAATAAAACAGAAGAGGAAGTTTTATTTTAAAAGTCATGGTTACAATAAAAAATGCCCAACATCTAGATAGAGACTCCAAAGTCAGAGTGTCTGCTCTTTTACATCAGTTAGTCATCCCTTACAACATGTACAACCTATACCACTTTGTTGAAAAAAAAAAGGCTAACACATGGCCCTGATACTTCATCAAGTTCCTGTAATTCAGAGAACTAGTAAGACTGCACTCTAAGGTCTTAATTTTACTCATCAGTTACACTGGAAACTGAAGGTAGATGTGCAGTTTTCCACGTTTAAAATGAACTACAGTTCACTGTATGTCAATTATATAATCAATAAAATATATTAAATAAGTAAATAAACAGCTGAGGGTGGTGACAAAAATATAATAATGTGACAGAGACATCATGTGCTCTTAATCTAATCACTGAGAACAAAACATCACTTCTGTGATACTCCTGCCAAAAATGTATAATAATCTACAAATAAATATCAAAAAATCCTGAGTTCCCATTGTGGCACAGCGGAAATGAATCCGACTAGGAACCAGGAGCTTGCGGGTCTGATACCTGGCCCCGCTCAGTGAATTAAGGATCTGACGTTGCCCTGAACTGTGGTGTAGGTCGCAGACATGGCTGGGATCTGATGTTGCTGTGGGCATGGCGTAGGCCAACAGCTATAGCTCTGATTTGACCGCTAGCCTGGGAACCCCCATATGCCATGGGTGCATCCCTAAAAAGGGGGGAAAAAAATCCTGAATTGAAAAAATATCCCATAAAATAAATGATCTACATTCTTTAAAAATGTCATTCATAAATGAAAAAGATTAACGAATTGTTCTAGGTTAAAGGAAACTAAAGGGACATGAAAACTAAATTTAATTCATGTTCCTACTTTGAATGTTGAATAATTTTCTTCTTATAAAACACATTAGACATGAAATTTGAATAAAGTCTACAGATTAAAGTATACCACTGTTAATTTCCTAATTTTAATGATTATATATTTGTAAAAGAAATAATTTTCATCTTTAGAAAATATGAAGTTTTCAGTGTCAACAGAGCACCATGTCACAATTTACACAGTTCAGAAGAAATTACTCTGATTATGCATACACATATATATGACCCTCTGTATATTTTATATATACATACATATGTATAGATACATAGGGAGGAAGAAAGCAATTTAAAAAAAAACTGAGGGTATGTGAGTTCAGAAGAGGTCATTTTGAAGAACTCATGCCAGCTCTAACAGGAAATGCTGTGGACAATTTACCAGTTTCAGATACCAAGAGATGGAATATAAGAAAACAACACCACACAGTAACATACATCACTAATTTTATTATGAGAGGAAGGAGAGAAATTTCTGCAACAAGCCTTTATCAGGAACAGCAGTTTCTAGTGTTTGTAATTTTTATGGTCTTTGTTAATAGTGGAGAAAAATTATGGTAAGAAAAAAAATCAGAATACTTGGAAACCATATACCAATTTTCAAAGGAAATCCTTTCACTTGATCATTCCCAAAATTGCATTTCTAAAAAGGAAAGTAGATTTGTGGGCAAGAAAAACAGAAGAACAACTTAAAATTCTTCCTATGGTAGAATAAAGTGTTGTATCTCATGTAGACAGACACACCAATGGAATTTTGCTGACTGGAGGCACAGCAGCTTAAATTCAGCAGCCTGAAGCCTGGAAAAAATGTTGGAAAGATGCAGAGAGATACTTTAAAATAGAAAGCATATACAAGGTATTTTATTGTTCATATTAATCTAATATTAATATACACAAAATGCATTTTATCTAGCGCATAAGGAAGTAGAAGAAGCTGTGTAAATTTAATTCAACAAATATTCACTGAATGCCTATATTAATTCCTAGTGCTCAGATTAGTGTTCCTGCTAAAACCTCTATATGAAAGAAAGGATAAAACTTATGAGCTTAAATGATTACTGTTAGTAAACATCCCATGAAACTAGGGAAAATATTCCCCCAGGAGAGAATCATTTTCTCTGATAGCAGCAGCCATTCCAATCAGTTAGTTTCACAGATATGTTAGGGTGGTGCTGGTTAACAGACCTGTGTTTACAACAGAATAGCTGACAGGCCGACTTCCAGAATTTTCCATGTAGTAAATTTCTAAATCAGTATAATAATGTACTTTTTTTGTTCGCATATTAACTGTTAAAATGTATTACTTAGGGTTATAAGACTAAAACATTAAAAAAAAAATCCGCTTTCTGGATCAACATTACAATGTAAGACTTGCCAAGAGTTTCTTAGCACCATATACCCACCAAAGTACTCACCTAAATTACTAACTATATCCTCCTTCATTCCATGAGGAACTGGAGGTGGGAACCTGCAGCTAGCTTAAGTTCGTTTTTCTTCATTATGTACGGGTCCAAGCTCTTTTACTGGCATCACCTCCTTCTTTATCTTTTCAACATAAATGTCTGTGATGTTTCTTTGAAGTGGAATAGCTCAATCAGCAAGCATCACTGAGTCCATAGTTAAAACAGAAACCAAATACTATATTGTTAAGATCTGGTGATCTCTTATTAGAGCTTTAACCTCATATATGTTACGGTATTTAGTACTATAACTGTTACAGTTGTTAAAATAATTGGTTAACAATGACAGTTATAATAGATATCACTGAAACAATGGAATTACTTGATTTGTGAGGCTTTGCCTCCCAAGAAAAAAACTCAAGAAAAATACACTGAATGTGTATATCCTAAAAAACAAAGTAACAAAAATTATACAAAACTGAATTTAATGAGTACAATTTTCTCTTATTTAAAAGGATGTGAAAACTCAGTTCTGTGGGTCAAAGATGTTATGAACACATAGGAAATTACCACTAAATTCTAACTTACGGTATTTTTATCCCATTCTATAAACTTGATCATATATGCCTTTCAAAATGGAGAACTGTCTGCTAATAGTCTACTCTACGTGTCCTCATCTAATTATATCCATGCCCAGGAAAATAAAATCGTGCCTACACTATAATGCTTCAAGATAATTCAGTAAAGAAAACAGACTGTAGGGAGAGAAACAATATTTTAGAAGGGAAGAAAACGTTCACATTTAAGAGCAGAAAGCCCTTCCTTCTTTTACTTCTTTAAATAATGTCACTTCTGGCCACCTACACTTTGCATCATGATCTAAAAGGTAGTACCTTAATATAAAAATAACAAAGAAATAATCGAAATATATAAAGTTGAGGCTGGAAGGTGATTTAATATTAGAACAGAGATCTGAAACATTAAACAACTGCAAATACCTTAGGAAATAAAAAAGCTAAATATAAATATACGAAGTTAAATATTTTTCTAAGTAAAGGATATAAAACCTTAAAGGAGTGAGGTGTGTTCTAACAGTCAGTTTTTAAAGTTAATATTAAAACATTATATACATATATGTTACAATAGTCTAGTTAAACAAATCGGGGGTTGGTTTTTGGGGGGTTTTTAGATGGTAGTTAAAGGTAATTTCATTAGAAAGGCACAAATACATATTTATTTAGTTATATCCAAACGTGACTTTTAAGAGTCCATTAACTACCACAGCTGTCATGGTAAATTCATGTGTATGTGTTGCCAGGAACACACAAAGGTATGATATAATGGGACAATAATTAGAAAGGAAGAAAACATATTAAAGTTTATGTTTTTGTGCAGTTAATTTCTTCTCTTTCATCTTTTCACATTCTATTCGCTCAGAAGTTTCCAGAACCTAAAGAAATTTCCTTATTTGGAAAATATTTGTTTAAAAACAAGTCAAATATAAATGATAGCCAGACTATTTTGAGAATTTTTTTTTTGAAAGGAATGAGAGAAGGGAAAAACAGAAAAGTGTAGGTTTAACAATCAACACTAGGGGTTTGGGATGGGAGAAGGAAGGAGGGGACAAGGAGTCAGTACAATTTATAAGTGATATCAGTTCTGGCTTAGAATATAAATTTCACTAATGAAGATTCTGAGAACTTGTGTATAATTATAGACAAATGTATTAACAATCTTTTGAAACTCCATGGGAGTAAAAGAGCCATCAGTGTATTTCATAATCCTAGATTTAAACAGCTTTTCTAACAAGCTGTCTGGGTAATTACTAAGCTATCTAAGAATTACTATGAACTTTGTACCTTTTTAGTTCACTGACCGATGACTATTTGTTATTAGTTCAAGTAATAATAATGTATTAATATATTAAAATACTTGCTTAATATACAGAAACATATGTTTGCATTTAGACTACAATGAACTTTGTTCCCCAGAAATATATTGTGAAAAGTCACATAGAAATCTGTGAATCAGCAGCAGAACCACCAGAAGCGAAATTAGTTGCTACTTCTCTTGGAGTCTGTGATAAATAAAAGCTATCTCGTGCCTGAATGTGTATTCTGGAGGAGTCTTTCTTGATTCTACAGAAAAGTTCTGTTGTTATTATCTTGTTTTGCTTGTGATCTTAACATATCTAAAACTGGAAAGGAAAGCAGAATAAATTCTCCTTAAGAATTCTTGATCTTTACAAACATGATTAAGCATGTTGACCTGATTTTCTAAATATTAAATAACTTACCTTGAGTAGAGGTAAAGTAACTAAGAGACCAAATCCATGGCTATTAAAAAGTTTTATATGAGGACATTCTGAAAACTAAAGTTACGTTCAGTGAGAGAAAAGTTGAGCCAGAAGGAATTCTTGTGTCTTTAGTGTGCCACTTAGAGCAATGTAACTAATTCCAACAGGTAAAGGAGCCCTCATAAAAATATTGATTAAGTAACTTAAATGTTACTGGAAACTTCTGCTTCATTTCGAAATTCTACTTTTTACTCTAAATAAGTCCTTAAAAGAGAATCCAGCCTCTTTAATGTGGTGGTTATTTAATTTCAAAGTTTATTTTATATATTTTGACATTAAATATTAATATCTCATAACCATTTTTCTTAGTCACTATATTATTGTAATTCTATTAATTTAAAGAATGAGAAGAAATAAGAGGCAAATGAAAGGTTATTGACATAATGGTAACAGGGGATTTTCAACTAAGAATTACTGGGGGTGGTTACCATATAAATTAGGTAATCCCTGTCCCTTGCAAACAACACTCAACATAAACACAGTGAACCTAAAATTTTTAATATGGCAAACCTAAATGTAAGAATACACTGGTGTAAATTAGGATTATACATAAAATAACTATGCAATTCTCTTTAAACAAAGCCTCTCACAGCATTACAATTAAGAATTTAGCTATTTCTTTCTGGGGTTGGTTAATCAAGAAAATCTCTTTGGAGTGAATGAAATCAAGTTATGATTTAAAGGAGAAAGAATAACAGGCAGATAGGAAGAAAACTATTCCCTGTATATTAGACCTTACAGCCTTCCAACCACAAACAATATATCTCTTTTCTTAGCCAGAGGATACCCACTCACAAGTCTTTACAACATCCATGGTGGTGGTAAGGAACAATTTAATACAACAGCCCGCCCCACAGAAAATTTCCACTCAACTTTAAAGGCTTGTCATATCTGTCCCATCAATTGGTGGGAAGAGATGAAAATGGATTCTCAAGAGCAATAGGCTTAATGCACTACCCCTGAGGTAGTAAACCATCCCACTTAGTGTAAATAGTTTTGAAACCTGGTGATATAAGTATAAGATCCATTTCTCGTCTGTAAAAGCAAAGGCTAAAGCATATTAACTGCTGTGGTTCCAAATCATCAGTAAAGCTAAAATACCAGGAGAGAAAGGTAAAGATCCACTCTCTGTGGCTCTGGACTTTAACCCTGGGTAGTGAAATGAACACATGCCAAGTTCAATTTCTAATTTTAATTGAGTTATTCCCACACTAACCATATCTTCACTATATACTACTAATTATATAACTGCAAATAAAAGAAAATGAACATACAGAATATTACAAAAGCACAAACTGGACTTTAAACCTTAAGAGTCAAAGCTGAAATTTAGTAAAGAATATCCAGAATATGTGAGAAGACTCTCAGTCTTTCATCCTCAAAATAATGAAGATGCAAACTTTCAACAACTGCTCACTATATTTACAAATGCAGTGTCTTTGTATTTCTCATAAGTTCAAATACAATGCTTAAAAGTGATGGCATTTCAGCAAATTATGTTTTCATTTTTTTTAATTTTTTATTAAAGTATAGCTGATTTACAATGTACCAATTTCTGCTGTATAGCAAAGAGACTTGGTTTTATATATGTAATTTTATATATATATTCTTCTATATTCTTTTCCATCATGGTCTACCCCAGGAGACTGGACATAGTTCCCTGAGCAAATCAATTTTTTTAATTGCTTTGGGACTTCATATATTAAAGGTTCATTTTACATTTTTTGAAAATTATTTTCTAAATTTCCATTACCATTAAAATGGAAATTGTATTGTTATTAACGGTCCATAGTCTCACAGTGTCAATGCCAGTGAAATAATTCCATCGGGTAAAACCCTCCATTAATATACTATGGGATCTGATGTATGGGTTTCTTTAGATCCAGCAAGGCATCATCAGAATCATGGCAGTTTACATGTTGCATATGATTGTTTGAGTACATACAAAGCTCTGAGGAACCAAGGATTTGGTAAAACTGGAATCATTTATTTTACTGGTTAACCCTAGAGCCTATGCTTTCATCAGAAAGAATACAATAGCGGTAAAAAGGAATAGTAAAACCCCTTTTACTAAATTCTGAATCTAAATGTTTTTTCAGCTGACAAATCATTCCCTGGAAAGGTATGAAGATACACCAGCTATGTGCTATATGTGAAAACACTGCAAAACAAAAGAACAGCACTGATATTTCCTCTTCATTAAGATACAAATTTCTTACAATAACACAATACACCTCAGAATGCATTTCAATCCTGCACAGGTTTTTACCTGAGACCATACCAAAAGGGTTTCCATTAACAAGCAACCATCATCTAGAAAATGTTTCTGGAGCACAGGCGCAAAGAACAGAATTATAATGGGGCTCATACATATAAGAGATATGGCAAGCAATATTACAAGGTTTCCTTAGATTGAGAATGAAGCCAGTGGCTGCTGTTTGTACACTACCATTAGTAAAAGACTGTTCTGCCGGAGGCAGAAAAGTTGGTAAGTGAAGGCATCAATACTGAATTCAGTCAGTATTGCCTTCAAAATGTAATGGTTCATTCAGTGCAAACATTAGGAAGAGGCTAATGGAAGGGTTTCCTAGCCAGCTAGATTGAACACAACATGAGGTCCTCCCTTGGTATACACATTGAACAGTGTTTAATTCTGTCTTCTGGTTGCCCAACATTGCAATCTTTGGAATGAGACGATGGGAGAGACTCTGGGTTTTGCTTTGTTTTATCAATTTATGGAGCTATTTAAAAAAAAAAATAGCCATAAGGCTTCTACTTTTTCTTCACAGACCAGACAATCCTGGCAAAAGGCATAAATGGGTAATTATAATAGTTTAGAGTACTTATTTGGTAATTTTATCCTCAGGATCTTTTTTTTCCTACAAATTGACATAGGGAAAGCTAAAATATTATGCTCTCATAGTACTATATGAGCCATCATTCAATAACAGAACCTAATAAGAAGTAACTAAAGTCAGATTTCCAATTTTTTTCCATTTTACTTACCTCAGTTCAAGAAAGATTCTTACTTCTAAAATGTTGTTATTGCCCAAACAGGCAATGTGCCCTAGCAATATGCTTCTCAAACTTTAATGAGTATGCAATCACCTGGAATACCTGTTACAATACAATTTCTGATTCAGTAGGTGTAGGGTGGGACATGACAACCTACACTTCTAATAAGCTCCCAGTGATGGCCATACCACCAGTCCACAAAGAATGCTTTTGAGTAGCAAGAGTCTCACGAAAATATGGCTTTTTGTCCCCTTCCACTCTTAACATTTCCAAAATTTGAATTTTTTTCAATTTCTCCAATTACCCCATTTGTAAAAATGAAGAATTCATATGCCCAGACATTTGTAAGAAAGCACTACATTTGTAAGAAAGCAAAAATTATAAGCATTATAGTAAGATTTAAAATGCTATCACACATCGAGGTTGGGTGATAGATACATGAAAGTCTATTATGCTATTTTCTTAGTTGTGTGTTTTTAAATCTTCATATTAGAAAGTTTTTTAAAATGTGGCAGCTCACTAAATTCGCTATAAGAATTGTTTCATTTTACAAATATTTACTATAGTGTTAAAATTTTTTTTAATTCATCTAAAAGGCACAAAGAAAAGTTTGGGGCGATGAATGCATTCATTATCTTAATTGCAGTGATGAAGTTACAGGTACGCACACACGTCAAAACTTTCCAATAGTAATTTTTAAATATACAGTCCATTTAAATGAATTATACCTCAATAAAGATGTTGAAATAATAATAAAATTCACCTACTCTCAAATTTTTGTTTATGAAAAGCAAAAACAAGAGTGTGAAATTCTCAATGGTAAACCCTTTATTCCCCATCACTGAGAGCTATAAACTAAGGCTGGCCTTTTAAGTCTTGACCTAAAGGACAGCACTGTACTGCCAAAGTAGCCAGTTTCCAATCAGAAATGTAAGAAATTCCTTAGTTCCAATGGGATCATGCCAATGTCCTCCTTCCTTGATCTCCACTAGCTCTACAGAGCCTACATTCTGGCCACCTCCATTCTCATCTTTCTCCACTTCCCCCACAATCCTCGTTCTAACCACCTGGAGAAGTTATTTTTCAAAAAGCCATGCCCTGAAGGATCTATTCCATTGTAAATGCTACTTTGCCTGTCAAATATATCCTCCTTACTCTTTTTCTGCCATCCAGACTCCTATTTGCCCTTTGTGGCTGAGTTCAAAATCTACTCTTGGATTTCCCACTGTGGCGCAACGGGATCAGTGGTGTCTTGTGAGTGCTGGGATGCAAGATCGACCCGTGGCCCTGCACAGCGGGTAAAGGATGTGGCGTTGTTGCACCTGCAGCTTAGGTCAGGTCTTTGGTTTGGAGCTGATCCCTGGCCCGGGAACTCCATATGATGCAGGGCAGCAAAAAAAAAAAAAAATCTACTTCCTTTGTGAGGCCTCTCCTGACTTCTTTAGGCAATTATTTGCTCCCTCCTCCTTATTCCTCTTTTCATATCTCTAGGATTCTAATAGAATAGAGTACAAGTTTGGTCATGTACCCCTAATATATATTTATTTAATATATATATATGTATGTATGTATACATATAATGTGCATATACTATTATAAATAGCTAGTATCTCACACAGTACTATTCAATTAGGATGAGGTTTATTGTTACAACAGTGATATAAATTATGAGTACAAAAATAAAAATTATAAATATTATAATTAAATTATAAAAGAAATGGTCTCTGGAGTTCCTGCTGTGACACAGCAGGTTAAGAATCCAGTGTTGTCTCTGCAGTGGCTCAGATCACTGCTGAGGCACGGGTTCCATCCTCAGCCCAGCACAGTGGGTTAAAGGATCCAGTGTTGCTACAGCTGTGGTGTAGGTCGTAGCTGCAGCTTGGATTCAATGCAAGGAACCCACATATGCCATGGGAGCAACCAAAATAAATAAATAAATGAATAAATAAATAAATAGTAGTTTCCATTGTGGCTCAAGGGTAATGAACCCAACTAATTAATGTCCATGAGGACACAGGTTCGCTCTCTGGCCCCACCCAGTTGGTTAAGGATCCGGCATGGCTGTGAGCTGCAGTGTAAGTCACAGATGCAACTCAGAACTGGCATTACTGTGGCTATAGTGTAGGCTGACAGCTACAACTCCATTCAACCCCTATCCTGGGTACTACCATATGCTATGGGTGTGACCTTAAAAAGACCAAAAAAATAAAATAAAATAATAAGTTAAAAAAAGGTCCCTGTGATTTTAATGTTTTCACTGACTTCCTGTCAAACATTGTGAATCATATTTAATTTTCCCTCATACACAGCTCAGAGTTAGAACCAAGAGTAGAAGTATCAGCTCTCCCATTTTCTTAACGTGTAACACTTGCATTATTTCTCTTATGTTAGTCCATGTGTTTCCCTGCAGATCTTTCCTAGATAACTTGTCTATCTCAAGAGCATTTAGTTGAGTTTAATCTAGATAACATAATATACAAATACTTCCAACCAGGAATACAAGCTGGCCATACATCGAAACAAACCTGGAACTCCCAATATTCCTTCCCAATACTGAATGGTTTAAGTAATAAAGACGCCTCTAACACACGAGCCACCAATACCGATTCCCATTTAAACATTTATAAAGTTTAAATCTTATTTTGAAAGAAAGTACACAATAGCCACATAGCAAAGCTCACAATATGCACCCTATGACCCAGTGAGGCAGGCAGCCTTTAAGAAAGCCTTGCCTGATCTCACCTCCTCTTGCTATTCACACTCACTCCCTACAGAAAAGAATATGGCAAAAGTAATGGGATCCCAAGAATAGGTTACAAATACACCGTGGCTTCCACCTTGGGTTCCCTCTCTCACTCATTCACTCAGATTCATTCTGCTGGAAGCCAGCTGCCATACCGTTAGCTGCCCCATGGAGGCCACGTAGGGAGGAACTGTTGTCTCTGGCCAACAGTCAGGGAGGCCCAGAGGCCTGCCAACAGCCACGTGAGTGAGCAAGGAGGCAGATCCTCCCCCAGGCGAGCCTTGAGATGACTGGGGGTGGGGGTGGGGAGGTGTTCTGCTGCTACCACCTGATTTTAATCTTGTGAGAGACTCTACCCCTGAGGCACCCAGTTAAGCTGTGCCTCAATGCTTTGACCCACAGAAACTGTGAGATGATAAAGATTTGCTGTTTTAAACTGCTAAGTTTTGAGCGGACTGCTTATGCAAAAATTGATAACTGAGCTCAAAAAGATGTGTACAGGAATATTTATAACAGCACTTTAAAATATGAAAAATTAGTGCAATTTAAATACCCACCATCAGGAAAAGTAAGAAAGAATAGTCATGCAATGGAACACTATGCAACGGGAAAAATAAATGAACTTGAGCTAAATATATCACCAATGTTGAAAATTCTTTTTTTTCTGTCTTTTTGCCTTATCTAGGGTGGCACTCGCAGCATATGGAGGTTCCCAGGCTAGGGGTCTAACCAGAGCTGTAGCCAATGGCCTACGCCACAGCCACAGCAATGCGGGATCTGAGCCACGTCTGCACCCTACACCACAGCTCACGGCAACGCCGGATCCTCAACCCACTGAGCAAGGCCAGGGATTGAACCTGCAACCTCATGGTTCCTAGTCGAATTTGTTAACCATTAAGCCACAACGGGAACTCCCTGAAAATTCTTAAAATCAGTGTTGAGTGGGAACAAAGCATATCACAGAAAGATGAGAATAATATGAAAATTTTATAAAGTTCAAAACATGCAACAACAAAAAAACGTGAATGATGAACATCAAATTCAGTGTGGGGAGGAAGGAAAAAAGAGAAAGGGGGGTAGAATTAGGGAAGGATACATAGGAAGCTTCCAACTGCATCTGTAACGTTTTATTTCTTAAACTGCATGCTATGTACACAATGTTTGTATGTTTTTTTTGTTGCTGTTTTTTTCTTTTTTGGCCACCCCAAAGCATATGGAGTTCCCAGGCCAGGGATCAGATCTGAGCCACAGCTGCAAACCTTCACCACAGCTTTGGCAACGCTGATCCTTAACCCACGCCACCACAGAAACATCACAGGATCCTTAACCTGCTGTGTCATAGCAGAATTCCCAAAATTTGCATGTTATCTATACTTTTTATATTGTCTGAAACCTTTTGCATTAAAAAACTATAAACTGGAGTCCCCATCCTGGCACAGTGGGTTAATGATCTGGCTTACTCTATGGGGTTGCCACAGTTCAATCCCCAGCCCAGCCGAAAAAGGAGAGGAAAAAAAGATTTTCAAAAAATAAGAGGGAGTTCCCGTCCTGGCTCAGTGGTTAACAAACCCGACTAGGATCCATGAGGACCCAGGTTCAGTCCCTGGCCTTGCTTAGTGGGTTAAGGATCCAGGGTTGCTCTGAGCTGTGGTGTAGGTCACAGACTCGGCTCAGATCCCACATTGCTGTGGCTGTGGCACAGCCCGGCAGCTGAAGCTCCGAATCAACCTCCTAGCCTGGGAACCTCCATGTGCCACAGGTGTGGCCCTAAAAAGACAAAAATAAATAAATAAATAAAAACTTTTTTAAAAGGATTAAAAAAAACTATAAACTATCCATTTCATACAGTGAAAGGAATAAATTTAAGCAGACATTCTGAAGGTTTTTTGCCCATCCCAACAGATTTTGGGATATATCCCAATGAGATCACCACTCTACGACACTTAGTACGCTATACTAATGATCTGTTTAGACTTTTATCTCCCCACCTAGACCGTGAGCAACTTCAAGGCCAAGAAAAAGCATTCAGTAAATGTTTTCAGAAAAAACAAATGGTACAAAAAGTGCTTATGTGGGTTTCATTTTCCTAACTTAATAACTGCTTATTTCCAAATAAACTGACCATAGCTTGATCTCCATAGGAAACAACTAATTATCTAAGAAAAATTAACTTGGTAAGGCTGCATCCACTGTTGTTCATTAACTAATATTAATAATTGTCCACATTCATTAAAAACATTGGTGCAAGGCTCAGTCTTCCTCTTCACCCCAAATCATGATATTATGCTAGCTTCAGAGAGAACATAACAAATTCAACCAACAGCTTAGCCTGACAGTTTTGGGCCATCTTTAAAATCAATAAACTCAAGCTCAATTTCACTTTGACTCACCAACTTCTAGGGCCACATCCTGGACTTTTTATCACTCATCACCTGGAAATGCTCAATCTCTGAAGTAAAATTCAAAAGTCTCTTTCTATGACCACAGTCTCTTATTCTGCCAGCTTCTCTCCCTTTCTCCCACTCCACCTGTTCTCAATCTGAGTCAACAAATCCTCAAATCCCTCTGCCTTAGCTCTCTTACTTACCCACAATGGATTATAAAAGTGAATATCTTAACTCTTCTTACAACAGAGCCCTATAATCCACTTCACCCCTATCCTTTTCCCTCAACTGCCAAGCAAAAACCCCCAGTATATAAATATTACAGTCTATGTCAACCTTGCATCACCTTCTAATTACCCAATTCCCCTAATCCTTTCATTCAAATGTCACTATTCTACTGAAACAATTTATGATAAGGACACCTCGTTTCAGTTTTATGTTACTGGGAAAGTTTCATCTTCACAGTGGAAAATCCTTCTCCTCTCTTTACAACTCTGCCTTTCTAGCTTTTACACTGCCACAGACTTTTGGTTTTTCTTGTACTCTGTGACCATTAGTTCTCTTTTCCATTGTAGTATTCTCTATGAGGAGATTCCCTAGATTCTCTCAGACAATTTTATCTACACTTTCATTTTCCACAGTAAGCTGAAGACAACCTCCCAACCTCTATCTATAGCGCAGATCTCCTCCCTGAAAAAAAGATTCACACTCTTATATATATATAACTACCTGTAGAAAATATACACAGGGCCTACCCAGAGGCACCACAAACTCAACATACTCAAAACTTATCTCCCTTTCAAGAGTAAGATCAGGTAAGTTCCCTTCGTAGCTCAGCAGTTAACGAACGCAACTAGGATCTGTGAAGAGACGGGTTTGATCCCTGGCCTCGGTCAGTGGGTTAAGGATCCGGCGTTGCCGTGAACTATGGTGTAGGTCGCAGTCACAACTCGGATCCCATGTGGCTGTGACTATGGCTGTGGTCAGCAGCTGTAGTTCCATTTTGACCCCTAGCCTGGGAACTTCCATATGCTACAGGTGTGGCCCTAAAAAGCAAAAAAAATACAAAACAGGGAGTGAGATCAGCAGAAAAGAGTAAACAGCTCCAAGGACCAGCCCCTCCACAGAAAGGCTAAAAAATTAAGCAAAAACTGTCAGATCCACTTTTTCGGAACTCTAAAATAGCCAAAGGTTTGCAGCAAACAAGCAAACACTGAATAAAAAAAAAAAAAAAGTAACTTTTAAAACAGCAGGAAAGCTTCCTAGCGTTTTTACTTTCCCTTGCCCCATCTCCCAACCTGGCTTAGTGGTGATCTCAAAAACAGCAGCAGCCTGTGTTCTTAGCGTGGGTCACTGGTTCTGGAGAGAATAGTGATTATTCTTGGAGAATTATGTTTGTTTTGACCTGTCTGGGGACTGCCTGAAGAACTGACGCTAGGTGTTTATCTCATTCACCTAACTTAGAACTCACTCATAGTGCTAAAAGAGACATTCCTTTTAAAAGGGAGCAGGAGGGCAAGAAAGAAAAAGGAAAAACCTGCTACCAGCAGGGGCGAAAAAGATGATTGTTGAGGCAAACAATACAGCATAGAAAACCTGGGAAAAAATGCTGGGGAGAAAGTTTCTTGGGGAATTGGGGCATTCAAAAGCACCACATACACTAGAATTTAGAAAGTCATGTGATTGTTAAGGGCCGGATGCAATGCTCTGAAACCTAAGAATACTGGAAGCTTTCACCTCAGATTGATCTCTAGCCTCAGCACAGGCAGTGAGTAACTAAGGCACATTCTCTTAACTGATATCTCATTTCCCCTCAGATCTTTGGCATTCCCCAATACATAGTGCTTGGGCCTTTCCTTTTCTCTATCTACATTCACACCCTGAGTGATTTCATACAGCCTAACGATTTTTAAATACCATCCTAGGAGTTCCCACCGTGGCACAGTGGGCTAAGAATCCAGCTGCCACGGCTCAGGTTACTCAGGAGGTGTGGGTTGGATCTCTGGCCCGGCACAGTGGGTTAAAGGATCCAGCACTGCTGCAGCTGCAGCACAGGTCTCAACTGTGGCTCAGATTAAATTCTTGGCCCAAGAACTTCCATATGCTGTGGGTGCAGCCATTAAAAAAAAAGACTAAGGCATAGCTGCAAACAACCTAGCTAATAGATGAAGGGATGCCCCCAAACAGAGATAATTAACAAACACCAGGAAATATTTTCTCCTCTTCTTCTTCCTTCATTTTTTGGGGGGGCTCCAGGCACTGAATCACTAGCTGCACACAAACTAAAGGAACAGAGACTTTAGAGAACACAAATGGCAAATAAAGACTTTACAAAAATACTTTTTAAAATCCCTAAACAGGACTTCCTGCTGTGGCCCAATGGAACCTGCAGCATAACTGGAGTGCTGGGATAACAGGTTTGATCCCCAGCCCCGCACAATGGGTGGCTGGGGATCTGGCATTGCCACAGCTGGGGCGCAGGTCACAACTGCAGCCTGGGAACTCCATATGCTGCGGGGCAGCCAAAAAGGGGAAATAAAAAAAAAAAAAACCTTAACAAACAAAAAACCACAGGCCACAGCAAGCAACAATTCCTCACCTTCTAGGAAGGAAAGGAATGAGATTTCCAGAGATACTATATTATTCAAATTTTTCAGTTTGCAACCAAAAAAAAAATCACAAAGCAATCAAAGAAACAAGAAAGCATGATGCATTGCTGAAGAAATAACCAAATTGTGCATGAGAAAGCACAGACATGGAACACACTAAACAAACACCTTTTTTTTTTTTTTTTGGTCTTTTGAGGGTCACACTCGCAGCACATGGAGGTTCCCAGGCTAGGAGTTGAATCGGAACTATAGCCGCCGGCCTAAACCACAGCAATGCCAGATCCGAGCTGCGCCTGCGACCTACATCACAGCTCACGGCAACACCAGACCCTTAACCCACTGAGCGAGGCCAGGGATCGAACCCACATCCTCATGGATGATTGTCAGGTTCGTCAACCACTGAGCCACAACGGAACTCCTAAACAAACACTTTAGGTAAACTTATCTTAAATATACTTGAAGAGGTAAAGGAAACAATGGATGAAGAGATAAAAGAAACCAAGAGAATAATGTCTCAACAAAGACAATATCAATAGAGATAAAAATTGAAAACATGAACCAAGCAGAAATTCTGAGGCTTAAAAATACAATAACCAAAATGAAAAATTCACTCAAAGGCTTCAATAGCACATTTGAGCATAAAGAAATCACAGAACTTAAAGACTGTCAACTGAAATTATGCACTTTGTTTTTTGGGTTTTTTTTTTTTGCCTTTTGTCATCTTAGGGCCGCACCCACGGCATATGGAGGTTCCCACGCTAGGGCTGAATTGGAGCTACAGCTACAGCTGCTGGCCTGCACCAATCCACAGCTCACAGCAACACTGGATCGTTAACCCGCTGAGCAGTGCCAGGGATCAAACCCGCAACTTCACGGTTCCTAGTCGGATTCGTTAACCGCTGTGCCATGATGGGAACTCCTGAAATTATGCACTTTGAGGAAAAGAAAATGAAAAGAGCCTAAAAGATCTGTGGAACACCACCAACTACACCAACATAGACATAATTAGTGTCCCAGAGAGACAGAAAGAGGCAGAAAGAATACTTGAAAAAAAAAAAACGGCCGAAAAGTCCCACAGTCTGATAAAAGACATGAGCTCAAGAAGTTCAATAAGTTCCAAAGAAGGTAAACACAAAGACATCCTCACTGAGACACAATTAGATAGCTACACCCAAAAGAATGAAGTTGGATTCATTCTATTTCACACCGTATATAAAAACTAACTCAAATGTATCAACCACCTAAATTATAAGAACTGAAACTACAACTCTTAGAAGGAAATTCAGTGGTCTTTATGATCTTAAATGTGACACCAAAAGCACAAGCAACAACAGAAAAACTGATACATTGGATTTCATCAAAATTAAAAACATGTGCATCAAAAAGCATTTCCAAAAACAAGAAATAACAACCTAGAAAATATACAGAATATAGTTCAGGAGAAAATATTTACAAATCAATATCTGTTAAGGGTATAATATCCAGAAAAAAATATAAAAAATACATAATATACGTGTGTGTGTGTATTTTTTTGTCTTTTTAGGGCCGCACCTGTAGCTTGGTGGTGGTTCCCAGGCTAGGGGTCCAACAGGAGCTGAAGTTGCCGGCCTACACCACAGCCACAGCAACACCAGATTCAAGCTGCGTCTGTGACCTACACCACAGCTCACAGCAAAGGTGGATCTTTAACCCACTGAGCATGCCCAGGGAACGAACCTGTGTCCTCACGGATACTAATCAGATTCATTTCTGCTGAGTCACAATGGGAACTCCCAGAATACATTTTTTAAGAAACTTACAACTCAACAACAAAGGTAAACAACTCAAACAAAAAATGGGCAAAGGATCTGAACAGATACTTCTCTGAAGGCCAAAACGCACATGAAAAGATAAGTCATTAGGAAAATGCAAATCAAAACCACAATGTAAGACCATTTCACACTCACTAGGAATAGCTATAATCTTTTAAATGTAAAATAACAAGTGTTGGTAGAGACTTGAACCCCCATACACTGCTGACAGGAATGTGATGAACTCGCTGTGGAAAACAGTTTGGTGTTACCTCAAAGTTATACATACACTTATCACATGATTCACCAATTCCACTACTAGGTATATACCCGGAAGAACTGAAAACATATACTCAAACAAATATTTGTCCACAAATATTCATAATAGTCACAAGTGCTATTTATAATAGTCAAAAATGACAACAAGGTCGAGTCATCAACTGATGAATGGATAAACAAACTGGTATATCCACGCAATCAAATGTCAACCATAAAAAAGAAGGACGTATGAGAGTTCCCTGATGGCTCAGTAGGTTAAGGATCCAGCCTTGTTACTGCTGTGGTTTGGGTCACTGCTATAGCTCGGGTCACCACTGTGGCCTGGGTTCAATCCCTGGCCCGGGGAACTTGTGCATACCATAGGTAACAGTGAGTGACTGCTTAACAGAGATAGAGATTTCTTTTTAGGTGATGAAATGTTTTAGAACTAGAGAGAAGTTGTACAACACTGTGAATATACTAAATACTACTGAATTGTACATGTTAAAATAGTCAATTTGGAGTTCCTGTTGTGGCTCAGCAAGTTAAGAACCCGACATAGTGTCTATGATGCAGGTTCCATCCCTGACATCACTCAGTGGGTTAAGGACCCGACATAGCCGCAAGCTGCAGCATAGGTCACAGATGAAAATCGGATCCAGAATTGCTATGGCTGTGGCACAGGCCTGCAGCTGCACTCTGATTTTAGACCCCTATCCTGGGAACTTCCATATGCCGCAGGTGCAGCTGTTAAAAAATTTTTTTGTTTTTTAATTAAAAAATAAAAATAAAATACAGTGTCATAAGCTCAGTAAGCAGGGAAAAAAACAGAATGCTAATGGAGCACATATATAAGTACCTAACACAGACTTGGGAAAGGTCAAAAAGGTTTCCTGGAAGAAGGACATCCAGGCTAAGATCTTAAGGATACATAGGAGGCATCAGTCAAGTGAAGAGAGACCAAAAAATTCTAATTTACCATTTAATCCTTTCCTTTTTTACTTGTATTAAAAATGTCATTCCCTTTTTTTTTTAATGGCCGCACCCACAGATATGGAGGTTCCCAGGCTAGAGGTCGAATCAGAGCTACAGCTACCAGCCTACACCACAGCCATAGCAACATGGGATCCGAGCCTCATCTTCGATCTACACTGCAGCTCATGGCAACACCGGATCCTTAACCCACTGAGTGAGGACAGGGGTCAAACCCGCATCTTCATGGATACTAGTCAGAATCGTTTCTGCTGCGCCACAACAGGAACACCCTCCCTCTTTTTTAATCCCCACTTACTCACTACAAGTACACATCACTGACGACCTAGAAAAGCCTCCTAACCAATATATTCCTTCCAATAGTTTCCAAAGAGAACTATGCTAAAAAAAAAAAAAACTCTGACCACATCATGCTCTTCCTTAAGCCCATCAGTAACTGCCCAAAATACAAAATAAAGACCCTACTCACCCACACAGATTAAAGCCTCATTGATGTGATCCCTGCCCGTCTTAACTCCTGCCTCTTCTTACTTCTTATTTGATGAATCAGCTTGTATTTATCCACATAAATACTCTATGTATCTATAAATATTACTATTTCTCACCAGAAAGCATTTACTTTGTGTCTCTGACACCGTACTTTACTGGCATACAGTGAGTCCTTAATACATGCTGCTTAAAGAAATAAATGAACAGATTAAATAACACCAATAGCTGGAATTTACTTAAGCACCTATGATACACAAGACATTACATTAGGTACTGTATACACCTTCACCTCTAATTCCCACAACAACCTGGTAAGCTAGGTATTAGTGGCCTCACAGTAGGGAAAAGACCACTAAGGTTCAGGAAAAATTAGGTGTAACAAATCAATTAAGCAGCAGTTCCAGAAGTGGGACTCAGATCTGTTGGATTCCAAAATCAGTGTTGTTCTACTGCAACAAATTGCCTCCCAAACTACACTTACCGTGGCTCTCCAAATATCAACACATCTTATAATTTAACTACAGTTTAACTACCTTCCACAAAGTGAACATCAATTAGAACTATCTGCTTCTGATTGTGTTAAGATGTGCCAAATGTTGCTTTAGGAGTACTATACTAGCCCAGTTCCCAAAACATGAAAGTGAAAAAGAATTAATAATTATTAATAGCCCAACCATTTCAATAAAAAGTACCTGCCAATCGTCCACCAAAAACAGGAAAGAAAATTAAATTTTATTTTGTATGACAAGGTTGATAAGCATCTTACTATTCCTTAATTTTTCATGTAATATGCATTTTAGTTTGCTTAAGAGTGAAATGAAAACCAGACACAACTTGTCACCAATATATAACTGCGCTCAGGAGGCAGATAATACAGAAAGATCCCCTCTGAATTAGGCAGTACATGCTTCATATTACAGAGAAGTTAATATTTGATTTCTCATGTATCTACCACCTAATCCCTGCCATAACACACATTGTACAAGCAAACACAACATGAACTCAGTATCACTACATCCCCCCAGTTAGCCTGTCTGCTCCCCACACTTGGACTCCTCTCTGCAAAATAAAACACTCTCAAGGAATTAAGACTCAGCAGGATTAAAAGTTCAAACTGTATGAAATGAAAAGGCTAAACGATGCTAACAAAGCTTTAAACCTTGAATGGAAAGAAAGAAAAGTAGGTAGAAAGGGAGAAAACAAAACTAGCAAATATTCAGTAACTACTATATACCAGGCACTGTAGTAGACATAGTCACATAAATGATTTCATTTAATAGTAAGATGTTAACATTGCTTAAATAACAGAAAAATATGATTTAACATCTCAATTTTGCTAAAATTAGTACTGAGAGGGAGGGCAACATGTAAGGAGAGTAACCTTACTTGTTGTTCTTCCCTTATTTGCACCATTTTAATGGGATTTTTCTATTAATCTTTGACAAGCCATGAAATTTTATATTTTCACCATGACCAACCCATGAAATTTACCAACTTTGCCCATGATTCATACCAGGTCATAGTTACAATGTCTGTTATGCATTTTAGCTAAATAACCATCGAAACTTCTCCCTTTAGACAGAATGAAAAATCTGCCTATAATTAAAGCAGGAATTGTTAACTACAAGCAGTTAAAGTTTACAGCATTGTTTGACAGTTGCAAAGATAAGCCAGTAAAAAGCCTGAGATGCTGTGTCTACCTGTACTTCCCACACATCTGAACAATAGGGTGATATCTCTTAGCATCATAAAATCAATCTCAGATTAGGTAATGAAATATGCACCAGCCTTTTCCCAGAACCTTTGACAAATCACACACAATCCTAAATCTTCATAAATCACGATTAAAGACAAGTATATCATCACCAACGCATATATCTTCCCAAGCCTGACCCAGAGACTAATGAGAAAAGGCCTAGACTATCTCATCTGATTAATTAATTCAAAATGTCTGCTGTTATTCAAATGTGAGGCTGGTATTATTTGAATAACACTTGACAGCAGCGCCTGAAGATATCATTTCTGATTTGTGAAGTCGCTGCTCCATAACTGATGATAGTTTATGAAAATGTTCCAATGAAGCTGCTTTTCTTGGCACAATTGTGAAAGATTTGCCAAAGAGGTGGTTCTTTTTTGTCAGTAGTTGATGTTGCTAATGTTGTCAAATATTTCCAAAATACATAGTCTCTGGAGTCTTTTTTCACTAAATATTGCCACAATAGCAGCTTTTCCACCTTCCAAGTTTGAACTGCCTCAACACAAAATTGCTCTCCTTTTTAAGGATCTAAACAGCATGTTCCCAGGCTTTACCAAGTCCCTCCACCTAGTTTTAAAAAAAAACAAAACAAAAACAAGACTTTAACACCATTTTGGACTAAGTATGAGCATTTGAGGTTGACAGAAGTTTTTTTTTTCCTCACTGAATAGTATTCCTTACTTATACAACATTAGAAGGAAGACCATAAGATACCTGAAGGTAACACAGGAAGATTTTTTTTCAATTAAAGGTAAAAATGAACACTTTAAAAAATCTAAATACTGTTTTACCCTTCAAAAATAATTGCATCTCTCTGGACAAAAGATAATTAAGGGACCTAAAAGAACCTCAAAATCAGCATTATGTTCTGATTCACGCTTTACTTTGGAGATGTCTCAAAAGTTCATACTACATATGGCAATATCTGGGCAGATGCTCCAATTTACAGGCCTTACTTATTTCTGAACTCAAATTCTCCGTCTCCGCTATTCTAGTAAAGACCGTAAAGACTCCTCTGAGATATGTTAAATTCCTTGCAATATGCATCTCCCTACCTATCAAATTTCTTCTTCCCTGCCACTTAAAACCCACTTGCTCCTAGAAGCC
Source organism: Catagonus wagneri (assembly GCA_004024745.2). NCBI lineage: Eukaryota > Metazoa > Chordata > Mammalia > Artiodactyla > Tayassuidae > Catagonus > Catagonus wagneri. Next base: position 6,598,342 of record PVHT021183634.1, read on the forward strand.
TTCTCCATTAACAAGCCCCTCCGTTTTTTCTTCTATACAGTCCATCTTTTAATACTGTGAGAACAACATTAATGCTTAACCTATGCAATGACAATGAGCACAAATTATACAGATTTGATTAAACAGACCAATTTTGCTTTTAAAAACACATTTCATTAAATATTAAAGCTGAATGAGACCGGAGAAATCATCTAGTCCAACTTTCTTAATTTTGTAAATAATCACTCTGACTTGCTCAGAAACCCCAGGAAGCTTATGCTAGAATTCTGTGGAAAACAGTGACTCAACCAATGTGCATCTATTGCCCCGTCCTTTTTGCTGTTATGGGTGCAATCAAGACAGAATATAGAGTCACTTTCTAAGAATACAAGCGGTCTTAACACTGAACACTATTCAGCAGAACATCATACCTGTATAGGCTCTTAATAAATACTCCCAGAAGACCATGATAATGACTTAAGGATGAACTCTGTCACCTTCAAGAGTAGCAAAATAAAAGCCTATTTCTTTTCAGGTAATCCTTCCATACAGATATTTCAGTTGAAGATAAAATAATGGACTTGGGACCAAAAAAAAAAAAAAAAAAAAAAAATATATATATATATATATATATACACACACACACACACACACACACACACATATATATATATATAAAATCGGCAGGGACATGACTCAGGCCACCACTGTAACCAGAGCCACAGCAGTGACAACACTGAGTCTTTAACTCACTGAGCCACAAGGGAACTACAAGGGCAAATTATATTTTATGTATGGTTCACTTTACATAGACATGCAGTTCTCATAAGGTGGACTATGGACCCCTGTGATTTCATGAGACTCCTTCAGGGATTCACAAATTCAAAATTATTTTTACAAAACTAAGAAATTATTGTCCTTTTCCACTGTGTTGACATTTGCACTAATACAAGGAAGTGGCACCAAACTGTGATAGCAGTCATTGCATTCTTGACCACCAGGTACTGCGTTTTTTTTTTTTTTAAAGCTATTTCACTTCAGAATGTCCTTGGTGAAACAATAAAAATTACTGAATTACACCTTGAGTATGTCTTTTTAATATTCTGTGTTATAAAATAGGAATTACACACAAAGCACTTCTGTATCCTAAGTATGAAGGAAAGCACTTGTACGAGGGAGTTGGAAGCTGAGCCAGTTGCTTTTAAAAAAAAAAAAAAGACATATCTGGCAGACAATTTTTGGAAAATGAACTAAGTATACCTATTACATTAAGGAAAACAACTGCAGTTTTGATGTCAATAATAAAATTTGAGTTTTTGTGAAAAAAATAGAATTTTGAAGCATTTGTGTCACCACTGTATGACAGCTTCTAAGTACTTAAAAACTTTTCTGATGAGCTTGGTGGTAATATTAACAAATGTAACTTTTTCATCTTGTGTAATGAAATGTGTTAACATTTAAATGGAAGATATGTGGAGTTCCCATCGTAGTCAGTGGTTAACGAATCTGACTAGCATCCATGAAGATGCAGGTTTGATCCCTGGCCTTGCTCAATGGGTTGAGGATCCAGTGTTGAGCTGTGGTGTGGGTAACAGATGCAGCTTGGATCCCGAGTTGCTATGGCTGCAGCATAGGCTGTGGCTGCGGCATAGGCTGTGGCTGCGGCATAGGCCGGCAGCTTTAGCTCTGATTCAACCCCTAGCCTGGGAACTTCCATATGCCGCAGATGCGGCCCTAAAAAGCAATCAATCAATTAATCAATCAATCAATAAAGGAGGATATGCATAAATCAGTGAACCAAGATATGATGCTGCAAAATCATTCATGGGTAGAACCATTCAAAATACAAACTAGACCAAAAGATTTTAGTGGAACAGAGTAGAAGTTTATTGATATGTCTTCAGATGCCATATTTGTACTAACCTTTAAGAAACTACCACTTGTCAAGTTTTGGTATAATATCAAAACAGAATACCCACAATGATCTGAAAAGGCAATAAAAATACTCTTCCCTTTCCAACTATCTCTGTCAAATACTTCTTCATATACAGCAACCATATGACAACATACTGAATCAGAAGCAGATATGAGAATGCAGCTATCTATTAAGCCTGACATTAAAGAGATTTATAAAAAAGTAATATACCATTTTTCTTGCCATCTTGTTTTGTTTTAGAAAATGCTATTTGGGAGTTCCCGTTGTGGCGCAGCAGTTAACAAATCTGACTAGGAACCATGAGGTTGCAGATTCGATCCCTGGCCTTGCTCAGTGGATTAATGATCCGGTGTTGCCATGAGCTGTGGTGTAGCTCACAGACGTGACTCGCATCTGGCGTGGCTATGGCTGTTGCATAGGCTGGCGGCTACAGCTCGGATCTGACCCCTAGCCTGGGAACCACCATATGCCGCGGGAGCGATCCTAAAAAAAAATGGAAAAAAAGAACAGAAAATGCTATTTCGATAACATGGAAAGACTTGATAATTATAAAAATGCTATTTAAACCATATGATATCACTTATATGTGGAATCAAAAATATGACACAAATGAACTTATTTATGAAACAAAAACAAACTCACAGACATAGAAACTGTTTTCTATGGTTGCCAAAGGGGAAAGTGGTTGATGGAGGGATATAGGAATTTGGGCTTAGCAAATACAAACTACTATATATAAAACAGATAAACAGCAAGGTATTACTATATAGCACTGGGAACTATATTTAATAACCTGTAATAAACCATAACAGGAAAGAAGATGAAAAAGAAAATATGTATAACTAAATCACTTTGCTGTACATGAGAAATACATTGTAAATCAAATATACTCTAATAAAAAATTTTAAATGCTATTTATGTTAACATGTAACAAGTTTATGATTTACAAATTAAATATTTTAAATTTTTATTTCAATTTCTACTATAATATACATTGATAGATAATAAACCCATATAAATAAAAATTCTTTTAAAAGTGTAAAGAGATCCTGAGTTCAAAATTTGAGAATCACTGACATATTTTCTTTGAAAGTCTTCATATAGGAAAGCCTAACACATTAAATGCATTTTCCTACTCAAGAAATTATCAACTTAATTTATATATACAAGAATTATTATTTTAGAGGAATTCCACCATGTGGTGAAACTGAATCCCTATAAAGCATCAGGAAGCAAAAGAGTTGCCAGTAAGACAAATCCCCTTCCCCAAAGGAGTTCATCCTACCTAGACTGTGTGTGTGTGTGTGAACATATGGCAACATATACTATTATCCAAGTAAGACCTTCAGTAACTCGGGTCCCAAATTTCAGATTTCCTTGTTCCTTTTTTTCTTGTCCTTTTTCCCTAGGTCTACCAGCACCTGTATCCCATTGCTAGCAGGCTCTTACCTTCCATGCAATTATTTTACTCCATTTTCCTGATCCTTTCCCCTGAATACGGCCGTTCACTAGATTCAGAGATCACTGGTACTCTGAGTGTTTGTAGAATCACTTGTTAGAATATAAATCCATTAGGGTTCCAAAAAGAAAATGGTCTGCAGTTACAAATTAGGACAAAATGAGATTTTAAAAAAAGTCTTACCTCCACAAAAGTGGTTCTTAAACTTAGGGCCACGGTCTCCTTCAGGGGCCCATGAACAATTTTCAACATGTCTATAAACTCCCTGAATTTGTATTCACACTTCTATGAGTACACGCGTTTCTACGAAGTAGGCAGTGGATCCCTTGGTTTTATCACAGTCACAAAGGAAACTATAACCAAAAAAGATTGAAAACTCCCTGCTCTACAGCCTTCTGCTCTACCACAGTGTAGATACATGTGAAATAAAGTTATAAACAGACTTTTCAGGTATTAGATGGAAGAAACTACAGATATTTGAATTATATGATTTTTAAGAGTGTGGACAAAATAGGAATAATCACCAAATAGTCATAAATTTTTCATGTTTTAATGATTTTCATAAAACAAAATATTTGGCCATTATTAATAACAAATGAGATTTAGACACATCTTGAAATGGTATTTCAATAGGACAAATGAGAAAATACATGACAAAACTACTTCAAATAGCCTTTCACTACAAATATTTAAGGTTCTGTTTTTCAACCATTTCAAACCGATCTAAGCGTTACAATCAACAAAGCAAAATGAATACAAAATATGATTTCCCAGGTTTTTCCACCTGATGAGCCGTAACAGATCACCTGGTTAGTTCAAAATAGGGAGTCAGTAGCTTAACAATGACTAGCACAAATAAGTTACAGAATTAAAACTAAGTCAAAAAGGACAACAACTATAGCAATTAAGTAAATGATACCTTACTATATTCTGTGTTACTGATCATGTTAAATTTAAAACTAGCACTCCATTTCAATAACTCATATTCATAGTACTTTTTTATTTAACTAATCTTAGATTAATCTTTGTACTAGTTAAATACATGCGACCAATCTGTCACCTTTGAAGATAATTATTTAATTCAGCATTAACTTAAACAGGGATTTCTGTACCTTATAGATAGAAAACTCGGTTATGAAACTGTACAGTATAAAACGAATATAAATCAATCATTATGACAGAAGAACTTATCTGAGAGTCAAAATGAACAAAATATTCTGTGTCAGCAAAATGTCTTTTGTCAAAATCTACTCTTTAAGATTTCACTATTATGTACTAAAACAAATGTCCTTCCCAACTCTATAGAGGAACAAGCCTGAAATAATTTGAAACTCCTATTTGGAAACACACAAATATATCCTGACCATAAAATAGGTTATATATTATCATAACTAGTTTTAAAGTAAAAATTTCAAATGAATATTCAACTCTAAGCAAGTTAACAAGAGTTCCACCAGAGTTTTTTCTTTTTAGCATAAACATTATTATTAATGATAGTAATGGAGAAGTAAAACATATAAATTACTTTTACATATAATTTGCATATAAATTACTTAAGATCCAGGTAAGCAGCTGTGACAGCTTTCTTATGTTGTATATAGTTGTTACGGTTAAGATAAATGTCTATATAAAGAATTAGAAGAATGTACTATCACATCTAATATATTCAGCAAATACACATCAGATAATATGTGGAGAAGGCATGTATTTTTTTTTCTTTTTAGCGCCACACCTGGGGTATATATAATTCCCAGTCTAGGGGTTGAATCGGAGCTGCAGCTGCTGGTCTATGCCATGGCCACAGCAATGCCAGACCCAAGTCACATCTGTAACCTCAACACAGCTTGCAACAACACCAGATCCTTAACCCACTGAGGAAGGCCAGGGATGGAACACAAATCCTCATGGATACCACTCAGGTTTGTTACTACTGAGCCACAACAGGAACTCTGGTTGCACTTACTCAGTTAAGAATAAGTTACTGGAGTTCCCGTCGTGGCGCGGAGGAAACAAGTCCGACTAGGAACCATGAGGTTGCAGGTTCAATCCTTGGCCTCGCTCAGTGGGTTAAGGATCCGGCGTTGCTGTGAGCTGCAGTGTAGGTTGCAGACGTGACTCGGATCTGGCGTTGCTGTGGCTCTGGAGTAGGCCAGCAGCAACACCTCCAATTAGACCCCTAGCCTGGGAACCTCCATATGCCGCAGGTGCAGCCCTAAAAAGACAAAAAAAAAAAAAAAAAGGAATAAGTTATTGAGCATGTCCTGCATGAAAAGGGGAAAAAAAAAACGGACAGTCTCTGCCCTCTAGGAACTTACTGTCTCCTAGAGAAGGGGAACTAAAAGAAAAATACATTCCTTCCATTTCTAAATTAATCTTTGTAGCATACCACCATCAGTCCAGTTCTAACCAATGATGAACTTTAAAGACCAGAAAACATTAAGATTTTCAAATTATAAGAATAAGTCCTTTTCAGTGGAGATAAGTAAAATCTCCCATTATTTTCCCCATTAAGTCATAATTTAATACTACTTTCTACATCTTACAACCCAGATAGATCTTTATTTCCCATAGTTTGTTATCTCAGTAACCATCTCTAGGTCTATGACTTTGTACAAACTATATGTATTATTTGGAAGTTTAAAGGTCCATAAACAAACGAAAAAGTAGAGATAATTGGGAATGGAAGCTAGTCCAAACTTTTAAAGACAAAACATATTTCTCAGTTGCCTATTTCTAAAAATGTGCCTTTAAAAGATTTGCAATACAAATAACACCTAAAAATAAAAATCCTTAAGTGCAAGAGAAAACCTGGCATTATTAGTACCCATTTCCCTTCAATTTGTTTCCTGCCCTTAAATGTAGGATCTTCATTCACCAGTGACCATACCCTCAAATATCAAGGAGGGTGTGGTATTTTAATTTTTACAAGAACTAATTTCTTTAAAATACAAACAACTTTAAATAATGCCATTTATGAGAAACTATGATCCAGTTCAACTTCTATAAATAACATTTCTGGAGCCTCCATAAAAAAAGGTAATTATAGGATTATCAATTTAGAAATAAGGCTGTTTTATTTTATTGATTGGATTTAGACAGTTAAAAACTCTGTGGCCTTCACAGCAGCTGTCAAGGATCCCCCATCTAGGAAAGCAGGTAGGGGTAACAGAGCATCTAGAACTACCAGTGCAAATAGAGGAAGAATAAATTTTCTGAACTTCTTTCTGAATTGTAATTACATCCTAACATATAATTTTCTAAAAACAAAATACACAAGCAGGCCTAAGTCTACCATAACTGTCCCTGAAAAACAAACTTTTGCAAATAATCAGCAAAGGCAGCGCAAAGCAATGATCTTAAGGTTCCAAGAATCATTTCAGATCTTAAAATAAAAGCTTTACCTATGAAAAATGTACAGTGTATTTCTAACTAAAAATTGAAACTTTTTGCAAAACAATATTTTTCTTATAACATGTAGTTTCCCCCCAAAAGGCGATAAACTCTTTATTCTTGCTTTGTGCCTTAAGACATAATCTGCTTTTATCCTTTAGCAAAATATGAACCAGCTACTAGGCTGACAATGCCAAGAACCATGACAAAATGGATTATTAATGAGAAACTGAACTCCAGAACTCTATTAATTTATGTCTTCCTGTCGGATCCAAAAGATATATCAGCCTTCTCACTCAAAAGAAAAAAATGCCAACACTGTACTTTGTTTTAAAGTTCTCCACAGATGAAGAATTCATTATCCAAAGTACAGTTCTGTTATTTCAGGCTTTCTTGTAGAATAAAGAATCTTTATCAAATGGCTAAGAAAGCTGCTGACAAGTGCAAGTACCTTGCAAAATATATTTACGTCAAACATTCACAGAGAAAAACTGTAGGAGGGGCAGAAAAAAGGTGAAAGGCCCGGCAACAATCCTGTCCCTATCCTGTCCTAGCAATCTTTAGAAAACTAAGCCCTTTTGATTCCAGTTAAAAAATGATAAGCAGCATTAATACAACTGCATGTTTGTGGGCTTTTTTAATTCCTAATTACACTAATTATTCTGACATGAAGGGAAATGATCTAACAAGTGAAGAGAAGAATGTGTGATTTCTTTATGCATAAACAACAATATTTAAGTGACATAAAATATCCTTTTAAGCTTTCATAAAAAATCTAATCTATGCTTATCATAATATTTATGAAATAAAAAAAAGAAGAGGAAAAATTGCTATAATGTACTCTGTGTGACCTCTGCTTTCTACAGAGAATGAAAACAGCCTTTTGCTTTTCAATCCCCATCAAAGTGGAGTAAAAGGAAGGACAGCGTTCCCGTGCTCACTGCCATTAATCATTGCTTTCTTCAAGCAAGTGCGTATTAATTTCTGTCATCCCAAACATCATCGAGTATTGTTACAGCACCGTTCACTCCTCATTCACCACCAGTTGTTACCAGTTTCCCTACACTGAGCAGAGACAGGGTGAATCGTGTGGATTTCAGTGTTAGAGGCCTTTATCCCTGGGGTGCTGACACCAATTAAGCCATTTCAAGAAAAAATGAGAACAGGCCCAACCCTTCCATGTAACAAGAGCTTGCACCTAGCTTTGGCAGGTTGCCATTTTCTCTGGCTTCACAGTATAGAAATACTCTTCTCCACATCCTTTTGAATGATTCAGGCTGTTTACATGTAATCGGTAACACCATCTTTTTGTTCATTTCTTCAAGTTCAAACTTAGTGCCCAACATAGCCTAACACAAAAGACCTGGATAATCTAGATAGTAAGCTGAAAAGATGAATGCTATTATCTACAGAATTATTAAATTCAGGTTAGGAAATAAAAACATATACTCCCTTTAATCCTGTGACAAAATGTTTTTAAAGGCATTTCAAACAAAAATTAAGAGTGACTGTGAAAGCTACTGCTTTTCTGGAACTGGGTTAATTGAAGATAAAACATTTTATGCCATTAGCATAATTTAACACTGCACTTGCTGAGAGAACTCATATATACA
>PVHT021183634.1:6611718-6655667 GCA_004024745.2 Catagonus wagneri
ACTCCCACACCCCATACACAGTCAAAAGAATTTCCTTCATTTTTTTTCCTCTACTGATTCCAACGAAGAAATATGACGAGAAAAACTGGAGGGTTCTCACTTATTTGAATAACAAGTGAAAATCTAAAAATACCTTCACTGTATGTTATTACCAACTGTATCACTAGATTTTATAGTGACAGCCCTGTGCTATAATTTCTGAGAAAACCTCTACATAAAGCTCCATAAACCCAACCATTCCTGTAATGTATCGCCTTATCCAGCACACAATCATTTCAAACACAACTTTTCATGTTAGTATAATTTGTTCAAAAATGGTAATAAATACATCCATGAAGCCAGAGAAATCATTGTACAATCTACTGTAACTTGTTCTTACCAGTACTGACAGTTAATCCTCAACCCAAGATCCAAGGTAGAATATTCCAGTATTACTTGGTTTAATTAAAGATATTCATTATACACGTATCTTTTAATGGACCAACATTCCCAATCAATATTATAAATACACTGGGCCAACTGCAGAGCAATGTCTGTGAACAATTATCACAAAACTAAAACATGGATGGCTGTCAGTCGGTGCCAGAGTTCTTGCTTTCATAATAAATATAAAATCAATTTCCTGTTCTAGTTCCTATTCCAAGTTGAAAATGATATATCTGACTATGAATTCCAACTACCTGCATCCTTAGGGTTGTTTTTTAAAGAAGGGGTAGAAAAGAAAGAAACTTATGAGACCACCTAAGTCAATTCTTCCTCATTTGAGGACACTTGGATATTAAAAGTTTCTATATAACATGCAATATGGGCTTGCCATTTCATACATACATATATATATATATATTAGTGTATATATTCATTATTATATACAAGTATTTCAGAAGCCCCTCCCATAATTCATCTGTAAATTCCTATTTACAATGACTTAGTACATCTGAAAGCCTATGAAAACCTTTTGTTTAAAAAATAACAATATGCAATTTCCAAAGCTTTTCGTTCTCATTTCAATCAAAAATAACTTCATACGTTTTAAATGAAATTTTGCAAGTAATCAGAGACTAATGAGGGTTCACTGATTTAACTAGATCAGGGAGTCTAAGAGATTGAGAATTTAAAGTAAGCAAGTGTTTCTTTTAGAGGAGCAGGTCATGCAGAGGTACATACACTTAAGTCCTCTGCACTGAGAAATGCAATCAGGACTCTTCTGTCTCAGGAGAGACTCTCATTCTCCTCTGTGTGTGCACATTCCTGACTCCCATTAACATTAACAGACACCATACACGTACACCGAGGCGATGCCAGCCTTGGTAGTGTGTATGCACGGCAGCTGTGGTGACTAAATAATCCATATGGCTCTGAAGAGAAGTTACGGTTTGCTGGGTCTAGAGTCACAGCTACAGTGGTGGAATTCAGACACCAGAAGCAAGCCTCAAACTGAACGCTTGATCCAAACCCTCTTCTGTCTACCCACACCTCAGACTGTACTTAAGTCCTGGTTTGGAAATTCTATCCTTAGCATGGTTTATACAGGTAGAAGTTCCATGTTTGAGGAAACCTTAATTTTTTCACAAGCCCAGAGTTCTGTCCTCCTCCCCATCCACCACTCCCATCCCAGCATTCATTTATGCATTTCTGCACAAAATATAGAAAATCACATAGTAGTTTTATAGAGTGAAAAATCAAAGGCCTGGCTTAAACAACTAAAGTCAGCAAAATCAGAATCCAGTATGAAACTCCACCCTCAGCATGAAAATCAAATAATATGGCCATCTAAACAGAACAGACATATGCTGAAATGTAAATTCCACAGGTTGTGTAAAGGGCAGAATTTAACCACTAATTCTAATTCTTCTCAGCAATTAGAATTAGGTACTTAAGTCGGAGTCTTAATGCATATTAATATAGTTTCCTGAAACGCAATTCAACAACTTTTTCATTCTCTCCCTAATGAAGAAAATATTCCTGTGAAGTTCAATTTAGTGAAAACATTGGTGCACAAGCACACGTACAAGTTTACACTTCTGAAAACAAGAGATAACAGTTCACCAGCCATATTGCTGAAATTGGGCTTTACGGGAAAAAAAGATTAGATGACACAAAATTCTTAGTATACTTTCATATACAGAGGACCCAGTGAAAACTTTATATTTGTTATCTCCAATTAGGTCAATTAGTATTTAGAAAAATTCTGTAACGTTATATTTAAATATTCATAGGAGGGGTAAAAAAAAAAAATCCACCAATGTTCTAGAAGCTTCTCTAGACCTTTCAATCAATTTTATTTATATGCAAAACCAAGAGAAACTTAAAAAAAAAAAAAAAACAAAGCTCCTCCTGATGCTGAAGCTCTCAATTTACTGACAGGCAAATGGCTTCATGCTGCCACTTAATCTCATTTCTTGCATAATGCCCTCTAATTAGCATATCAAAGTGAATTAATACTTCTAGGGCATTAGCAATGGGGAAATCTGCTCCAGGCTCACAATAGCAGTTAAGAGAGAGCCAAGAAATCCTCAAAAACACCACAAACCACTTTGCATTGCAAAACTGTTCAATTTATTTATCCTCTCTCTCTAAACACTTTTACCGCACACTGTTTTACTACTGTTCACCAAACAAAATGATAATTGCCAAAGTTACCAGCATCTGTAATGCCTGTTTAGAATCTTAATTTAGATTATGTTACAGATAATTTCTATATGCAACCATTTGTTCTATTATAAATGTTAATACAGAGAGAGTAGAAATGTTGACATTCTCAATTAGTTAATTTGAATTTGAAATAAAATTTTATGGGATTTTAAAATTTATGAATTTTTTAATGTAAAAAGCCACCTGCTGGACTCTGATGCCTAAGAAATATGCTTTGAAAACTGATGTATCACATAAAACAAAACAAACAACAAAAAAATCATTTTACCATAACATATGTTGAGTCTCCCAAATAACGGTTTAAACATTGTGAGAAATCATCAGCATTAAAAGGATTACACTGTATACCAAGCCCTCATTAATATGATCACAAATAAAGGGTTATTGTTCAAAACAGCTTAACATGTGTAAAGCACTTAAATTGAAGAAAACAAGTACAATACTTTTAACAATTATTTTGATTCATAATTACTTGCTTTCAGTCCTAATGAGTTACTATCATATAGATATAGTCAATCAAAAAAAAAATGCTATGCCAATTCAACTTAACACATCCTATTACACCAATTTTTTTTTTACTAGAAATACACTCAAATTTAGTGCCATAGCAAACTACCACCACCATCAAAAACTGCAAACATCTTCTATTTATGGGATATGTCTACCTAAAAAATAATAAAGGAAGAGATTCTGGTTACTATTCTGCCTACAAAGGGGATAATTACAATCAAGTGTTGAAGATTAATGAAATTTATTTTCAAATATGTTCTGTATCTAAAGGCATAAAAAGATGGTTTATTTTTTCAGTGGCTCATTCAAGCATTTCCTACTAATGTATTTGCTAAATATACCACTATTACCTAGCTGTGATAACAGCTTGTGATTAGCTTCTATAACTTTGTAAGAAACCTTTTAGCCAGATCTAAAAAACTTTGGCCAATTCAAGTACACAGTGATGTAAATTATTTACTCCCATACTCAAATGGCCTACTGAAGTAGAGCAAATGCTTGAAAGGTCAACATGGGAGGGGAGTGTGCAAGCTTTGTTAGTCAGTTACTACCTAAATCATGCTGATCACACTGATAAATGGCTAAAACACAAGCCTGCTGAGAAAACAAATAAAACATTATTCTCATAGTGTCAATATTGAAATAATAAATACCTAAAGTTGTTCCTGTGTACACAGACAGAAGAAAAATAGTCTAAAAGTCCTTATTTAACTGGATGTATTTGGTGCTGATGTGTTAAGTATTTATTCTGAATAGATACTTCAATGGCATGTATATAAAATAAAGTGATGACTGATTTAGGGTGTGGTTCAAGAAAAGAGGTTTCCATTCTTCACAGCTATACTGCATACAACTTCAACCATAAACTATCAAAATATGCATAATCAAAATAAGATGTTAAAACTTATATCTCTCTTGGATGCAGCCATTTACAAAATTTGTAAACAGAAATCTAAAAGTATAAGCAAAATTAATTAAAAGAAAAAGGATCATAACATGAAAAATACACATTATGAATAGCCAATGTGTTCTTTAAGGCAAGGCAAGGCTTCCTTTGCCACTGTATTAATATACCTCTGATTCAGAATTAAATCATGTAAATTAGTATAACAAAATAACATACTAAAGTCCCAAATAAAATACCAAAACTACACAAACCTGTAATAAAATGAAGTCCACTAAAACTGAGGCATGAAAGGATTACCTGTACAGATCAAGTTAATATTGATAAGAGGATTCAATATATTTTTATTGGGGAAAACCAAAAAAAAAAAAAAGGTTGGAAAATAGGCCCATGCTTTAAGATAATGCCTGCTTGATAATTTAGATCACAAAGTTCTAAACCAGTATAGAAATAAAAATTTTTTTCTAGGTTTTCTACGAATGTATTACATGTATTATCTTGCAAGGATAGAGAGAAAGAGTAAAGAAAGTTAAAAAACATCACTCTTACATCTCCCTCAAAATCTCCTTAAAAAGCTCTGGTAAGTCATACAAATCTATAAAAATAGAAAATAAAAAGTATCCTTTAATTGCTTTAAGGAAAAATTTGTTATAAAACAATACAATTTATGACATTTCCAAGATAAACCATCTTTTATTTTTTCTTGTTTAATTCATTTAATATTTCCAACGTAAACAAGCCATAACATCTAAAACCAATATGAAATTTAAAATGTTAAAAGTCCATCAAAATCAGTTTCAAAATAATTTTGAAAGAGTGGGAGTTACAGAGGAAACAAGATTGGTTAACTGCTGAAGGTGGGCAAAGAGTTCAAAGGTTGAGTTCAAGCTTCTCTTCTGTTTTTACATTGGAAGCTGTCCATAATAAAAAGTTTTTTAAAACTAGAAAACAAGTTCATTAAAACACAAAAATAAATCATGTTTGGAACAGTGCATTTGTTTTTAAAACTTTGGAACAAATGATAATTATCTTGGAAATACTGCTAGAGTAACTTAAAAGAAATATACACAATATATGCAGTAACATTTACACTCACACATAACAATTCTCAACTTGTTAAATTTTCATTTGATGGAATATTTGGGTTTTATAAACTAGGAATTAAGGAACTACATGGCACTGTACAAAGAAAAATGAACAAATTTTTATACTGAAATATTAAAAAAAAAAAAGACCAGAAAAAGAAGACTCCAATGAGTCTCTAAACTTTTAGGGTCAGAATTAAATAGAGAGGTGTTGATTGAGAGTATTGCCCTGCCCCTTTGAAAGCTGGTCCCACTTACAGCAGTAAAGATAAAAGATTTAATCATATATATCATACTCTAAATGCATATAAAAACTCCCAAGCTACCTTCTTGATCCAGTTTTGACACCTAAAATCCTTATGACTCTTTCTAGGGAGGGTTCCTTTAAAAGCAAAGTGTTTTTAACAGTAATTTTCTTCTTCTCCTTAAACATAAAAAATATTTCAACCAGCCCAACCAGGCAAGCAGGCCTTTCTCTTCCCCTGCGGACACCTCCTGCAGTAGAGAAGTTCATTAAGTTTTATGATCTTCCCAAGTCAGTCCTGCTTATAAGCCTCACAAAGGCCACAAATCCTGCAAACCATCATGTATGCCATTAGACATTACTAGTAAATGAACGCTATTTAGGGTTTGTGGTGGCAATAAATCAGAGTTTGGTTGGCAGCTATCAACATGGAATATTTTAACCTACCATTTAGAAAGGAAAAGGTTGTGTTGATTTTTTTTTAATACACAACATTTTTTTAACAGTATGACTCAGCTTATATACTAAAATGTTAGGTTTTCACTTTAAAGTATTTTAAATACATTTTTTTCTCAAAAAGAGCCATTTCTTCATTCAAAATCTCTTAATTAAGGGCTTTGGAAAGTAGATTGGTGAGGATGTAATCTCTCACAAAGTACTTCAACAATCAAGATTAAGGTGGCCAAAAAGATGTGAGGGAATGCCCCCAAAGAAGTATGTAGATGAGGAGACCTCATAGCATCATAGATTTAATGGATGGTAAAATATGGCTTTAAAAAAAAAAAGACAAGAGAAAAATCTTAGCGTATCAACAATTATCATGCTGATTGCTTACTTGGTTTAAAATGGACAAATATCTCGTTTTAAAGCCGGTAAATTTCAGTTGCTTTCAAAATGCATGAATATCACAATTCAACAATGACAGATTAGTTCTGCCCCAAAATAACTGCATGATAAATTTTTAAAAATAAAGTTTCAAGAAAAAGCAAGCATCTCATAGTATACTTTCCCTACCTCCAAACAAGAAAATAATATAACTGTGGTAGATTACCCATTTATCTGTCAGAAGGGAAAAATACCTTTTCACATTTGGTAGGAGGGAAAAAGATGTTTTCCAAACTAAACCCCTCATGTGCATCATAACTGGCAGTGTTCACTGCCTGATCAGAAACCTCTAAATCTACTGGCAGATCTACAAATACATGGATTTTTTTAAATGATTGTCTTATTTTAGAAGAAGCACAACTGAAATGACATTATCCATTGAAGTGACAGTCTTGCCTCCATCTTCCCACTAGTCAGCCCCCTACCCCTCTATTATGCAAAATAGAGCCATCACCAGAATGTTCCCGGTTTCTATTACAAACGACTAGGTAAACTTTCTCTAGGTTACATAGAAATAATCTTTGGACACTATGTTATTAGATTTAATATAATTATGTAAAGAAAAAGCATTATGCAATATACATTATATTCTACAGTGCTTATTTCACAAGTTGATGATGTTTCCAAAGAAAGGATGACTGTGGGAACAGATGGGGGGGCTGGAATTTGCTGCCCCAATTTCTTTGCTTCGGTAACACTAATGTCTACACAGCTGTTTAATTTCAGATCAAGGATTCTGAGTCCAGTGTCCCTGTCTCCTTCTAAAACTAGTTTTGGAGAGTGAGGTGGAGCTATGGGTAGTAGGGGAGAAAGGAGAGGAGAGAAAGAGCTTCACCCCCATCAATCATTCGGTACTTAAATCCGTCCCTCTCGAGCCTAGAGGCTGGCAGGAAGATGCCTCTGCCCAGACAGCCGCCTTTACTCTTTGTCGGCTGTTGGCTTTTTACAAAAGAGATAACATGCAAACTTGGATCCGCTGGCCAAAGAACAAAAAGAGGATCTCATTTACAAGTTATCACTGAAAGCCTCAGGAACAATTTCAAAACAAAAATTTCTTTTGTCAGCTACTTCTTGCTTCTTAAATAGCAAACACCGTACCAAAGCTCTATCTGCCAATAATCCCAGATGCTAAAAAAACTTGTTTTTTTTTCCCTAACTCACCTCTGACATGAGGTTGACTATACTTTCCCTTCAGAATGGTGTAACTGTCTTGTGCAAATAAGCAACTGGAGGACTTAGGCTTCCTAATTGAATTCTGCCTGCTGCTAAATGTCTAAACAAGAAAAGCAGTTTGCTGGGTTTGGTTCTCAAGCTGGCTAGGCCAAAACTTTAAAGGGGGAAAAAAATACAAATCAAGAGAAGGGGCTGAGAGGAAAGGGATATCAATCCCCTCTCCCTCGTAATATAATGCCGTATAAAGTTGAATCAATCTTAATATTCACAACATAGTCAATACCCCAGTGCTTAGCTGTCAGCAGAAACTGAAGTGGAGCCCTGATAGCAAGAAAACCCTTGGACATTAAGCAACATAATTTACTGAGAAATACGCACTTTTAGGCTTCTAAACTAAGGATCTTCAAGATTTAATGCTTGCTGTCTTATTTTATAGTCAGATAAAAATTATCTACCACTTTAAATCACAGTAGTATCTAAAGGTAGCTAAAAATCAAGAGTAAAAGTAATTTTAAATGCCACGGATTTTCAAAATGTAAAATACATCTTAAAAACAATCACTCAACATTAAGAAACCATGCATACTATGTAAATGAAAAGCAGGAAAAGCACTCTTTAAGGTTCTCGATATTTGCTGTTAATTATGGTTTTGGTGTATATGTTAATAGACAGCAATAACCCCTCATCTTTTATTGATTACTTTAGGATCAGAATAGCACTGCAGAGTGAAATAGCTGTTTAAAAGGAGGGCAACTCTCCTATCAACTAACAATTACATTCAATGTGCTATTATTTGTAGACTCAATTTAAACACAATCACATTTAACTTTTAAATAGCTTCACCTAAGCAGAGATGTGTCCTAGACTTTAACTTTCTCTTCTCTGCCAACTTCAAAAATGGCAACTTTATAATACAATATACCCAACCTACATATACAGACACACACACACAAATCAACAGTAAAGCTTGTTTAATGCCATATACAGGGAAAATATGCCGAAAACCACCTAAAATATCTATATTAAGTCTCTACCTTCATTTGAGTCACTACTAGCACCTCAAGACTAAAATATTTTCAATTTTAAAAAGTGTAACAAGAAAACTAATTTGAAATGAATTGTCAGAAATTTGTGTAATATTTACTTGCACAGTTTTCAATTCAGCTCTTCAGTAAAAGCTGTCTTTTCATATATTCCCTGCCTTAAACACCTCAAAAATTGTTCAATGTGCACCTGTGGACCTTTCTCTACTTTATAAAATATATTATGTTTACAATGTAATGACTTCAAGCATAAAATTTAGTAAAAGTATTAATAGATGTTACACATTGTATTATGCTAAACACTTCATTACCCCTCCTGTTTCTTAAAAGTAGTATTCCCAACTAAAACACTAATTCAAACATGCTACTGAGGTCTGTTCAATTGCAGCTATTCTGTGTAACTGAAGCTTAAGGCTAAGTAAAACAAAGTTCGGGGGATGCTTCTCTCCGGGACTCCGTCCCTGGCATCCAGTCTCCCGTTGCTCCTTTTAAAAACTGACATACAAACAAGGCAAAAGGAGCAGGAGAGGGTGGCTGGAGCTCCGGGCCCCCTCCCCACCTGCAGCCAGGGGTAGCCGCCTGGGGAATGCGACCCAGCCCCGTCCGCATCTACACTTCATTTTACACCAAGAGCGGAATTGAGAAATCGACTCCAGATTTATTGCAGTTTTTTCTCAAGATCAGGAGGTGGGAAGGAAAGAATGATCAAAGATGGCGGTGCCCAAAAGCAGCAGCTCTCAACTGGAGAGTCGAAGGAGTAGCTCGGACCCCACCTCGGGGGTCTCCAGGCCCACTGCCGGGCGCAGCGTCTTACCTGTTTTCTCTTTGATCTCGCACAAGACGCTGAAGAGCGCGGGTTTCATTCTGTGACAGTTCAGGGCATGTTTCCTAAAAAACAAATAGCAAAACACAAAGGTATTAGCATCACCTATGGAATAATATGGCGCCTTCCTTTAAGTTAGACCCAAGATTTAATTCCGGCCCCCTATTTTGGAAGGCTCTTTTGAACCACGGCAAGTCAACAGAAACTCAAGTTGACTAGTTAGCGACAGCCGGCAAGCTCCGGCAGCTAAAGCTCCAGCCCGAACGAAGGGCGACCCATCTGCCCGGCAGGCAGCAGCCTCGGCGACCGCAGGGCGCGAACCCGCGCGGGGAACCGCGATCCGAGGGCAGAAGGCGGCGACCCAGGGGGGAGGACGGCGTGGAAGGGCTCCTGTGTCCGCCCTCCGCCGAGGTAGCGGGCGCGCACGGGCGGCCGGCCGACTGCGGCCAGCGGGCGGTGACAGCTTGGCAAAGTTTGCGAGGCGACCCTCCCTTCCCGAGAACTTGGCCGCCTGCGGCCGGACCCGCCGGGGAACCGCCCATCGCCCCGCGCCAGGGCCGGGGCGGCCGTTCGCACGGCGAGGTAGTCCCGCGGCCAGGCGGAGCCGGACGCCGGGACTCCCGGCCGAGCAGAAAGTTGCACTTTCCTCAAGTGCGGCCCGGGGCCCGCTCGCCGCGGCGTGCACCGGGGTCCGGGCGGGAGGTTTGAATCCGTACGAGGGGGCCGGGCTGCCACAGGGCCGGACGCGGGGGTGAGAGAAACCCACACAATCCACGCGGCACCAAGTCCGTCCCGCGCCCCGAGAGCAACTTTGCCGCCTCCCGCCTGCGTCGAGGGGCGCGGGGCAAGTGCCCCCGAGGCCCGGGAGGGCGGCCTGTTTTCGGAGAAAGTTCCCCGCCCCAGGGCTGAGGCCCCCCGGCCCGGGCGCCACCCGGGGCCGGACTCTGCCCGCGGGCCCGGCTCCCGCACACACACAAAAGATGCTTAATGAGACGACACCAACTTTGCTTGCGCCTCGTCCAAGCTCTGGTCGGTGATGGTCATGATCTGGTGGAGGATGTCGCCGATGTCCTGCTTCCTGCCGTCGCCGTCCGCCCCTTCGTGGCCGTGCGGGGGAGGCGGCAGGGCCATGCCCCCCTGCACCGAGTGGCCGGCCAGGTTCACCCCGGCCAGAGTCTGCAGCATCCTGGATTGATCGTCCATCCCGCCGCGCGCGGGCGGGAGCGGGCGGCGGCGGCGGCTGAGGCGAAGGCTGAGGCGGCGGCGGCGGCGGCGGCGGCGGCGACGAGGGAGGAGAAGAAAGAGGGGGAGGGGGAGGGGGAGGCGGCCGCGCGCTCCCCGCCCGCGCGGGGAGGGGGCGGCCCGGCCGGCGGGGCCCGCGGCTGAGGCGGTGCAGACGGGCGCCCGGCTCCGGCTTCCGCCGCCGCGGAGGCTGAGGAGAAGCGCCGGGCGGAAGCGCCGGGCTCCGCGGCGGTGGCGGAGGCGGAGGCAGTGGCGCCCGCTGCCCTCACGCGGCCGCCGCGCCGCCTCCTCGCCGCCGCGAGCCCCGCCGGGTGGCCCCGCGCAACTTGCTCCTCAGCGCCGGCCGAGTTGTTGGGACGCCCGCCGCCACCCGCGCCAGCTTGCGCACTCCCCTCCCTCGGCCCCCGCCGCCGCCTCGGCCACCTCGGCCGGGCGGGATCCGAGCCCCGGCGGCCCCGGGGGAGGGAGCGGCGGCGGCAGGCGGCGGCGGCGGAGGAGGAGCGGGCGGGCTGGCCGAGGGGGGCAAGAGGGGGCGCAGGAGGAAAGTTTGGGAGCGGGCGGGCGGGCAGGCGCGGCGGGGGCGCGGAGCCCAAGGAAGGGCCCCGGCGGGCCGCGCGCCGGGCGGACAGCAGATTGATGGGGCGGGAGAAGTCGCCGCCGCCACTGCCGGAGCCGCGTACCCTGCCAGCAGCCGCTGCTGACCGGGCTCGAAGGCCGCTCGGCTGAGGGATTGACAGGCTGCCAGTGCCACTCACTCACTGCGGCCCCGGCGCCCGGGGGGAGGGGTGGGGGCGTGCGGGAGGGCGGGGGGAGCGCTCCCAAAGCCACGCCCCCGGGGGCGGTGCGCGCACTCATTGGGCCTTGCGCCTCCCGCCGCCGCCGCTGGCACCGCCCCCGGACTTCAGTCCGCCCCCCCGGCCTCTGATCCCTAGCGCCCGAGAGCGCACCACCGGGTCTGTACACCTCGTCAGCCCATCTCAGGGTAGCCGAGATGGACTACCCTGGTCCGCAAACAGTGTGCCCGCATCCCGGCTCATGTCCCTAGTGTTAGCAGTCATGAGTGTGAAGAGCTGTATACAGGACACGGGGCAACTCGCTCCAACGCCAACCATGTGCTTCCCCACAGCGCCGTAAGCTTCACGCCTCGGACAGCGCCTTGTACATTTTCCCGCTCTTCCCGTTTTGAGGTGGTATCCTCGAGGTACCCCGCCGTCTATTCCCAAGCCAATCGAATCACTCCCGGAGCCGAGCGGGGCGGGACAGAGTCAAGAAAGGGCTGTCCCTATTGGAGCGTTCGAAAAGTCCTGGGCGGAGGAGGGGACGCAGGGAATGGTGGCCCCTCCCCTCCCGCGATCACCATAGTAACCGAGAGGGCGCAGTTTGGATATTGCGCCAGCCTTCGGATATTGTGCTGTCCTTCAGGAGGTAACCAGGTAAAGTGGGAGCCCCTTGTCCCACGTGCTTGATACCTGCGCGCTGAGCGGCTCTGAGTGACATACACTTTCCCTTGAAAAAGGAGCACATGAAAATGTATCAGAGGAAGGTGGAAATGGGAGGAGGGGAAGAGCCTGACATCCAAGACCAATTCAAGGTTTACCACTTTTTACACCCTGGGCAATTCCAGGTAATCCAGAGATTACTTCTTCAGCAGCAGCTTTTGTTTTTAGCTGCCCCCAGATAGATCAAAGCTGAAAAATGAACTCTTTATTACAAAAATATATTTATTTAAGGATAGAATGGATTCCACTTATTAGTGTACCCCACTATTATGAGTCATTCAGTGTTGGTGACTCCGACTTATATGTGGAATCTTTAAAAAAAAAAAAAAAAAAGGATACAATGAACTTGCAGAACAGAAACAGCCTCACAGACTTTGAAAAACATGTTTACCAAAGGAGACAGGTTGAGAAATGAGGGATGGACTCAGGCTTTGGGAAAGAAATGTTCTAAAATTAGGTTGTGATGATGGTTGTACAACTATCAACATAATAAAATTCACTGAATTTTAAATAAATAAGTTATGAAGAAAAGGTTTGTAAAACCAAATAAATAAATAAAGACGTCAGCTACTGCTTCGAAAAAAAAAAAAAAATGTGACTCCAGCCACAGATTTTTATACCTTAACACCTTTTCTTCCATCGTACCTGCCTACAAAGGACTGAATGCTCATATTATTTGGAGGTCTAGACTTGCACCTCCTGTGGACTTCTCTTAACCTGATTTCCCAAGTAGTGCTTCAATATATTTTCCCTATTTTAGATCTACGGAGCTCACCCTAGATGGGTCCCTTGGTTCAGTGGTTCTGAAAAGTTCTCTGTTACTTCCCCAAATTCATAAGCTGTCTTACCTGAAACCAAAAATAGGGGTATGAGGTATGAAAAATGGTTCTTACTCTGCAGGGTTTAATGTAGGACAAGCAGTTCTTTACATGCCAGATGGATTCTTGGAATGAAGCAGGGTACTCAGTTCCAGGTTCTTTCCTTCATATGTTGTGTGTACTTTTAAGTACTCCCCACTGCAAAGCTAATAGCTAACCTTACAGTAAGGCAAGCTAAAATCTTTACAAACTGCACAGCAGCTGGAGAGGGAGTTCCAAACAATCCACTCTGCTACTGAACTTCCAAAGAAGAAGCCCCCTCATGTTCATTAATATTCCTGGCTCTTCTATAGCCCATTTATGTGTCAAGTTTCCGATTCTTCTTTCAAGCCCCCATTATGGGTTACTCATAGTCATCATGGATTGGGCTTTTTCCTTATTCTTAACTTGTTTTTCAAAGCTATCACCAACTCCTTATATGTTTTTGCATAAAGGAGCAAGAGCAAGCCGCCAGTCTTTCATAACTCTCCAAGGCTGAAGATGTAAAACCATGGAATTTTATCTGAAAAATACCTTCAGCTCTAAATTCTTTCCAGCACTAAAATTCAATGATCCTGTGACTCACTATCAGGCCTCCTCCCTGCCCTCCTTCTAGGCTCATAATCTTGACTAATCAGTCATGAGGATGAGGCTAATTAGCATTAGGGATTTATGGTTATTTCTAGCCCACTCCAAACAATGAGTTATGTAAGCAAAGCAAAGTATATTAAAATGTAAATAAAATTAAAGAAACGCTTAAGCAACTAAAGGCAATTGGGAAGTATGGGCTATGTAAACAAACGGGAACATAAAAACATAAATTAGAATTAAGAAAACAGTTAAGCAAATGCCAGCAATTAGGAATAAAACAACTTGTTAAATGTCTAACACCCACAGCTATTTTATGGCACACACTTCCAAACCCATGGTCATTCAGTGATGTGGAAACTTGATACCATAATTCTGCATTAAGTGATTGGATTAGATTGACCTTCTGCTGTGGAGACTTCTCTTTTTGTTATTGTCAATATGAGTTGCAGTAAAAGCCAGAGAGGGTCCTAGCAAGGATTCCCTCACAGGCTCATTGACAACGGCCATTGATTTAAAGCATAAATTCTTTCAGATTGGTTTCCAAGCCCCAATAGACAGTGTCAACTAATTGCAAATGCTCCAAGATCTCTGTGCTTTTGCCAGTCTCTTGGTAAGGATATTGCCTTGTTTCACTCAGCAATCTGAGTCATATGGTTGGTGTCTTCACAGATAATAGAATAGAACCTCCCTAAATACCTAAATCCGTCTTTGCTCTTTCTGAAGCACTGATTACTAAAAAGTCAAGGGAAATGTAATTTACTTTTGGCTAGTGTACATTCCTGTAAGTTAACAGTGACAAAGTGGTTAAAACCAAGTAGGTTCTCTCTTCTATCCATCCATTTCCATGGGTTTGGTTTATATTAAAGGCGCCATTGCCTCTATGGACATGATGATCATCATAGCAGGTGCCATTATCGTGCACTCTCTCGGGGTGGGGCACTGTGCTCTGTGTTCTTACATCATCTATTTCAATCTCACAACAGCCCTGTCTAGGTGAGTTTATTATTAAATATACAGAAGCCAGGAGTTCCCGCTGTGGCACAACAGCTTGTCAGCTTGTCACTGTCTCTCAAGCACTGGGATGCACGTTTGATCCCTGGCTAGAACAGTCAGTTAAGGATCCAGCATTGCGCAGCTGTGGTGTAGGTTGCAACTGTGGCTTGGATCTGGAACTTCATATGCCACAGGGTGGGCAGAAAAGAAAAAAACTATATACACGGAAATAAGGCTGAATGAGGGTAAGGAACATACACAAGACCACCAAGCCAGTAAGTACTGGACCTTGGATTCAAATCTTGATCTGTGAAGTGTTCCATCCTATGAAACACTGTTTTAAAAAATACATATATTTTAATCAAGATTACTAGGGAGTTCCCATTATGGCTCGGTGGAAATGAACCCAACTTTTATCCATGAGAATACGGGTTTAATCCCTGGCCTGGCTCAGTGGGTTAAGGATCTAGCATTGCCGTGAGCTGGGGTGTAAATCGTAGACGTGGCTAGGATCTGGTGTTGCTGTGGCTGTGGTGTGGGCTGGCAGCTGTAGCTCCGATTCCACCTCTGTCCTGGGAGCTTCCATATGCCGTACATGCAGCCCCCTCCAAAAAAACCACAAAGCTTTAACAGGTAAACTGTAAATTAAAGGATATAACCAAGTGCTTAATAAAAAAGAGGATCAACAATGATTAGAGGAATCTGGATCTCATGGCAACGGAGAAGGGAAATGAAGATCAAAGCCCAGCCAGGCCTTCCTTCATGGCCATCAAGGATCCCGCTTCTCTGACGCTTTCCTGCCATGCCTGCCTTCACTGATCTTCATCTGCCCTAAACTCTCTGAGGATAATGCCTGTAATAATGTAATCTACCACCATGCTCAATAGACCCATGTTGTTCGTGCTCAGTTCGCCTGTTAGTTTTCTCTTCTAGTTTATAGCCGTGTTACAGGCAAGGTATATGTTTTGAGATGGACTATCATGTGACATGTGACAAACCTTCATCTTCTGAAGATATGTTTGACTCAGCAATCAAAGGATTAATGAAATAACAGTGCAACCTCCTACTATGAGGTCCTTAAAAGAGGATATTGATTGAAATACATAATTTCTGGAGGTTTGATTAGAAAGTCCCATCTTTTATGTCCTTTCATTCATTCCTCACAGCACCTCATACAGTGCAATCTCATACATCGTAGGCACTTAGGGCCAACACTATTAGTTGCTATCATGCATTGGACCACCGCCTTCTATGCTGATAGAACCCTGATTATTCCGATGGCAATGAGCTCAGTCTCAGTCAAGGTCTAAGTTGAGTAGGAGCAGCCTGTCTCTTGCCTTCTGAACCTGAGAGGGGGAGGTATGACTTTCCTGGTTAAAAAAGAAAAAGGAATAGGCTTAACCATTGTGGCTCAGGGAATTAAGAACCTGACTAGTATCCGTGAGGATTCGCGTTCGATCCCTGGCCTTACTCAGCAGGTTAAGGATCTGGTGTTGCCACAAGCAGCTTGGATCTGGCATTGCTGTGGTTGTGGCATAGGCTCCAGCTGCAGCTCTGATTGGATCCCTAGCCCAGGAACTAACATATGCCATGGGTGTGGTTTAAAAAGTAAACAAATAAATTAAAAAGATTTTAAAAGGGACAAATGTCTCTTCTTCCTTCTGCCTCTTTCCATCTTTGAATGTAGTTCTGATTCTGAAGTTGTGGCAGTAGCAATCTTGTGATAATGTAACAACATGAAGATAAAAATGACCATGGTTTGGTGGTTTATCTCTGGGGTCTTCCTCCCCCAAACCAATAAGCCCAGTCTAATCATGAAAAAAACATTAAACCAGTTCCGATTGAGGGACAGTCTACAAAATACCTGGCTAGTACTCCTCAAAACTGTCAAGGTTATCGAGAACAAGGAATATCTGAAAAATTGTCACAACAAAGAAGAGTCTAAGGAGACATGACAACTAAATGTAAAATGGTATCACATTTTTTTTTTGCCTTTTCTAGAGCTGCACTTGCAGCACATGGAGGCTCCCAGGCTAGGGGTCTAATCAGAGCTGTAGTCGTGGATCTACACCACAGCCACAGCAACGTGGGATCCGAGCCACATCTGCAACCTACACCACAGCTCATGGCAACGCCCAATCCTTAACCCACTGAGCAAGGCCAGGGATCGAACCCACAACCTTATGGTTCCTAGTCGGATTTGTTACCACTGAGCCACGAAGGGAACTCCGGTATCCCGGATTCGTTTCTGGAAAAAAAAAAGGGAACATTAGGTAAAAACTAAGGAAATCTGAATAAATTATGGATTTTTGTTAATAATAAAATCTCACTTATTTGTTCATTAATTGTACATACAACCAATGTACAATATTAGTGTAAGATGGGAGGTATTAGAGAACTCTGTACTATCTTATAATTTTTCTATAAATATTCTAAAATAAAACATTTATTAAAAACAAAAATAAATGTGGTAAGGAGTTCCCATTGTGGCTCAGTGGGTTAAGAACCCGACATAGTATCCATGAGGATGCAAGTTTGTTCCCTGGCTTCACTCAGTGGGTTAAGGAGCTTAGGTCGTGAGCTGCAGCTTAGGTCGAAGATGAGGCTTAGATCTGGCGTTGCTGTGGCTGTGAGGGAGGCCAGCAGCTACAGCTCCAATTGGACCCTTAGCTCGGGAATTTCCATGTTCTGCAGGTGTGGCCCTAAAAATGAAAAAATAATAAAAAATAAACATAGTAGGTGGGTTAGAAGGATCGGAAGAGCTTAGGTGCCTGCAGACATTGTTGAACATCTGAAGAAAACTAGCAATTACTTACACCTGGTTTCTACTTATGTGAGAAATTTTAATTCCTATTTTAAAATTCCTTCGGTTGGGTTTTCTATTACTTCCAGCAAAGCCAATCTAGCCCAATAAAAACATAAAGAAAGGATGGATAGATGGATGGATGGTTGGATGGATGGAAGAATATTCTAGCACAGTGCCTGAAATATGGAATGAGCTCCTACAGGCTGATAGACGTCATATATAATTTAAAAATTTATCTGGTCATTGTCCTAAGTTCCTGGGAGGTACTTCTAAATCCTGTGGAATTTCCCAAGAGATAGGAGCACCTTGGTTGTTCATGAGCCCCAGAATCACATCTGAGTTTATGCTAACGTGAAGACTCAGGATTGGGGCTGATCATCAGAAAGACCAACCATATAATGAGAGGGTTGGAGCTTTGAGCCAGCTCATCTTCCCAGGAAGGGAAGGGAGGAAGGAGACTAAGTTCGACTGTGTGGTCAGTGAATCAGTCAATCATAGCTATGTGCTGAAATCCTAATAAAAACTGTAGATACCAAAGCTCAGTGGAGCTTCCTGGTCAATGAACACATTGGTGCATCAGGAAGGTGGTGTGATGGGCAGAAGGCTTGGAAGCTCTGCATCCAGTACCCTCTAAGACTGTGATCTATATGTTTCTTCATTTGGCTTGTCCTTATTTATATCCCTTATAATAAAACCGTAATCATAAATATAATGTTTTTCAGATTCTCTGTCATTCTAGTGAATTATTGAACCTGAGGGAGTCATCATGGGAATACCCAAATTTGTAGCAAGTTGGTCAGAAGTGCAGGTGCTCTAGAGAACCTTTTTTTTTTTTTTGTCTTTTTGCCTTTTCTAGGGCCGCACTCGCAGCATATGGAGGTTCCCAGGCTAGGGGTCTAAAGGAGCTGTAGCTGCCAGCCTACGCCACAGCCACAGCAATGCGGGATCCAAGCCTCATGTGCAAGCTACACCACAGCTAACGGCAACGCCGGATCCTTAACCCACTTAGCAATGCCAGGGATCGAACCCACAACCTCATGGTTGCTAGTCGGATTTGTTAACCACTGAGCCACAACGGGAACTCCTAGAGAACCTTGAACTTGTAACTGGCATCTGAAGTGAGGGGAGTCTTAATGATCTCTGTGTTAGTTATCTAATAAATTACCCCATAACTTGTCTGCTTAAAACAATAGACATTTGGAGTTCCCATGGTGGTTCAGCGGAAACAAATCCGACTAGGAACCATGAGGTTGCGGGTTCAATCCCTGGCCTTGCTCAGTGAGTTAAGGATCTGGCATTGCCTTGAGCTGTGGTGCAGGTCACAGACACGGCTTGGATCTGGCTTGCTGTGGCTATGGCGTAGTCCGACAACTATAGCTCCAATTAGAACTCTAGCCTGGGAACCTCCATATGCCGCAGGTGCGGACTTTAAAAGCCAAACAACAACATCAGCAAACATTTATTGTCTTAAAGTTTCTGTAGGAGTTCCTTGGCGGCTCATCAGGTTAAGGACTGGCATTGTCACTCCTGCAGCTCGGGTTGCAGCTGTGGCATGGGTTTGATCCTTCGTCCGGGAACTTCCACATGTGGTGGGTATGGCCAATAAAAGGTTCCCGTGTGTTAAGAATTTGGATGCAGTTTAGCCTGGTGCTTCTGGCTTAAGGTCTTTCACAAGGCTGCTGTCAAGGTGACAGCCAGACTACAATCACCTCAAAGCTCCCCAGGAGAAAGATCTACTTCCCAGCTCACTCACATCCCTGCTGGTGGGCCCCAGATGCCCAGTGACTTGTCCAGAGACATCAGTTCCTTAATGTGTGGGTCTCTCCATAGGACAGCGGTAGCTGGCTCCCAAAAAGGTGAGGAAGCCAGAGAGTAAGAGAGTACAAGCAAGGACTGGGAATTTGAGGGTAGTAGATGCAAACTATACGTTTAGGATGGATAAAAAGCAAGGTCCTACTGTACAGCACAGGGAACTATATCCAATGTCCTGAGACAGACCATGATGGAAAAGAATATTAAAAAAGAATATACATATACACATATATACACACACGCATATACATGCAAACATACATATATATGCATATACATAATATATATATATGTAATTATGACTAAGTCACTTTGCTGTACAGCCAAAACTGATACAAAATTGTAGATCAACTATACTTTATTAAAAAAGAGAGAGAGGAGTTCCTGTCATGGCTCAGTGGTTAATGAATCCAACTAGGAACCATGAGGTTGCGGGTTCGATCCCTGGCATTGATCAGTGGGTTAAGGATTTGGCGTTGCTGTGAGCTGTGGTGAAGACTGCAGACATAGCTCGGACCTGGCGTTGCTGTGGCTGTGGCGTAGGTCCGCGACTACAGCTCCGATTGGACCCCTAGCCTGGGAACATCCACATGCTGCCAGTACGGCCCTAGAAAAGGCAAAAAAAAAAAAAAGAGCAGACAAAATGGAAGTCAGTCTTTTCATAACCTAATTTCATAAGTGACATCCTAACACTTTTGTTGTGTTCTCTAGATTAGGAGCAAGTCACAACCCACACTCCAGGGGAGAGGATTACACAGAATATGAATATCAGATGATAAGGGTCACTGGGAGCTGTTATGGACTGAGTATTTGTGTCCCCCCTCCTCAAATTGATGTTGAAGCCATAAAATGTGATAGTGATGGGAGGTGAGGCCCTTGGGAGTTAATTAGGATTAGATGAGGTCATGGAGGTGGAGACTCCACGATGGGACCTATGCCCTTATGAGAATGGAAAAGACACCCGAGCTTCTCTGCCATGTGAGAACTGAGAAGGCAGGCATCTGCAAACTCTTACCAGAGGACTCTTACTGGAACCCGACCATGCTGTCACCTCTAAGATTTCCCCAGCCTCCAGAACTGTGAGACATAAATGCCTATTGTCGAAACCACACAGTCTATGGTATTTTGTTACAGCAGCTCTACCTGTCACAGTGAGGCATCTTGAATGCAGCCTAACACATCCTCTGAATTTAATTTCTCAATGCCCAATCAGATCATGGCATGATCCTTGCCCTTACTCTCTCTCATTTACATTCCATGGGATCTACCTCTGCAATGCGCTTTTTAGCCAGGCCTTCAAGGCCCTAAATAAGGCATCCCAGTTCTAACTCTCCAGGTTTATTTCCCACTATTCCTTTCCATATGCTCAGTGTTATCATCGGCTCCAATGCCCCACACTTTGAGGGCCCATCCTTTTCCTCATGCTGTTCCCTTCAGTGTGAATGCATGCCCAAATCTTACCCATCTTCAGTAATGCTGTCCAACATCTTTCACATACAGTATCTCCACTGAGCCTCAAAAATAACTCAAAGATTTTAAGACAGTTAATATTAACTCCACGCTATAGGTAAGGCTCAGAAAATAAAAGCTACTGGCACTGAGTACTTAGATTGTGGCAGGCACTGTACAGTGGTTTCTTTTCCTTGATCTAGTTAAACTTTCACAGCTACCCTCTGAGTTGGGCACTAACCACATTATTTAGAGTTGGAGAAACTGAGACCCAAAGATGTCAACTTGGCCAAGGCCACGTGGTCGGTAAATGAACTATGTTTCAAATAAGTCTTCTGGATCATGATCCTTGTAAATAAACCCATGTGTCCTACCCTAATGTCCTGCCGTTACTAAGTGACAGAGTGGAATTGAAACTGCAGACTTTTGACCGTTTCCACCATACGTATTGACTCCCTGCTGCAGTGATAACTCTAGAAAGTCTTTCTAAGCCCCCAAAGTAAGTAAATCCTTCCTTTTTGAGTCCCCAGTATCACTTGGGTTCTCACCAAGGTGTACCTTTTTAAAAAAATTCTGCTTAAATTTACGTAACACCATTTTAACCATTTTTTACGGCTTTAGTTCAGTCAGTGGCTTTAAGCAGATTCGCACTGGTGTGCAACCATCACCAGCAGCCATCTCCGGGATGTTTTTCACCCTTCAAAACTGCAACTCTGTACCCATTAAACACTAACTACCCATTACCCGTCCCCCCCAGCCCCTGGAAACCATCATTCTATATTTTGTCTCTATGAATTGGCTCTAGGTTCCTCATATAAGTGGAATCATACAATATTTTGTCCTTTTGTGACTGGCTTACTTCACTCAGCATAATGTCTTCAAAGTTGATCCATGCTATAGGATTTCCTGCAGAGTTTCCCTCCTTTTTAAGGCTGAATAATATTCCATTAGATGCATGTGCCATATTTTGTTCATTCATTCATCTGTCAGTGGACACTAGGGTCGCTTTCACATTTTGTTGTACTATTTTTATTTATTTATTTATTCATTTTTAGGGCTGCGTCGATCCCAGGCTAAGGGTCGAATTAGAGCTATAGCTGCTGACCTATGCCACAGCCACAGCAACACCGGATCCAAGCTGCGTCTGCAGCCTACACTGCAGCTCACAGATCCTTAACCCACTGAGAGAGGCCAGGGGTTGAACCTGCATCCTCATGGATACTAGCCAGGTTCTTTACTGATGAGCTACAAGGGGAATTTCTCACATTTTAACTATTGTGAATAATGCTGCTATGAACAGGGGTGTTCAAATGTTTGGGTTCTTGTTTCAGTACTTTCAGATATACCCAGAAGTGGAATTGCTAGATCATACGGTAATTCTATTTTTTTAATTTTTAAGGAACTGCCTTACTGTTTTCCACAGAAAACTGTTTTCCATTTTCCATTCCCACCAACAGTGTGTGAGGGTAAATACATACCTTTTAATATGGCTTCGAGGAGTGTATCTTATATACTCTGTTCCTTGAAGGAAAGGTCTTTTGACATACAGCACCTGAGCAATACCTAAGCATATAATTTGATGCTTAGAAAAGATTTTGTTAAATAAACGAACAGAGAAGAACAAAATCACTATCTTGAAACAAAGGAATCTGCTTTTACTTGAAACACACTAAAAATTTCAGACAAGATCCAAAAAGCTGAACAGTTTGCCTGGAGAGATTTTTTTTTAAAGCTGATGCATAAATCCAGAGTTTCATTTCTTAAAAACAAGTGGTCCCACAGTATATTTCTTTTTCTCTCACCAGCTTCTTGTCAAGACTTTGTTCATCTCCTAGTCCCATTTCTTTTCTAGGCTTACAATAAAACTGATTTAAAGTAAAAGTTTCTTTAAGAATTATGCTACAATATGCTGATCTGAAAATAAATTTTCTAAAATTATTTTTTTTTACCCATAAGGGGGCCATCAAAGATTTCCTGGTGATATTATTTCCTAAGAACTTATGCACAGGTTATAAACTTCCTTCTGTCAAAAGCGACTAGATGATGCTTTTGATTATCTTTCATTTTGAATTTCTAGGTCATATTTTAGTGCTGAAACAATTAGAATGGATTCAAAAGGCCTTTTATTTTATTGTTATAATTACTGTGTTATGGAGGAAAGTACTATTCAAGTGTATATTTAAGATTTTATTTTTTAGGAACAATCTCATGGGATATTTTCCTTATAGTATCCTTCCTATTATGTTACTACTCGTTAGCACAATAAAGTGGGAAAAGGAGAGGAGATGAAATAAGTAAGTGCTGCTTTACAAAACCATTGATAAATAGGCAAAGATGTTGGATGTTTGCCTAAAATTAAATTTTATGCACCCTGGGAATTTGGTCATCTGTGATTTTTCAGGGCTATAAAATCAAGTCATATAGATGGTTGCCCAGCACAAGACTCCACTTCTTCTCAAACCTCACATCTACCCCCATGAGTCCCCCTAACCACACGTCCTACCCCAGGGCCCAACTCTTCTAGCCTTAGCTATTAGGATCAGGAATGACCCCTTGACCAGCGCTAAACCAGGTAATCTCTCGTCTGAGGACTTGCGCTTGCATCTGGAAGACACTGATTTGTTTCCTGGCTACTTGAATTGAGGTTTTGTAACCCCCCAGACCTCTGAGTCAGTCATGTTTAGTCAATGGCAGAGGGAGAAGCAGAAAAAAGCCCCTTTTAAACAGAGTGGTCACAGAAAGAAGAAACAGGTTTTAACCTGGAAAGGGATGGGGGTTGGGACAAGGAACTGGACAGCTTCCAGCGTTCTGAAAGCTTTCCAGTTTCTGGTTCTTATGGTGTCTGGGAGTCATTTGAGAGCCTTGCAATCATAACTGGGCCAGAGTGGGATGGACTGGGAGTTTGGGATTAGAAGGTGCAAACTCTTGCATTTGAAGTGGGTAAGCAATGAAATCGTGCTGTATAGCACAGGGAACTATAATCGGTTGTGATGGAACATGATGGAGGATAATGTGAGATAATATATACAATGTATATATTGTATATATTTGTATAACTGGGTCACTTTGCTGGACAGCAGAAATTGACAGGACATCGTAAATCAACTACAATTTTTTAAAAAGAAAGAAAATGAGAAAAAAAAAAGTTAAAAAAATAAGCTAGGTGTCCGCAACCTGGTTCCCAGCAGAGGACTTAATTTTGAGTCATGTGTCCATTTGGGTCAAGATTGAGAGAAATGGGTTAAGCTTGAGGAGGAAGCTAATGGGATGGGGTCATGGACGTCCTGGGGAATCTGAGTAAGAAGAACTGGGGAGGAGTTCCCTGGTGGCTCAGCAGCTTAGCGACCTGTTGTTACTACTGCTGTGACTTGGCTTGCTGCTGTGGCACAGGTTCGACCCCTGGCCTGGGAACTTCCAAATGCTCCAAGCACAGCCAAAAAGCGCTAAGGAAAACCAGAAGCAGAGATACTGATAAGGTGAAGTTTTGAGGAAAGGATGACAAATTCAGTTGTGCACATGCGATGCCGGTGGAATGACCAAGGGGCCATGTCCGGTGGTCAGTTGTGACTATAAAGCTCAGGAGAGATGTCACACTAGAAAGAGAGATTTAGGAATTGTTAACATCTCGATGTATTAGCAGTCATGACAGTGAATGAGATCACACAGAGACAATGTGAGAAGTGAGAAAAATGAGGGTCTATGACAGAGCACCAATAATTTAGGGGCAAATGGAGAAAAAAAGCCAAAGAAGAGGCTATGAGGTGGAAGAAAGAGTAGGAAAGTACAGCAGCACAGAAACCAAGAGTGTTTTAAGGAGTTCCCGTCGTGGCGCAGTGCAAATGAATCCGACGAGGAACCATGAGGTTGCGGGTTTGATCCCTGGCCTCGCTCAGTGGGTTAAGGATCTGGCGTTGCCGTGAGCTGTGGTGTAGGTCGCAGATGCAGCTCGGATCCCGCGTTGCTATGGCTGTGGCATAGGCCGGCGGCAACAGCTCCGATTAGATCCCTAGCCTGGGAACCTCCACATGCCACAGGTGTGGCCCTAAAAAGACAAAAAAAAAAAAAAAGAGTGTTTTAAGAAGGAGAGAGAGATCCGTAGTTCAACTGAGTTACAGTCTAAGAGGCGTCCACTGAATTTAATGATGTGGTGAGCAGTGACATCCAGGTGAAAACGTTTTAGTGGAGTTGGGGCTGTGGTGGAAGCTGGATGGAGTCAAAGGCATGAATGGTAGGGAGGACCGAAGACTGGAAATAGATGGCTCTTTGGAGAAATTCATCTGTCAAGCAGAGAAGCGCGAGAGGACAGGAACTGGAAGCAATGTGGGGTGGAGGACTTGTAAGGGACCTGAAAGAGATTTAAGAATGTTTAAATGCCCCGTAGATAGGAGCTTTAGTAGGAGCATGGAGAGGTAGACCCCTGATGAATAAAGTTTTGAGAAAATAGAGAGGAGGATGGGATCCATGCCCATGTGAGGCTGCCCATCGTAGCAATTCTAATGGAAGAGAAAGAGAGAAAGCAGGAGGGACCAGAGAGAGCAAGTTGAACTTCGGTGTAGACCCCCAGTCTGTCTCAGTCAGGCTCAGTCGACCCCACTGGAACCTTTCCTTTTTTTTTTTTTTTTTGTCCTTTTGCTTTGTCTAGGGCTGCACCCGCGGCATATGGAGGTTCCCAGGCTAGGGGTCTAACAGGAACTGTAGCTGCCGGCCTACACCACAGACACAGCAATGTGGGATCCGAGCTGCGTCTGCAACCTACACCACAGCTCATGGCAACACCGGATCCTTAACCCACTGAGCAAGGCCAGGGATCTAACCCGCAACCTCATGGTTCCTAGTCGGATTCGTTAACCACTGAGCCACAATGGGAACTCCCCCACTGGAAACTTTGGAACTAGAATGGGCCTTCAGAGTTGTCCAGAGCTGGGCCAAGAAGTCTGGGTCTTTATACTCTTGCATCCATCAGTCATAGGATGTCAGCTGCCCTGCCAGGGAAAGGCATGACCTTGGGCGAGGTGGCTCTCCGCAGCTGAGGGAATCCCTAAATAGGCCTGACAGCTGCAGACTGCCTCTGGATGGCATTCCCAGCAACCATGGCAACAAGCCCTTCAGTGAAGGGGGAACCAGGCAGCACAACACCGGGTCCCTCACACTCCTTTACCAAAAAATAAAATGTAAGCTCCTTGGCCCTGTGTTCAACTCCACCCATCACTCCTGGCTTCTCTCCTACCTTATTGTATAGCCCAGCTCCACCCTCATTAATCCATCCTCTGTATCTTTTCACCCCTTGGTCTAAAATGATTCTGATCTTATCCTATTCCTCCTTTAAAATCCATCTCAGGGAGTCTCCCCGGTGGCACAGTGGGTTAAGGATAGGACCGCAGCAGCTCTGGTTGCTGGGAAAGTGTGGATTTGATCCAGTCGCAGTGGGTTAGGAATCCGGCATTGCCACATCTCTGGTGCAGGTCTCAGCAGCAGCTTGGATTTGATCCCTGGCCTGGGAACTTCCATGTGCCATGGGTGCGGCTGGGAAAAAAAAAAAATCCATCTCGGATGTCACTTTTTTGGGAATGCTTCCCTGATTCTCTCAGATAAGAGTAGTAAATCTGTCGCTTGTCTCTCCTACCTTGTATATATCTCTATTTTTGCACACAGTTACCCTATGTTGCCAGTTATCTCTCCCCAAGGAGGCTCTGAGTGTAGGAACATTATGTGAATGATTTGGTGTCTCAAGCCCTGTGTACTAGGCATAGAGGAGGAACGAAATTACCATTAGTTAAATGAATATGTGAATGAATTTATGAAGAGATGAACGAACGGGTTGGCAGAGTTTGGGCTCAGTGGGCTGGCTCTGAGGAAGACCAGCAGTCATCTGAACAATAGTGTCCTATGGGCATTGTGAGCTCTGGCCCAACCCATCTTGTGTGGATAGCCAAGTGGTCCTCTCTGGTGGGTGGGACCACAGGACTTCTGGGAAGCAGTGATCCACAAAAGGCATTATCATTCCCAGGGGGAAGGGGAAGGGGTGGGGAGATACTCTATCCCAATGGAAGTAAGACTTCAGCTATTGGCCATGAGTACAAGGATGGGTTACAGCCATGTAGGGCCCTAGATTAGTCCAGGACTGACACTGTGTGAGCCAGGTCAGAGCCTTAGCTAAAGGTATAATCTGGTATCA
Organism: Catagonus wagneri; assembly: GCA_004024745.2. Taxonomy (NCBI): domain Eukaryota; kingdom Metazoa; phylum Chordata; class Mammalia; order Artiodactyla; family Tayassuidae; genus Catagonus; species Catagonus wagneri. The sequence goes on from PVHT021183634.1 coordinate 6,638,462, forward strand.
GTGGATTTGCAGAGGAGAGATGACAGCAGGAGTACAAGCAGGACTAGGGCTCCCCCAGGCCCACTGCATGAGCTCAAGGAGAAAACAGATTCTAGATTCATCAGGTCCTGTTGGGTGTGAGCCTGGGTACTTCTGAGCCTGCTTGAGGTGGGGTTTCATTACCTAGGCTGGGAAGTCCTTGTTGCCTTCGAGCATTTTCTTGTTTAATCCTCACAGTACCCTTTAACATAGATATTTATTTTATATTTTAAAAAACACCGAGGAGTCCTCTTGTGGCACAGGGGGTTAAGGATCTAGTGTTGTCACCACAGCTGCTTGATTCATTGCTGTGGTGCAAGTTCGATCTCTGGCCCAACAACTTCCACATGCTGAGATATGGCCAAAAGACAAAAACATACAAACAAAAAAACACACCCACATAGAACTGACCAGGTGCTGGGTACTGTCCTTAGCACTTTACAAATAGCAATGCATTTAATGTTCATAACAGACCTATGAGGTCGATAGGTACTCTTAGCCTGTTTTACAGTCGAGGAAATGGAAGCACAGGGATTTTGGATACACAGCTAGTAGGTCAATGATTGTTTGCATTTTATAGGACACAAGGGTTTCAGAGGGGTTGATTCATCAAATGGTTATTGATTGCTTCCCCTGGACAATGTCCTGGCTTCAGCTGTAATGCATAGTGCCAAATAAGTCAGGGAAAGTCCCAGCCTTTAAGATGTTCACACTGTTGGGTCCTGAGTTCCATCCCACTAAAGCTTGGTGATTCCAAGTGTTCTCCGTAGATGCTTCCTGCTAATCTGTCTAGAAATTAGAGAGAGCATCCTTGAGCCCTCTCATCTGCTTGTCTGGCAAGTACTTGGCTTGGCTCACCCAGCTGGCCCTAGTAGGAAGAGAGCAGAACCCCATCCCTAGAGGTGAGTGGAGTACTTGGTTTCCAGCCTTATATACTTGCCTTTGTCCATACCGTCTCTTCCACCTGGAGTGCCATCTCCAACAACTCATCTTTGCCAACACTTTTGGCAATAGCAGCTCATAACACAACTTCTTTGACTGTACCCATCCTCATTATGACAACACATTACATGAATGCTCTGGAAGACGTCATCTCATTTAATTCTCACAACAATCCTATGAGAAAGATATTATCATCTCCATATTCGAGATAAGAAAACCTGAAGCTCCACAAAATGAAAGAACTTACCCAAGGTCACTGAGCTAGTAAGTAGCAGAGCTTGGATTTGAACCCATGTCTGTGTGACTCTAAAGACCAAGCCAGGTTTTTTCTTTTTCCCATTCTCTTTACTTTATTGCATTAGAAATTTATTTCCTTCACATATACAGAATATAAAACCTATCTTCACAATGAATTATGCCTCTCTGCTCTCATTTTTCACACAAAAATTAATGGCCACTTCCTGAAAAAAACCTGAAATAAATCCAGAGGCCCACGCCCTTAACCAGGGTACTACATACTGCTACTTAAGCTTTTGTTTCTGGAATCCTTGGATATCGAACATATATTCCACAATTATGCAGTTGCTTATGGTCTTCGATTGTTTCATGTGTGAATTTCTTGTTGGCTCAGCTTGATTTTTATCCCCTGTGATGCACACAGTAAATGCATAATAAATGTTTGTTGAATGAATGGATTTTACATGTATCTTTCTGAAATATACGCAGCTCTGTTTGATTCACTAGAGTGGCATACCCGAACAAGAAATAATTTTTCTTAATGTGTCCCTTATAAATTGAACCCAACCATATTTGATTAATTTCACATCATGCATTTTTATTGCACCAATCACTCTGGTATCAGGTCATATTTATTTTAAAAACAGATTCACAAAGGGTGCAGGGCTGAACTGACAGTGTAAATATGTTAATAATAAAAATAATGCTAAAGATATTTTACTGGAAACTCTCGCATGCTAATGATGAGTAAGTGCGTTCTACAGAAAAATGTTTGATTTACAAGGCAATTAATTTCAAAAAGATCCAGATCCTATACCATATCTTGTATACTTAGATAATGAAAAGGAAAAATGAATATTCAGGACACAAAAGCAGAGGAGCAAAAATCCACCTTAAAGACCTTTAGCATTTTAGTTAGAACAATAGCCCAATCCCTGAAAATGGTGCCGGTGTCGGATCAAACGCATCCAGATTAGCTGGACTCTCCCGGGTAGGCGGGGCGATTTTGCGCTGCGCAGAGCACACGTGCACCCTGTTCAGCCCTCACGACGCAAAACATCACATCTCATCCAGTGACCAAAGAGCCCCTGCACCTTCAGTCACGCAGTGAAAGGCTTTGGGGGTTTCTTGTTCAGGAGGAAGCAAGGTCTTTCATGTCCACTCGCACCGCGGGATGTGCGAGCCTTTCCAGAGTTAGGTATCTGGCCCTGATATTAGGATCCAGCTAAGAAAGAATTGCGCTCTTATACCCTATTCAAACGGCAAGAAATAAAACACGTGCTTCTTTTGGTATTTCGTCACTCATCTCCGATGTTCTAAGGAAGAGTGCATTCTCATGCACACTTTGGGGAAAGATGTCCGTTTTTGCAATAGGCTTTATAAAGTTGACTCTGCCCGCTTTGTATCCATGCGGGAAAGAGGCAGATGTTGCCAAGCGATCGGTACCACGGGGATCTTCACATCAGTGCAAAATGGTTGCGATTTTCCCTCGCTTACTGGGGACAGATCTGCCGTGATGTAGCAGACACCAGAATTGTGGCTAGAACTGCTTGGCTTATTAAACAAACCTTAGGTGTGACTTGGGTTAAAAAAAAAAAAAAAGTCAATTACAAAAAAGAGGCTGGCTTGAAATAGTGCGTTTTCATGTTTCTCTCATAGTAATGATTTCATCTTAAATGTTGTAGAATAAATTATCACAATTTTCATTTAAAAGAAAACCGACAACAAACCAAAACAAGTAGAAAGGGATTCACTGAGGGTTTAAAAAAAAAGAAAATCTCACAGTCTGGTAGCCAAATGATATCCTGAGGCCCAGAATCAGGGAGAAAGAAAATAACAGAAAATACAATATAAGAGCTTTTTGTTATAAGCCTTTTGGTATTATTTTATTTTTATCTCTGCGCACAATTACTGTGAGAATAAAATTTTAATTAGAAATAAAATAATAAAGTACATTGATAAAAATGGAAACAAAATAAAATATAGCATAGGAAAGCTCATTGATAAGGCTTAAATATTTTGTGGTTTACCACCAACTTCTTCCAGTTAGAAAACCATCTTTACTCTCTGGATATTCTTCCTCTTTCTTTCTTTCTCTCTCTCTCTCTTTCTCTCTCTCTCTCTCTTTCTTTCTTTCTTTCCTTCTTTCTTTCTTTTCTCTTTTTTCAGCTGCACCCACAGCATATGGAATTTCCCAGACCTCAGCTACAACCTATGCCTCAGCTGTAGCAATGCCGGATCCTTTACCAGCTGCACCACAGCAGGAACTCCTGGATATTCTTTTAAGGCCCTGAAAAAGAGTAGGGGGAAGATGACTGTTTCTACTCAAGAACATCTGTGTTTCCAGGGGATGTTTAATATGCAGTGATGAGCACAATTTCTGTTCAAACTGCTCTCTCGCCTGAGCTTCAAAAGGGCATGTGAAGATACATGTATTACAGTTAAGAGGTGACTGTGTCCTGCACACCTGAGTTTAAATATCCACTCTGCAGGTGATCTTGAACAATTCTCTAAGCCTAAGTCTCTCATCTCTGAAGTGGATACAGTTATAGTAGTAGCTGCTACTTAGGGTCAGAGTTAGCATTCAAGGAGAAGGTGCATGCAAAAGATGATTTAAGTATTCCAGAAATGCAAGGGAAAATTTCTAAGCCAAATTTTAAATTTCTATTTTGTTTTTAATGGCAATGTTGTATGCAGCAAATCCAAACTACACTATTCTCTTGGTGATAAGGAACCTCTGATTCTTTATTCCCTTTTTCCCTTCCAGAGTGTCCTCCGCAGGCATTGTTTCCTTTTGTCCTCTAAGCAGCACGTTCCTTCTATGCTGCCTTCTGGCTTCTGAAAGGTAATTTGCAATGGCTGGCACAAGCAATGTTTTACCCAGAACTGATAACATGGAAAAATTAACACCCAACGTGTCTGTGTTTTTTAGTTTTTAATGACCTTGCCGGTTAAGAGAAGCAAGCTGCTTTATCCCAGTATAGGTAGAGCATTAAGCTGAATTGTCTTTAAGTTCTCACAGCTGAACTGTGACTGATTCCTCACCCCCACCCCCACCCCTGGACTCCCATACCCATCAGGAAAGGAGGGCAGGTCAGGCTGGGGCAAGTCCCCTGGGGTTGTAGTGGGCCTCTGGTTAGGGCTGGGTTTTTATGTCTGAAAAGTAAGTCTGACATTCAAAGGGGCTCGTTGGGAGGCAAAAGTAAAAAAAGCAGAGGCAAAAGAGCAAATAGGTGGTACCAGGCTCAGAGGGTTCAAATCATGCTGTGCCCTTACTAGCTGTGATTTAGGCCAGATTACTACTCTACTCCAAACCTCAGTTTTCTCATCCGTAAAATGGGAATCATTAGAATACCTACCACATAGGGCAATTAGAAAAATTCAAAAGCATTATATTTAAAAAGTACTTCAGGGAGTTCCCATTGTGGCACAGCGGAAACTAATCCAACTAGTATCCATGAGGATTCAGGTTCAATCCCTGGCCTTGCTCAGTGGGCTAAGGATCCAGCATTGCTGTGAGCTGTGGTGTAGGTCACAGATGCGGCTCGGATCCCATGTTGCTGTGGTTGTGGCATAGGCCGGCAACTGTAGCTCTGATTTGACCTGTAGCCTGGGACCTTTCATATGCTTCGGGTGTGGCCTTGAAAAGTATAAAAAATCGAAAATTAAAAAAAATTTTTTAAATAAAAAGTACATCATTAATGACATCACTCTCCAGGCAGCTACATTTCTGCTCAAACATTACCAATCAGTGAGCCACCTCTGACCAACTGACCTACTTTAAATTGCAACTCACTCCAGCACTTCCTGTTTATTTTCCTCCATAGCTCACACTGACTCTGGCCATGGAACAACTGGAAGAAGGACCTTGGTCCTTGTCTTCCTTGGAGAAAGAATTCAGCAAGGAGACCAAGATTGTGAAATAGAGCCAGCATTTATTAGAAGCAAAGTACGTGTGGAAGAGCACACAGGTGAACTTGGAGTGACACGAACACAATAAGGGCAGCTTATGTTTCTTATATGGGGGCACTTTTCCAGCTTGTCTCTGGCCAATCACTTCACTCTTGCCCATCAGAAGGAGACCAGCTGCAGCTGCTCAGCCTGAAGCCTATCTCCTACCTCAATACTACTTACTTAATTTTAGGTATTACTCTATTTTCTTTTCTTTTTTGTCTTTTGTCATTTTAGGGCCACACCCATGACATGTGGAGGTTCCCAGGCGAGGGGTTTAATTGGACCGACAGCTGCAGGCCTACGCCACAGCCACAGCAATGCAGGATCTGAGCCACATCTGCGACCTACACCACAGCTCACAGCAACACCTTAACCCACTGAGTGAGGCCAGGGATCAAATTCGCACCCTCATGGTTCCTGGTCGGATTTGTTTCCGCTGAGCCACGACAGGAACTCCTCCTATTCTATTTTCAATATTGTCATTCTCCCTCCATCAGAATGTTAAGTTCCATAAGGGGAGGGTTTTTGTTTTCTTCACTGATTCTAGCCCTTGAACCTAGATGCAGTGCCTAACTAGGTGCTCAATAAGTGTAGTCGTTGAATCAATAAGAGTTGGCCAACATTGTTACTATTCCTGGGTCAGAAACTCTTGACAACCTCTTAGTCAGGAAATCAGGAGAAGGCAAATATTAAAAACTATAGATAGCTAATCATCTGTAAAACTTCCACTGTTCCACTGGGTTCTAAGTGAAGCTTTTATATTTGTAGCTCCGCATCAATCACATAAAACATCCCGGATTCTTTTTTTTTTTTTTTTTGGCTGCTCCTGTGGCACATGGAGGTTCCCAAGTTAGGGGTTGAATCAGAGCTGCAGCTACTCACTTTTGATCCAGCCACAGCAACACTGGATTCAAGCCTCACCTGCAACCTACACCACAGCTCGAGGCAACACTGGGTGCTTTAACCCACAAAGCAAGGGCACGGATCAAACCCACACCTTCATGGATGCTAGTTGGACTCTTAATCCATTGAGCCACAGTGGGAACTCCAAAACGTCTTGGATTCTTTAGGGCAAAAGTTAAGGGAGAGGGACAGAGGCCATGACCAGGTTAGATCCCAGCTAAAGAAGGGACCTGGCTATAGTGCTGGCCGAAGTCTGGGATCTGTATTGGGAGGTGAGGAACTTTCTGTGACTAGCAAGGGGAGAAGATTTTCATTTTGAAAGTTTGTTTTGGAGTGCTCCTGTGGCGCAGTGGATTAAGGATCCATTGTGGTCACTGCAGCAGCTCGGGTTGCTGCTGTGGCCTGGGTTCAGTCCCTGGCCTGGGAACTTCCACATGCCACAGGCGTAGCCAAAATAAATAAATAATAAATCAAATTTGTTTCTGGGAGTTCCTGTCGTGATGCAGTGGAAACGAATCCGACTAGGAACCATGAGGTTGCAGTTTCGATCCTTGGCCTCGCTCAGTGGTTAAGGATCAGGCGTTGCTGTGAGCTGTGGTGTAGGTCGCAAATAAGGCTTGGATCCTGCGTTGCTGTGGCTGTGGTGCAGGCAAGCAGTTACAGCTCCAATTAGACCCCTAGCCTGGGAACCTCCACATGCTTGGGTTCCGGCCCTAAAAAAAAGCAAAAAAAGTTTGTTTCTGTTCTTATCTATTTTATGATTAGATAAATAATATTGGGCTATGTTCTCTTTGAAATATTTTACAAAAAAAAAAAAACAAATAAATCCCAAGTCCTGCTTGAGCATACCTCTGTACCCCTAATCCCTCTCAAGGAATAATCCCTGTGGTTGCTCTCTGCCAAAGCATTTAGAATGTAGATGTTTGCATACGAATGCACGTTTTTTTTTAATGGGAGCTACAGCGTCTGGCCTATGCCACAGCCACAGCAATGCAGGATCCAAGCTGCCTCTGTGACCTACACCACAGCTCACAGCAACGCCTGATCCTTAACCCACTAAGCAAGGCCAGGGATCGAACCTGCATCCTCATGGATACAAGTCAGATTCGTTTCTGCTGTGCCACAAGGGAAATGTGTATTGTTAAAATATAAAATATAAACATTATCATCCTCTACATGCTACTTTTCAAGTAACATGTAAGGTTATCATCCTATGATATATTTTCTATCACTTTGTGTAACTTCCTAGAGTTCTACATTGGCTTTTAATGACAGCTGGAAATTTAAAGTTAATGGTGAGCAATTTTGGAGTTTCCATCACGGCTCCGCAGAAATGAATCTGATGAGTATCCATGAGGAAGCAGGTTCCCTCCCTGGCCTCACTTAGTGGGTTAAGGATACAGTGTTGCCTTAACCCACTGAGCTGTGGTGTAGGTTGCAGAAGCGGCTTGGATCCTGAGTTGCTGTGGCTCTGCTATAGGCTGGCACCTATAGCTCCAATTTGACACCTAGGCTGGGAACCTCCATATGCCTTGGGTGTGGCCCTAAAAATACAAAACATGCACACACACACACACACAAAGATGAGCAATTAAAAAAATGTATTAATAGAATTTATTTATTGCTTATTTATATTTTTGGCTGTATCCATGCATGCATAAGTTCCCATGCCAGACACTGAACCCACACCACACAAAAGTGACCCAAACCACAGCAGTGACAAAATCATATCCTTAATTGCTAGGCCAACAGGGAACTCCCTAGAATTTATTTTTTAGAAGAGTTTTAGATTTTTTTAGAAAAACTGAGAACATAATAGAGAGTTCCCAGTATCCCCAATAATTAGCATCTTACATTACTATACTACTTTTGTTATAGTTAGTGAACGAAATGAAGTTGAATTTAGTTTACTAGTAAATTGTTAGCTTATTTTAACAAAGGTCCATAGTTTATTCAGATTTCTTTTACTTAACACTTTTTTTTCTGTCCCAGGATCTCACCCAGGATTTGCTAGTTGTGGTCTCCTCAGGCTCCTCTTAACCGGGGCAGTTTTCTCAGACTTTCTCTGGCTCTTGCTGATCTTAACCGTTTGAGCATTAATGGTCAAGTCTTTTTCCCTTCAGCTGGGATTTATCTGGTGTTTTCTTCATGATTGGAGGTTTTGGAGAGGAAGACCACAGAGGAAAACTGCCATTTTCATCACAGCATAGCAAAAGTACATACTAGCCACCTGACTCACTACCATTTATATTATCCTGGCTGAGGGAGGGGATATTTATTTCATACTCTGAGTTAGGATTCAAAATTTTTTATTTTGGAGTTCCCAGCATGGCTCAGTAGTTAATAAAACTGACCAGCATCCATGAGGACACGGGTTCGATCCCTGGCCTTGGTCTGTGAGTTAAGGACCCGGTGCTGCTGTGAGCTATGGTGTAGGTTGCAGACATGGCTTGGATCTGGTGTTGCTATGGCTGTGGCACAGGCTAGTGGCTACAGCTCTGACTTGACCCCTAGCCTGGGAACCTCCATATGCTGTGGGTGCGGCCCTTAAAAAGACAAAAAAACAAATTATTTATTGATTTTGTTGCTGAAAGTTTTCGGCATTGGCCACTGACTCCCTTTGACATACCTCTGTCTATGTGTAGGGTTTTTGCCCCAACCATTTTCTTATTCTGGCACTACAAGATATTTAAGGCTCATCTTAAATATTTCCTTCTCCACTTCTAGAATCAGCTATTATTATTTTTTTTGCTATCATATTTCTGTCACACTTGTGTCTTTTTTTACTTTAATGATTTTTATTTTTTTCATTATAGCTGGTTTACAGTGTTCTGTCAATTTTCTACTACACAGCAAGGTGACCTGTCACACATACATGTACACATTCTTTTTTCTCACATCATCATGCTCCATCACAACTGACCAGGCATAGTTCCCAGTGCTATATAGCAGGATCTCATTGCTTATTCATTCCAAAGGCAATAGTTTGCATCTATTAACCCCAGATTCCCAGTCCATCCCACTTACTCCCCCTTCCCCTTGGCAACCACAAGTCTGTTCTCCGTGTCCATGCCTTTTTTCTGTGCAAAGGTTCATTTGTGCCATATATTAGATTCCAGATATAAGTAATATCATAGGGTATTTGTCTTTTTCTTTCTAACTTACTTCACTTAGTATGAGAGTATCTAGTTCCATCCATGTTGCTGCAAATGGCATTATTTTGTTCTTTTTATGGCTGAGTAGTATTCCATTGTGCGCACACGCGCATGCGCATGCACACACACACACACACACACACACACACCTTCTTAATCCAATCATCTGTCAATGGGCATTTCCATGTCTTGGCTATTGTGAATAGTGCTGCAATGAACTACAGGTGCATATATCTTTTTCAAAGAAAGTTTTGTCAGATATATGTCCAAGAGTGGGATTGCTGGGTTATATGGTAGTTCTACATATAGTTTTCTAAGGTACCTCCATACTGTTTTCCATAGTGGTTGTACCAATTAACATTCCCACCAAAAGTGCAGGAGAGTTCCCTTTTCTCCACACCCTCTCCAGCATTTGTTATTTGTTATTTGTTATTTGTGGCCATTCTGACTGGTGTGAGGTGGTACCTCATGGTAGTTTTGATTTGCATTCCTCTAATAATCAGTGATGTTGAGCATTTTTTCATGTGCTTGTTGGCCATCTGTTTATCTTCTTTGGAGAAATGTCTATTCAAGTCTTTTGCCCATTTTTCGATTGGGTTGTTGGCTTTTTTGCTGTTGAGCTGTAGAAGTTGTTTGTATATTTTAGAGATTAAACCCTTGTCAGTTGCATAGTTTTAAACTATTTTCTCCCATTCTGTAAGTTGTCTTTTCGGTTTTTTTTTTTTTTAATGGTTTCCTTTGCTGTGCAAAAGCATATCAGTTTGATTAGTTCCCATTGGTTTATTTTTGCTTTTATTTCTGATGCTTTGGGAGACTGACCTGAGAAAACATTTGTAAGACTGATATCAGAGAATGTTTTGCCTATGTTCTCTTCTAGGAATTTGGTGGTGTTTTGTCTTACGTTTAAGTCTTTAAGCCATTTTGAGCTTATTTTTGTGCTTGGTGTGAGGGTGTCTTCCAGTTTCACTGATTTACACATAGCTGTCCAGTTTTCACAGCAATGCTTGCTGAAAAGACTGTCTTTTTCCCATTTTATATAAAATTAGCTATTTCTTGAAAGAGCTCTGGTTCCTTTTATTGGAGAATGGTATAAAAACCCAAGTTATTGGTACTAGATGTGCTCTTATGGGGAAAAATTTTATTTTTCCAAAAAAAAATAAAGATGTCTATGGACTTCCTTTTTTATTCAAAATGGAAATTATTTCATTCAAAATCTCTGTTGAGTCTGAAGGACAAATGTATATTTCAAAAATGTATTATTTATTGGGAAAAGAATGTTGAAATCTAAATATCTATGAGAGGCAGATGTTTCATCTTTTACCTACATAGAAAGAACATTCTAAAATTTACAGAATGGGGAGTTCCCATCATGGCTTAGCAGTAACAAACCCAACTAGTATCCATGAGGATGTGGGTTTGACCCCTGGCCTTGCTCAGTGGGTTAAGGATCTGGTGCTGCTGAGAGCTGTGGTGTAGATCACAGGGACAGCTCAGATCCCAGGTTGCTGTGGCTGTGGCATAGGCCAGCATCTGCAGCTCCAATTTGACCCCTAGCCTGGGAACTTCCATATGCCATCGGTGCAGTCCTAAAAAAGGAAGGTTTACTTACTGAGCAAGTATTACAATTGTTCTGGCCATCAACGCAGAGATAATTAATCTACGGTCATGCAACACGTGTGAAGGAGACTGTTAGCCTAGGAAAGATTGTCAACGGTAATCCTCACTCATTGTAATACAGATGTAAAATGGACACCTACTCTTTTGTTTCTACTCCCCGCCAGTTGTGCCAGTCGTCAGTGATGATATGATGGCTGAAATATGCTTATGCCTCAGGTAACTCCAGTTTAATAAATCATCCCCCTATGATGGGAGTGAGCTGGGAAGATGATGGGGTCACAGGAGGGACTTGAACACGATATTTTTTTGTCTTTTTGCCTTTTTCTAGGGCCGCACTTGCGGCATATAGAGGTTCCCAGGCTAGGGGTCTAACAGGAGCTGAGGCTGCCGGCCTACACCAGTCACAGCAATGTGGGATCCGAGCCACATCTGCAACCTATACCACAGCTCACGGCAACGCTGGATCCTTAACCCACTGAGCGAGGCCAGGGATCGAACCTGCAAACTCATGGTTCCTAGTTGGATTCATTAACAACTGAGCCACGAGAGGAACTCCTTGAACAAGATTTGGGAGTTCCCTGGTGGCTCAGTGGGTTAAGGAGCCAGCATTGCTGCTGCTGTGGTTCAGGTTGCAACTGTGGCACAGGTTCGGTCCCTGGCCCTGGGAATTTCCACATGCCTCAGATGCAGCTAAAAAATAATAAAAGTAAAAGAACAGTATTTGCAGACCCAGACTCTTAGAGTGGTTGCAACCATGTATCTTTTGCTGTCCCAGCTTGTATAAATACCAGCAGAAGTCACATGACCATGCAGGTGCTTAATAAATGCTCTTTGGAGTTCCCGTTGTGGCTCAGCAAGCTACAAATGCAACATAGTGTGTGAGGACACACGTTCAATCTCTGGCCTTGCTCAGTGGGTTAAGTATCCACCGTTGCTGCAAGCTGCAGTGCAGGTTGCAGCTGCGGCTTGGATCTGGTGTTGCTGTGGCTGTGACATAGGCCTCAGCTGCAGCTCTGATTTGACCCCTAGCCCAGGAACTTCTGTATGCTGTGGGTGCGGCTGAAAAAGAAAAAAAAAAAGCTCTTTGAAGATGATGATAATGAATTGAGATACGGAAAATCTGAAATCACACTCTAAAAGTGTGGGTAAGGAACACTTTAGAAAGAGTCCCTGTGAGAAAAGGCTAAAGGAATTGGGGTTACAGATACTGTATCATGGAGAAAAAAAAGGTTAAGGAGAATTTAATAGCCATCCTCAAATATCTAAAGGGATGTGGCTCATGTATTTTAAACATCAGTTCTTGTCTACGAAGGACAGGACATGAGGGAATTATCTTAAATGGGAGCAGGAGGGACCTAGATTAGATATCAGCGCGAGGGAGTGGGGGACCCAGCTGAATGGATTGTGAGATGCTAGACAACAACATGATTTAGAGAATGGACATGATTATTTTAGGAACAGGGGCCACCGATTATTACTGGGGGGAATGTAGAGCTTGGGGCTTCCAAGTCAGCCGGGTTCTAGCTGTATGATCTTGAGCCAGTGACTTCACCACTTTGAATCTCAGTTTCCTCATTTGTTGAATGAGGATAAGAATAATATCTATTTATTGGATTGTTGTGAGGATTAAATTAGATTAGGTGTATAAAGCCATTAGGTATATCTGTGCCAGGCACAGGGTAAGATTCAACCAATAATGGATGCCATTTCTTGCCATGCATGTACCATGGTCCTACTTGGAAAAAAACAAAACAAACAACTCCTCCACTACAAAATACACTCTACACATAAATGTAAGCTCTCTTTGCAGAGGCATCAAACTAAAAAATACTGCTGGGTATTGTGGGCCTTACAATCTCACTGAAAACACCCGCTATGAACACTCAGAAAGTGAAATAAATATAAGGATTAAAATAATAGCCAGTAGAGTGAAATGGTTAAGAGTGTGGAGTCACTACAATATGTGAGCCCTTAGAACAGTGCCTGGCACCTAGGAATGGTTTGCCCTTTATTGAGCAAAACCACAGTGCACAGTAAGGTCAATTTTTAAGTGAAGGGTTGAAAGGAAGATCCATGGGATTCTCAGGTAGGAGAAATTGCTCCAGATTAGTGCAAAACAAACAAATAAGCGGGTAAGATTTGAAGGCACTAATCTGTAAAAGTACTTGACCAGAATGATTTTGGTTGTCTCAAGCAGTGATCTTTTTTTTTGCCTTTTCTAGGGCCGCACTCGCAGCTTATGAAGGTTCCCAGGCTAGGGGTCTAATCGGAGCTGTAGCCACCGGCCTATGCCACAGCCACAACAACACGGGATCCGAGTCGCATCTGCAACCTACAACCACAGCTCACGGCAATGCTGGATCCTTAACCCTCTGAGCAAGGCCAGGGATCGAACCCACAACCTCATGGTTCCTAATCGGATTCGTTAACCACTGAGCCACAATGGGAACTCCCCATCACTGATCAATTAATTATATGTTATCTGCATGTCCTAAGCTCCCCCCCATACCCCCCTTTCCCGCTCTGTGGCATATGGAGTTCCCAGGCCAGGGATCAGGTCCGAGCAACACCAGATCCTTTAACGCACTTTGCTGGGCTGGGGATCAAACCTGTGTCCTGGTGTTGCAGAGATGCCGCTGATCTCATTGTGCCACAGCGGAAATTCCTGGATGTCCTAAGCTTTGATTCTGAAAACATTTGCACAGGCACTACTCTGAATATACTCTACCGTCAGCTCTCAAAGAGAGACAGTTATTTCCGATATTTTGAATACACCCAAGAAATAGTTCTCTGTATTGTGACTGTATTCTATAAACTTTACTTCATAGCAATTATAACTCTGCAGCACATTTAACTTACTAATATTTATTGAAATATTTTAGCTGCAAAAACATTTTATGTTCACTATTATTTATTAATGCCCTGTTTTAAAATATTACACATAAAATTTATTCCAGTGCACATTAGTAAATAAATTATGCTTGTAATTTCTAATGCATTTTTAATTATAAATTTATCCATGTCTACCTTTATTTATGATAGTGGTGTCTCACTGTTGAACATACTGTATATTAATGGAGACACTGTTAATTATGCATTCTTAGAAGTTGCATTCGACAAAACATACGAGTGTGCTTTTTTTTTTTACATCCTAAGTCCTGTTAACATCAATTAATTTAGGAGTCAGAGCTCAGTACCAGCTAACCTTTAAAGCAAAAAAGATACTATTAGAAGTTGGTTCTAGAGCCTGCAGTTGGGGAAGGGACTACGTTTACATAAAAATGTAGCTGGAGAGATACTAAATAATAATAGCCAGGCGTTTCATTTTCATCCCAAATGTCTAAAAAGGGATACCAGAAATAATATTTAGCACAAAAAGACAATAGAACAAAACTCAGGATATCTCTGTGAGCCCTTAGAAAGGATCTATAGTTAAGTAGTATCTGTGGAGTGTTATGTTTAAGTTTTTCTGGTTGGTTAATTTTGTGCTTCCCCTGTACCTGCCCAACTCACCTTATTATGAGCACTACATTTGCTTTAAAAAAAAGGTCTTCGAAAAAAAAGGTCTTCATGTTGAAATGTTACTTTAATTTGAAAAAAGACTATAATGCTCTGAATTTAATTTGAAAAAAGACTCCAATGCTCTGAAACTGTCCACTTCTTGGAGGCTTCTTTCAAATAGTTTGAATAGATTTTTGACACCTAATTTACTATTATCCTAAATTGCTTTGTACCATAGACGTAAAAATGCTTGTGTTTTCCCTATGGGAGGAAAAATATATTTCAAAAGGAGGGGAAACTAAAATTGGGAAAATAGCAGGGAAGCATATTCACATATACCAAATCTTAAAAACACACATTTGCAGAAAAACTAGAAGGTGTCTCCATTTTCCTGAAACTCTGGCAGGGCTTGTTAGAGGGTTACTTTCATCTTATTTTATTCACCCTCAGCTTGTTATTATAGGTTTGGAAAAGTGGTGTTTTCCACACGTAAATTCTGCTGAACAACATAAGATTTCCATTTACTTGAAATGAAGCAATGCACGTTTTGAGTAACTTTTCACTTAACACTCATTTAACCAAGAGTTTATGGTGTTTTAAGACTTAAGTATATATTTTTTAAAAAAAGAAAGGATGGAAGGAAGAAGGAAGGAAGGAAGGGAGATTCCTTTGTTCATAGCCTATCAGGAAGATGGATATGTTTTGAAAGAATAACAGAAAATGTGATAAATGTTGAACACAGAGA
Source organism: Catagonus wagneri (assembly GCA_004024745.2). NCBI lineage: Eukaryota > Metazoa > Chordata > Mammalia > Artiodactyla > Tayassuidae > Catagonus > Catagonus wagneri. Next base: position 6,653,534 of record PVHT021183634.1, read on the forward strand.
ATGAAGCTCTTCATGTGGCCTGTTGGGAAGATGTGATCCTGGAAAATTTCCTAGAGGAGCGGAACCTGCATGTGAATTTTGTTTTCTAACTTAATGGTTAGAATGGTTAAAATGGCACATAAATATTTAATAAAAACATTTTTAAAAAAGCACATTGTGGATTTCTGCCATGGTGTGGTAGGTTAAGAATCCAACTGTGTGGCTTGGGTCACAGAGGAGGTGTGGGTTCTATCCTGGCCGGGCCCAGTGGGTTAAAGGATTTGGCGTTGCTGCAGCTGCCTCGTAGGTCAGAGCTGTGGCTTGGATTCAATCCCTGGCCTGGGAACAATGCTGAGCCACCAGGGAACTCTGCAGGATTTATCCTTTAAGAATCCCACCATTCTGTTAATTAGAAGCCCCAAATAGTCACTAGAGAGGCCATGAGGAGAAAAACCAAGGTGCCCTGGCCAACTTCTCCAGCCATCTGAAACCTTCCAATAATTCTAACTGCCATCTGACTGAAAGTGCGTGGGCAAAGCAGGAAGATTGGCAGAAGAACAAACCACTAAGTCGCAGAATCTTGACAAATAATAAACGGTTGTTGTTTTAAGCCACTTAAAAAAAGAGAGAGTTTACTGAGTGGACAGAGAAAGGGCAATTGAGGCTTGAGCAGGAATTGCTCAAGCAATTGCGTTTTGCAGAAAGCAAAGCCTAAAGGGTCCTGACTCTTTCTGCTTGTCTTGGTGCAACAGGTGCACCAGGCAATAGGAGCAGGCATTTAGAGAACACTTCCTATATGCCGGGCACTGTTCTAAGTGTGCTCCACACATTACATCACTGAACACTCACAATAACCTAGATAAGGAAACAGATATACTGAAGGCAAATCACCTGTTGAAGGCCACACAGGTAGCAGGTGTCTTTTTTTTTTTTTTTTAAATGACCACGCCCAGATTAAATGGAAGTTCCCAGGCTAGGGGCTAAATAAGAGCTTCCCTGCAGTGTGCTGCAGCAACACCAGATTCTTTAACCCACTGCACAAGGCTGGGGATGGAACCTGTGCCTCCAAAGAGACCAAGTTGCTGCAGTTGGATTCCCTCTCTCTCTCTCTCTCTCTCTCTTTTTTTTTTTTTTTTTTTGCTTTTTAGGGCTTCCCGGGATAGGGGGTCGAATTGGAGCTTCAGCTGCTGGCCTACACCACAGCCACAGCAATGAGGGATCCGAGCCGTGTCTGCAACCGACACCACAGCTCAAGGCACTGCTGGATCTTTAACGCACTGAGCAAGGCCAGGGATCAAACCCACATCCTCACAGATGTTAGTTGGGTTCATAACCCGCTGAGCAACAATAGGAACTCCCTGCAGTAGGATTCTTAACCCACTGTGCCACAGCAGGGACTCCTAGCAGGGGTCTTTGAACCTCTACCCATTGTCCCCATTCTACTCTTGGGGATCAGAAGAACAGGAGCCTCCTTACCTGGCCTCTTTTCCAATCTGGAGCTCAAGTATGGAAAACCTGATAGTCACAGGTATGCTGAGATATTGGTCCCCAAATCCTCATGTCTACTGAAGTCCCCCAACTAGCCTCTGGTCCAGCACCATCAGTATGTTGTAAAAGTATAATTTTTGTACTATTCCTATGCACTCATAGGTCACGAGACAGGTCAATGTACGCTCAGCTTTTTAAAGCCACTCACTCCACTCTTGGATACAATTCCTGCTCCTTGGAGGTTAAGCCATGCGGTTGGCCTGTCATCCTCCTCATCTAACTACCTTCCTCAGTTGTAGAATGGCTTGGGAAGCGCCCCTAGGTTCCTTTTTGCTCAATGTCCATCCCTCATCCTGGGAGTGTTTGAGATCATACGGCATCTCAGTTTTTTGACTGTCTCATCTTTGAACAACTTTTTCCTCCCTTCCTCTTCAGTCAGGACCCCATTTTCAGATGGCTCTTCATCTGAGGTTATTCAAGATGTCCATCTCTTAGGATGACCTCTGTCTTTCTGGCTTGTACCATCAGAGACTTTCATTACACCTGTTCTGGGAACTTCAGGCCAGTGACATGAGCCTTTCTAGAATTCTCTTACTTACCTCTCAAGCATTCCTCTGTGGCCTTTTGTTTTAAGCACCCTCAAAAGCTGAGATCTTAAATTACTTGA
>PVHT021183634.1:6664832-6678071 GCA_004024745.2 Catagonus wagneri
GCTAGGGGTCTTATCGGAGCTGTAGCCACTGACCTACGCCGCAGCCACAGCAACGCAGGATCCGAGCCGCGTCTGCGACCTACACCACAGCTCACGGCAACGCCGGATCCTTAACCCACTGAGCAAGGCCAGGGACCGAACCCGCAACCTCATGGTTCCTAGTCGGATTCGTTAACCACTGCGCCACGACGGGAACTCCTAGATACTCGTTTTCATTCATACTCTATTGTATAAGGAAATAACCTGGGATATAAAAATGAAGAAAATAAATCCTGAGCAGTCATTCAAAATTTATTAACTCTAGTTGGCAGCAGTCGAGGTATATTGAGGAAATAGATTTAATATAGGAAGCACAAAATTTGGACCTGAAGAAGAAAGTAGTTTTAAGTAATTGAAAATGAGAAAAATGGGAGATGCCTCTTAAACCACAAAACTTAAATTCTGGAAACAGCAAGAAGGTGTTAGAATAACTAGTGGCGTTAAATTATGGTAATTGCTTGTGAAATAAATTGAATATTATGTCACATTTGCCCCTAAATATATGCAGTATTAGATTCATAACCTGTACTTGAGTATATTTTTATGAATATGTTTTTATTATTGATGCTGTCAAAATGGATCAAATGTGTAAAACTTCAAAAATAACATTTTTTTTAGTTCCCTATGGACTCATTTTAAGGTACTGTGTTATAAATAAACACTCTTTCAGCAGAGAAATTGGTAGAAAATTGTTTGAAGGCACAGTTTTCTTTTTATTTTATTTATTTATTTTTTAGCCATCCCTTGGCATGTGGAAGTTCCTAGGCCAGGGATTGAACTTGCGTCATGTCAGTGACCTGAGCTGCTGCAGTGCTGGATTCTTAACCCACTCACCACAGGGGAATGCTAGAATGGTTTGCTTGCTTGCTTGCTTGCTTGCTTGCTTGCTTGCTTTCTTTTTGTCTTTTGTCATTTTAGGGCCACACCTGGGGCATGTGGAGGTTCCCAGGCTAGGGGTCTAATCAGAGCTACAGCTGCTGGCCTACGTCACAGCCACAGCAATGTGGGATCCGAGTCGCGTCTGCAACCTACACCACAGCTCACGGCAATGCCGGATCCTTAACCCACTGAGCGAGGCCAGGGATCGAACCTGCAACCTCATGGTTTCTAGTCGGATTCATTTCTGCTGCACCACGACAGGAATTCCTAGAATGGTTTTCTTTTTAAAACAAGTAAAATTTTAATTTACTTTTTAGTTGCTGATGTAGAGACTAAGAAAGAACTGAGGAGCAGACTTGAATCTTGAAGCAGTGTAAGGTGGGGCTTTGGTGTCACACCCACCTAGATTTCAGTATTGGCTCTGTCAGTTATTAACTGAGTGACCCAGACAATGCAATATGAGGACAAAACTGCCCATCTCATACTGTCCTTGTGAAGATTAAATGAAACAGCTGATGTACGTACCTAGTACCATGATGCTGCTGGAGAGATGCAGGTACCAGCATTCAAGGACACAAACCTTTCAGATCTTAGTATAATGTAAACAAAAAATGATTTTATGTAAAGGAGTGAGATATGCTTTTTTTTTTTTTTTTCCCTTTTTAGGGCTATACCTGCGGCATATGGAAATTCCCAGGCTAGGGGTCAAATTGGAGCTGCAGCTGCTGGCCTGTGCCATAGCCACAGCAGTGCCAGATCTGAGCTGTGTCTGTGACCTACACCACATCTCATGGCAATGCCAGATCTTTAACCCACTGAGCAACCTGCATCCTCATACTAGTTGGCTGAGCTACAGTGGGAGCTCAGAGTGAGATTTGTTTTCATGCCTGGGTTATGAAATTAGTCTTGTTAATTTCTAGTTGTGCTTTGTGATTTAGTTAGTGTACCTATCAACTGGGCACTCTTGAGAAAATGGTTTCAGTATTTCAGTAGCATATTTCAGTATGTTATTTTTAGGCTATTAAACAAATTGATTTGTTAAATAATGATAACACTACCAGTTGCTTATATTACCTTTTTGTGTGCCCATGACTACCTTTTGAAGTTGTCAGAACTAGGGGTATATTATGTTATCTTCATCCCCATCTTACAAATGCTGAAATTGAAGCTTAGAGAAGTAAAGCGATTCAAGGTGTAGAGAGCTTCTGATAATGGCAAAGCTGGGATTTGAACCTTTGTTTTTTTCAGTCTAAATACTGCTGTGCTGGGAGTTCCCGTTGTGACACAGCAGAAAAGAATCCGACTAGTATCCTTGAGGGTACGGGTTTGATCCCTGGCCTTGCTCGGTGGGTTGAGGATCTGGCATTGCAGTGAGCTATCGTGTAGGTCACAGTTGCAGCTCAGATCCCCAGTTACCCTGGTTGTGGCATAGGCCGGCAGCTGTACCTCCAATGCAACCTCTATCCTGGGAACTTCCATATGCCGCACCTGCAGCTCTAAAAAGCAAAATACATACATACATACATACTACAGTGCCTTTGTCACTCTTCCATGCTGTTTACATTTGGATATTGGAACTGGCCCTTGTTTGGGGAGAATCATCAACTATGACTCTTCTTACTCATTTTAAACTTTATGCTTACAGAAAGTTGTTATTGATTGTATACTAAGAGTGTTTGATTGCAAGTATACTCTTATGAAATTTAAAGATCTAATAATACTCATTGCTGGCAGAGGTTGGTAGTGAGATGATCACTCATATATCACTAGTGGAAGTAAAATTGGTCAAACTTCCCTGGAAAGTACTTTGGTAGTATTTATCACAAAAAATGATTTGTCATGAAATGTCATGCATGCCTTTTGAGCTTGCAGTTTCACATCTAAGAATCTTGTTAAAGAAACAATCAGAAATGTAGAAAAATATTCATGTTCAAATATGTTCACTGTGATAGTATTTATAACAGCAGTAATTAGAAACATCTTGAGTATTCAGAGAGCTAAAAGACACTAAGTAAAAGCCATAACAAGGAAATATTATATGATCATTTTAGCTGTTTTTGAAGAATTTCAGTGACATATTAATGTGCTCATCATATAATATGAAGTGAAAAAAGGTTATAGGGAGTTCACGTTGTGGCTCATCAGGTTTACCAACCCAACTAGTATCCATGAGGGTGCGGGTTTCGTCTTTGGCCTCACTCGGTTAAGGATCCGGTGATACCTGAGCTGTGGTGTAGGTTGCTGATGCTGCTTGGATCCCAAGTTGCTGTGGCTCCGATTTGACCCCTATACTGGGAACTTCCATATGCCTCAGGTGTGGCCCTAAAAAGAAAAATTTTTCCATAAAAAATCATTTTAGTTTAACTTGTAATTGAGATACATGAGTAGATGTAGTACACATCCTTTCGACCAAAAACGTTTTCTCTAATGCAGGTGACTTGAAGTTATAAATGGATTTTCTTTTCTTGTCTCGTCTTGTCTTTTTGCCTTTATCTAGGGCCGCACCCGCGGCATATGGAGGTTCCCAGGCTAGGGGTCTAACAGGAGCTGTAGCCGCCGGCCTTCGCCACAGCCACAGCAACGCGGGATCCGAGCTGCGTCTGCAACCTACACCACAGCTCACGGCAACGCCGGATCCTTAACCCACTGAACAAGGCCAGGGATCGAACCTGGAACCTCATGGTTCTTAGTCGGATTCATTAACCACTGAGCCACAACGGGAACTCCTGGATTGTATTTTCAAGTTAGTTGTAACCTCAGTTGTTTTACACTTAGAATATCTTAGAATATGCTGTATCTTGATCTAAATGATGTTGAGGTTCCCAAGCTAGCTGTCCTCTCCTCCCCAAAATATCTTGAAAGAAGAGTCATATTCATGTCTGTGGAACCAGTGTCCCTGTGCTACCATCACCTCTTTTAGTGGCCGGTTGGACAGTGAGTAGCCCTGTGACAGTTCTGTCTTTTGGAGAGAGTACATGCCTATCTCTGTAAAACTGGCCATTGGTGTATAGAGCTTTTTTTGTGAGTTGAGTATTTGTATTTTGGGAAGTGCTTTTTTTAGTAAGGAAAATTGTAAATGTGAATTTCTATCTCACCTTTAAAAAATTTTATACGAAAAAAGTTAAAGATCAAAGTTAGTTTGGATTTTAATCTTTTTGATAGCAGTGTTCAAGATGTATGACTATTAAAATCTCCTGAAAGAGTTCCCCGGCAGTCTAGTGGTCAGGACTCAGTGCTTTCGCCGCTGTGGCCTGGGTTCAGTCTCTGGTCTGGAAACTGAGATCCCACATCACACTGCTGCACAAGGCCAGGAAAACCCCGAAAACAAAAACCCCAAACAAAGCCAAAACAAAAGAAAATAAACTGTCATGAAGAATTGTGCCTTTTACTTTTATCTAATTATATACTTCATAATTGAAATTGCAGTAGTTTCAGAATGTACAGTTAAGCATGATGTCTAATTTTTTTTAATGTGCGTGGTAATTCTATATATAATATACAAAAACATGCAAAAATTTAACAAAGTATTGAGAATATTTAAATTAGGAAAATACCATGCAAGGTGTTTCTTTTTATAAACTACTTCTGTCTAAAGCATTCTGTATATTATCAGAATGAAAAATGACAGCACTTTGTCATCTGTTCAAATTGATATTGCACTCTTTGCAGTGACAGCTGAAAAGGCCCACAGGTGCCATATAAAGAGGTGACCATGTTGTCATATTTCATTTCGGCATCCCTCTGCAAAGCCATAATTACCTAATTAGGTTGTTAATTAGGAGATTAGCATTTCACTATATTGATAGAATGCTCTTTACTGGTGTGGGGCTAGATACAGATTTGTCTGCCCTAATTTATAATCTCTGCCTTTTTTTGTACTTATTCATTTGCTTAAGATCCTGACGTGGGACAATTCAGTTTACCTGGGAGTTTGTTTACAAGCTAATGAAGTTTTGATCTCTGGATTAAAGTTGCTGGGTTAAAATATGAACAGAATTAAAAGTGGTCATATCCCCCAAAATGCTAATGAAAATTATGATTTGGTATAACTTGTGTTCTCATTAGCATAGGGAACAAACACATGATAAGAATTGAATTTTTTGGTATTAAAAAAAAATCCAAATACAAAAACTGAGTCTGAAATGTGATATTTATATATCCTAAACCAGGCAAAGAAAAGTAGGGTTTTTTTTGTCTTTTTAGAGCCACACCCGCAGCATATGGAAGTTCCCAGGCTAGGGTTCAAATCGGAGCTACAGCTGCCAGCCTAAGCCACAGCCACAGCAACACGGGATCCGAGCGGCGTCTGCAACCTACCCTACAACTCACAGCAATGCCAGCTCCTGAACCCACTAAGTGAGGCCAAGGATCAAACCTGCGTCCTCATGCATATTAGTCGGATTCCTTTCTACTGCGCCGCAGCAGGAAGTCCCGAAACTAGTTAATTTTAATAACAAATTTCTGTCACTTGTGAGACAAAAAAATGTTAAGCATTTTTAATGTGTTTCAGAAGCTGAAGTTTGGTTAATGACTTCAGAACAAATATATTCAGTCCTATTTAGACTTCCTTAGATAATCATCATGCATCAGGGTTTATTTCATTTGTAACTTCTGGCCATTAGTTTGTGCTTAGAACATTCTCTTCCCACAGTCTTTGCAGTGCAGAGTGCTTTTGGAATTTGAAATATTTCATAGCAACCTTCACTTGGTGGACTCTTTGGAGTAAGCTGAGGTTTTGTCAAGTGTGTGGACATCCTTTTTTGGTGGGGGAGGGGGCTGGCAAAGAAAATTCCACTGATTTTTACACCAGTGCATGATTTGACTATAATGTTTATAATTTGCATTATATGTTTCTTTCCTGCTTTTTCCAGTTAAGAAGATTTAAGTTCTAAAACTGAACATTAGGCGTACTATTCCCATTGAAGTAGTGGTTTATCTCTTTTTGATTATATTTGGTATTTGCTGTTAAAGTTGTAGAAAGTGCGTGTGTGCTTAGGTCGCTTTCCCCCCATAGTTGTTATGAAAAATTGCATTTGTTTGTATCTAATTTTCTTCAATATTAAAAAAAATATTTTAAAATAATTTTTCTTTTGTCTTTTTAGGACTGCACCCGCAGCATATGGAGGTTCCCAGGCTAAGGGTCTAATCTGAGCTGTAACCACTGGCCTCTGCCACAGCAACGTGGGCTCCGAGTCACGTCTGCAACCTACACCACAGCTCACGGCAATGCTGGATCCTTAACCCACTGACTGAGGCCAGGAATCGAACCCATGTCTTCATGGATCCTATTCAGGTTCGTTAACCACTGAGCCACGACGGGAACTCTGTTAAAGGTTTTTACATGAAGAAGTTATTATATGTAAAATCTTCCATTTAGTTAAACTTTTTGCTTAATTGCAGTCATTCATTTATTCAGTCAGTATCTGCTGAGTGTATATATATATATATATATAGAACTAGTCATGTGTCTGGGTCCTGAGCAACGAAAACTGCAAGCATGGACCCAGCTCTTGTGGGACTTGCAGTCTAGTAATGGAAGTACAGCCTAGTTTGAGAAGTGTGCCCTGGCTTGAGAATTGTTACAGTAATGATAGTAAAGGTGAGTATGGAGGAGGACTTAATCTGGACTTGATACTGTCATACTTTCCTGGGACAAGTGCTGTCTAAATAGGGATCCAAAGGGTGAAAGAGAATATGATGTTTAAGCCAGGTGGAAGGAGAGGAAAAACTGGTCAAAGGCTGGGAGAATGCTGAAAGTTGAGTATGGCTGGAGTAGAAAGAACAAAAGGGATGAATGGAAGGTGGGGCTGCAGAGGTAGCAAGTTCAGTTATATTAAAGAATTTGGGAAGTTACTGAAGGAATTTAAGAAAAGTTAGGAAACAGTTGCTATGGCCTGGGTAAGAGAAGGTGGCTTGCGTTGGATTATGGAGATAAAGGGTAGTGAATGAAATCTCGAGAAAGAAGAGATCCATGGGATTGGTAATTGAATGGTGGTAGGCTTCCTAGAAAGGAAGTTAAGGATTCTAATTTGGACATTTTGTTTTCTAATTTTAGATGTGAGAACATGTGTTTGAGTACCTCATAACAAAGAGGTCCATGAGTCTTATTTTCCAGTATGACCCCCAAATAAACAGTACTTCCAACTAGTTTTCTTTTTGGTGACTTGGGAAGGGTACTAATATTTGAGTGTCGCTTTTGGGCTCCACACTGTGACAGCAGCTTTATGAGATATGAGATAATGTCCTACTGAGGTCCGGAGAAATTGTGACTTTCCCAGTTTTCTCAGCTACTGAATGGTGGAACTGGGAGCATTCCCAAGCTCTCCAAAGCCTTTGTTGTGTCTCTCATGCCATGTTTTCTTTCTCGTTGTATCCCCCTCCTTTGGTTTATTCCAAAGTGAAGAGCAGAATTACTCCCCAAAGACCAGTAGCTCAGTAGGTTGCTGACAAACGCCTTGTGTTAACTCTGTGGTTTCCCAAGCCCAGCTCTGGCCTGGATTAAAGCAATGTCTGGTGCTTTGGTAGGAGAAGCTTCTCAGTGCATGAGTGTTCGCTTCAGCAAAGTTAAGAGTTCTGTTGGGTATTCTGGCTCTTGGCTTTAATCTCCTTCAATTAGAAATATGGACTGGCTGCCTCCACTAGGAGGTAATGGATACGAAAGTTCTCTTTTCTGCAGGAAAAAATACTTAGAATCTGTAATTTTTTTTTTTTTGTCTTTTTACCTTTTCTAGTGCTATACCCGCAGCATATGGAAGTTCCCAGGCTAGGGGTCTAATCGAGGTGTAGCTGCTGGCCTACGCCACAGCCACAGCAACGCGGACTCCGAGTCGCGTCTGCAACCTACACCACAGCTCACGGCAACGCCGGATCCTTAACCCACTGACCGAGGCCAGGGATTGAACCCACGTCTTCATGGATCCTAGTCGGGTTCGTTAACCTCTGAGCCACGACGGGAACTCCATACAATCTCTGATTTTTGCATGAGGAATTTGACATCTATTTGATAGAATCAACTTTTATTACAAATTGTTTAAAAATTTTTATGGTTACTTTTGCTAGTACTGTTCACTTAAGTGATGTGTTAGTATTCTTATGTTGGCATCACCTGAACTAGAAGGAATTCTAGAATGCAGCAGTGCATTCCCACTCCCTTTTAAAACTGAGATATAATTCATATGTCTTAAAATTCACCCTTTTAAAAAATGTACACTTTAGGAGTTCCTGTCGTGGTGCAGAGGAAACAAATCCGGCTAGGAACTGTGAGGTTGCAGGTTCAATTCATGGCCTCACTCAATGGGTTAAGGATCTGGCATTGCCGTGAGCCATGGTATAGGTTGCAGACACGGCTTGGATCTTGTGTTGCTGTGGCTGTGGTGGAGGCCGGCAGCTGTAGCTCTGATTCGACCCCTAGCCTGGGAACCTCCATATGCCTCAGATGCAGCTCTAAAAACAACATTAACAAAATGTACACTTTAATCGTTTATCATCCAAAAAGAAACCCCATACCCATTAGCAATCAATCCTCATTCCTCACTCCCCAGCCACTGGCAACCATTAATCTACTTTCTGAATAGGATTTACCTATTCTGAACCTTTCACATAAATGGAAGCACACAGTATGTGGCCTTTTGTGTCTGACTTCTTTTACTTATCATAGTGTTGTAAAAGTTCAGCCATATTGTAGCATATATCAGTAGTTTTTATTGCTAAATAATCTTCTGTCATATGGAAGTGCCACATCTTGCCTATCCATTCATCAGTTGATAGAGATTTGGGTTGTTTTCACTCTTTGGCTCCTTTTTTTTTTCTTTTCCTTTTATGGCCGCACCTTTGTCATGTGGAAGTTCCCAGGTAAGGGATAGAATCAGAATTGCAACTGATGTCTGTGCAGCAGCTCCCAGCAATGCCGGATCCTTAACCCATTTAGTGAGGCAAAGGATTGAACCCATATCCTTGTGGACACTGTGTCAGGTTCTTAACCCGCTGAGCCACAGCAGGAACTTCTCTACTCTTTGGCTCTTATGAGTAATACTGCTAAGAACATTACTGCACAAGTTTTTATGTGAACATATGTTTTCATTGCTGTTGGGTGTATGGTCGTGGGTATATGGTTTCTGGGTCGTGTGGTAACTGTTAACATTTTTTGGAACTGCCAAATTGTTTTTAAAGGTGGCTGCACCATTTTGCATCCTCACCAGCAATGTACAAGGTCTGCTGCCTTTCTGCTTCTGCTTTCTTCAGGCTCTCTGTTCCTCTAGTCTAGACTAGAAACACTAGGCAGTCCGTGAGCCCTTTTGTTGTGATAAATGGGAAATTTTCCAGTTTTATCTCTTCAGCCATGTTCAGCAAGCATATGTGTACCAGACCTAATATTGGGCATTATTGACAGGACGCCAAATAAGACTTCAAGTCCTTTCCTTTGAAGGACTCCATAATCCAATATTTGGAACTTCTTACTTGGAAATGCAGGGAGAGGGAAAAACCAGTGAAGAAAGTTCAGTTGACCCTTTAATAACGTGGATTTAACTGCACCAGTCCACTTACACACAGATTTTTTCTGTAAGTATGGTATGACAGGATCTGTGGTGGATGTAGTACCATGGATACAGAGGAGGGTGGGCCACCTCCAGGACTTGAGCATCCGCAGACGAAGTATCTGCAGCAGTCCTGGAAATAGTCCCTCAAGGGTAGTGAGGGATGACGTTGTAACTACTTAGATATTTGTGATTTTCTACAGCATAGATCCTAACTTTAGAATCCAGGGAAAGGTTGAGTTGATTTTCTGAGATTCTGGGGTTTCTTTTTCTTGGCTCATCCTTTAACTACAGAGCTCCTTTTGTATCCATGGGGTATTTGTTCCAGAACCCTCGGATACCAAAATTCACAGATGCTCAGGTCCCTCACATAAAATGGCAGAGTACAGTCAGCCTTCATATCCTGGGTTCAGCATCTGTGGATTCAACCAACCAACTGAATTCGATCTGCACTTGGTTCAGTCTGTAGATGTAGCAACTGCATATTCAGAGGGAGGACTGTATTGCTGTTTCTTGGGTTTTGTCCGTGGGTTACTGCTCTTGTTTCCTAGCATATTCTCGCTCAGTAAACTCATTCACATCCATGGCTTCGTCTGTCATTTATATGTTGATGTCTTCTGAATTTGCTCAGGTCTTTCTCCTAGGTTTCAGGTTTGCCTGTCATTCATGTGTCACTTATATGCTGTTGACTCCCCGATTGGCTCAGGCTTTTTTCCTGGGCTATCCAGTTTGCATCATAATGGATCTCCGTTTGGGTAGTCCATAGACATCTCAAGCTTTATTGTGTCTGAAACATAGTTCTTCATTTCCCCTCTATCTGTTAAGCTATTCCTGCTTTTGAGTTCACAGTTTCATTTGTTGGTGCTGTCATGCAAGCCATAAACTTTCCCCTTCTTAACCCTCCACATCCACTCAGTCACCAAGTACTACCGGTTTTATCTCCTAAATTTTTTTTTTAACTATCTTAAATTCATAGGCCTATCTTTCACTGCCTGACTTCAGATTTCATTGTCTCTTGCCTGAGCTGTAGTCACAGCTTCATAACTAATCTTGTGTCTTGTCCATGAGATTAATCTTCTGTGCAGTTGCCAGAGCAGTCTCTTTGAAATGCTAATCTAATCAGCATCTTTGAACTCCTTGTAGTTTTAGTTACTACCTACATGTTCTGCTGTTTCTTATTTAGTGCCTTCTGTCATGTAGTTTCTTCTACTTGGAAGAAGATGAGTTTGTCTCTTTGAGCTTTATTCCAGCCATCCAGCTTCTTATCTTCGGAGATTCATTTTAGACCAGGGAATAAAAACTAACAATAACGGTAAACATTTGGTTGTTGCTTACCAAGGGCCAGGTGCTGTTACATGCACACAACATTTATGCATTGTTTCAGTCTTCACAACAATCCAGTGAGATAGGCACCAAAACTGTTTCCACTTATAGATGAAGAAATGGAGGTACAGAAATTGCTACCTTCCCTAGGCCCACAGTTAGTGCGTGGCAGAGTCCAGATTTGAACCCAGGCAGTCTGACGCATGATTGCTTGCACTTAGTCTTTGTTGTGTTTTTTCCCCGACCTTCCTTATTCCCTCTACTTACCCCACTCCAGAAGTTATCCTCTCCCTGCTTGGGTGTTAACCAGTGCATGGCCTGATGTTAATCTGCAGTTCATAGGATAGATCTAGAGCACATTTTATTGTAAACATTTTTGAACAAGGAAACAGCATTATAGACTATTTAATTGCCAGCTCCCTCTTTCCCCCATTTTTTCCCCCATTTTTGCTGCCCCTGGGCATATCGAGTCAAAGCTGCAGCAACGCCAGATCCTTCATGCACTGTGCCAGGCCTGGGATCAAACCGTTCCAGCACTCCCAAGACACCACCCAGTTCCTCACACCCATTCTTAAGCTAAGTTGGAAGTGAACACTTCCATTATCTTGATCTTAGTCATCTCTGTGAAGGCTTGTCTGAGTATCCAGTTGCATTTAGATCTCTCTCCTTTGTGTTTCCATAATACTTTGTTACATAGAATCCTCCAACATTGTTCTCATCCTTTATTGTCACCATCTATGTACTTATCTTTTCTCCTTTGCTTGACTGTAAGCCTCTTGGGATAGGGCCTATGACTTATTACTTTATACTCCTAATTCCCAGCATGTTGTAGGTATTCATACTTGTTGAATTTCTTGAAGGAACTGGTAAGTCTGACCCGTGTCTAGACTAGTGAGAGAAGAGGAGTTAGAAAATTGTGATGAAATGGGCTTAAACTGGAAATTCGAGGCAGCATATAAGTTGTTCAGAGCAGGGATTCTAGAACCAGACTTTTGGTTTTATCCTAGTTCTACCTGTCACTAGTTATGTGGCTTTGGCAAGCTCAGTTTACTGATTTGTAAAACATGAATAGTGATAGAATCCACCTCTAACACTTTTGTAAGTGATGTAGGGGCTTGCTAAATAAGTTACCTTCTGGAATCCAGAGAATTAATTATTCTTCTTAAATTGTATTTTATGAAGCACTCTCACCCTAACTATATAACTTTATAGGCAGAATGAGGCCAGTCCTGCTGTTCTGTCCTCAAGTTTGATCTATCCGATGGTGGTGACAAGAAAAAAAAGGTAATCTGTAAGGTTATAAAAAGTAACTAGCAAAGTTGGTACAGTTTTGTTAATAACAATAACAGTTATCATTTATTTAAAAAAAAAATAAAAGTTTCCGTCGTGTCTCAGCGGTTGAGGAACCCGACTAGCATCCATGAGGACGTGGGTTCAATCCCTGGCCTCACTCAGTGGGTTAAGGATCCGGCATTGCCCTCAGCTGTGGTGTAGGTCACAGATGCGGCTCGGATCCCACGTTGCTGTGGCTCTGGTGTAGGCCAGTGGCTACAGCTCCAATTTGACCCCTAGCCTGGGAACCTCTGTATGCCACTCGTGTGGCCCTAGAAAGACAAAAAAACAAAAAACAAAAAACCCAAAACACCAGTTATCATTTATTGAGGTTATGAAAGCTCCAGTCAAATAAAAGTACAAAAGCACCTTTCAAAGTCACATAAAAGTATTTTGGGGATTATCTGCTAGTTGAGGTTATTTTATGCTGTCCTTCTTTCATTAGGAGTCGAATGAGTTTGGTGGTTGACAGTTTATTTTCCTTCCAAACAGATGTAGCCAGAACAGGTAAAGTCAGCAATATTGCACCTTGGATTTAAATAGTGCTTTTTAACTTTTGTAAGTATCCCTAAGAGGTGGGTCAGCGGGACATAGATTATGAATATTTTGGCGCTAAGTAAATAGAGGCAGAGCACCTAATGCACTTGAGGTCATCCCCTAGCCAGTCCCCAGGTGGGCTAGAGACAATAACCTGGGATTCCAGATGTGTTTACTAACTTTAACTCTTATAGTTCTAGGAACCAGTTTCCATACATGATACAGTTTTTTTTTGGTTTGCTTTTTTTGTTGTTGTTTTGTTTTTATTTTTATTTTTTTTTTCAGTCTTTTATTTTTTTTTATTTTTTTATTTTTTAATTTTTGCATTATAGCTGGTTTACAGATTTCTGTCAGATTTTCCAACTGCACCATGTGGTGACCCGATTACATGTACACATATGGATTTGTCACATGTAATTAGATATAGTTCCCCGTGCATTACAGTTGGAGCTCCTTGCTATTCCATCATTAAAGCAGTAGTTATCCCCACTCCCTCCCACCCCTCCCCCACCCCTCCCCCGCCCCCTTGGCAACCACAAGTCTGTTCCCCAAGTTCGTGATTTTCTTTTCTGTTGAGATGTTCATTTGTGTAGTG
>PVHT021183634.1:6679071-6716571 GCA_004024745.2 Catagonus wagneri
TCCCTGTATTCCCACTTTGGTAAGAGTTTTGATCATGAATGGATGTTGGACTTTGTCAAATGCTTTTTCTGCATCTATTGAGATAATCATGTGGTTTTTAACTTTTCTTTTGTTTATGTGGTTTATGACGTTGATTGATTTGCATACATTGAACCATCCTTGTGCACCTGGGATGAATCCCACCTGATCATGGTGTATGGTTATGTTGTTTTGTTTTTAAAGGTATGATAAGGAGTTCCCTGATGGTCTAGTGACTGGGATTCATTGCTTTCACTGCTGCAGTCCAGGTTCAATACTTAGCCTGGGGACTGAGATCCCAAGTGAAGCTGCTGCATACCATGCCCTCCCCAAGTAAATAAAAAAAAAATGGGAAAGATGTGATAGTGCTCACTCAAATCATTCAACGTGGTGAATTCCTGCTTTTGGCACAGTGGGTTGGGAGTCTTAACTGCAGTGGCTTGGGTTTCCATGGAGGCCTGGGTTCAATCCCTGGCCTGGCACAGTGGGTTAAAGGATCCAGTGTTGCCACAGCTGTGGCATGGGTCCCAGCTGAGGCCTGGATTTGATTCCTGGCTCAGGAACTTCCATATACTGTGGGTGTAGCCATTAAAAAA
The DNA here is from genome assembly GCA_004024745.2 of Catagonus wagneri. Classification (NCBI taxonomy): domain Eukaryota; kingdom Metazoa; phylum Chordata; class Mammalia; order Artiodactyla; family Tayassuidae; genus Catagonus; species Catagonus wagneri. Next base: position 6,679,686 of record PVHT021183634.1, read on the forward strand.
TAATAATAAAAAATCAGTCAATGTGGTTTACCTTTGTAGAGGGTTTGCTGCCAGAATTTTGATGCTATTAAAATCTTTTTTGTCAAAAAAGGAATTCCTTCAACCTCTGTCCTTAGGTTCTGAAATGGCACGGTGATGTAGATGAAACACGCAGAGGAATTCTTCTGGCCTTTTTTTTTTTTTTTGGCCAACCCCACAGCGTGTGGAAGTTCCTGAGCTAGGGATTGAACTAGAGTCAGAGCAGCGACCTGAGCCATTGCAGTGACGACACCACATCCTTAACCGACTGTACTGTAAGGGAGTTTCTCTTCTGGCCTTTGGGGGAGAACAGTATGAAGCAAAAACACGTAGAACTTTTCAGTTGGACTTAGGTAAATTCCCAATTATATCTTTCTCTACCTTCTCCTCCTCACGTTTTTTTTTTTCTTTTTTAGGGCCACCCCCATGGCATATGGAGGTTTCCTGGCTAGGGATTGAATCAGAGCTTAGCCACATGCCGCAGCCACAGTAACGTCAGATCCGAGCTGCATCTGCAACCTACATGACAGCTCATGGCAACACTGAATTCTTAACCCACTGAGCGAGGCCAGGGATTGAACCTGTGTCCTCCTGGATGCTAGTTGGATTCGTTTCTGCTGAATCACGATGGGAACTCCGTTCTTTTCCTCAGTTGTGATTGGAAAAGAATTTCAGAGCTGAAGAGACGTTTCTTAAAGTTTAGCCTCCTCACTTAACCAATGCAAAAATGGACTGATGTGTAAAACAGGTTTAAAGAGGTTTAAATAAGTCACTTGTCCAAGGCCACATAGTTAAGCCCTGGTAATTAGGCAGTTGGTCAGGTTCCTGAGTGGTGCTTGCAATAAACTATGTTGCTTCGCTTAATTGATGTTGTGGTTAAATCTGAGAGCGAGGTAAGTGGGAACATAACTATTGAATTCTTCTACTTGGTTAAGCAAACTTCAAACATAGAGGAGACAATAAAAGGAAAATAAATCTTAGACTGTGGCAAGAGACCTTCTACTGAACTAGCACCATGGATAAGGCCCCCCCCTTTTTTTTAAGTCATGGCGCAACCCTTTGGGAACAGAAAAGGTTTGTGTGTTTATTCCACACCGAACCCTTATTGGGATCTACTAGAAACTGGCAGCACAGTGATGAATAAAACAGTGTGCTTAAGGAGCATAGAGTTTAGAAGAGAAAACCAACATGTAAGCAGACTATTATTTTTGTTTTTTGTTTTTGTCTTTTTTTTTTTTAAGGGCCGCACCTGTGGCATGTGGAGGTTCCCAGGCTAGGGGTCCATTCGGAGCTGTAGCTGCCTGCCTACACCACAGCCACAGCAACGCCGGATCTTTAAGCCACTGATTGAGGCCAGGGATCGAACCCAAGTCCTCATGTGTATTAGTTGGGTTCTTTAACCACTGAGCCATGACGGGAACTCCTATTTAAAACAAAAAACAGTGGGGTTAGTTTGTTCTTTCATTCATTCAACCCTTAGCATAGCGTCCAGAGAGATACTGTTAAAATGTGAGTTAGATTGCATTGCTGCATACAACCCTCCAGGGATTCTCCACTTTACAAAGTCATAGAATGGCCTGCAAGGCCCTACACGATTTGCAGACCTCATTCTCTGTACTTGTTTCCTTGCCGGACTCCTTGCTACTTCTTGAACAGTGCCAGCTGTACTCCCCCTGCTTGGCGACACTCTTCCCTTAGAAGTCCACATGGCTTGTTCTCTCATCTCCTTCAAGGATTAACTCAAACGTCACCTTCTAGGTGAAGCATTCCTTGACTGCAGTTCATGGAATTGCAACTGTGGCTCCACCCACCAAGCATGTCCTAGTTCTCTTCTCCATAGCATGCCTATCTTACTGTATAATTTAATTCTGTTTTGTTTGTCTCCCTCATTAGAATGTGAACTCCATGAGGACAGGACTTTGTGTCTGCTTTGTTTTCTGCTGTACTTTGCATCTAGAACAGTGCCTGGCACACAGGGCACTCAATAAATGTTGAAGGCAGTGTCCAGGTCTTTAATTTTTTTTGCTCAGTATTGTATCTCTGGTGCCTAGCACACAGCAAGTGTTTCATAAGTATTTGTTGAATGAACTCAATGAATGAGTATTTGGTAGTGATTGAGTGTTATTTATGGCCTCAGCTCTTATACTGGTAATTTCATATTGAGAAATAATTTAGTTTCTTTGGCACTATTTCTTTACTCTAGGTAAAACTATAAACATTTTTACGTGAAATCGTAAGGTAAAACCTAAAATTATTTGTTACCGCAAGTGTCAGTCAGCTCTGTTTTGTTAAAAAGCCAACACCCATTGGAAAAATAATTTAGGGCTACATTGCACCAAATTATCAGATTGCTTGTAAAAGCCAGAAATGTTGGCAGCCTTGGCGTTTTGGAGGTGGGTAGGTGATTAGGTTGTCTGAGGTTTCATAGCTATTGCTATTAAAATAATATCAAATAAATAACTGTTCCAAACACTTTGAAAATACTGTTTTATAATAGCTGCATAATAATATTTTAGTCTTTCTGCTTAGAACTTTATAGTTTTGTGTTATTAATTATCCCTGCTCTTTATACTTGTCATAGGAAACATATATTGAGTAAAATTTATATCTTAAATTATCCATTGATAAAGTACCATTTTATCTTCACAAAATCAGGTATTTCGGACCTCAGAGTCTGTGTTTTTCCAGTAGATCTTGCTGTTGAAAATGGAGTTATAAGAATCTCGATATGTACCAGTTGGTCCTAGAAGCTGCAAAGGCACATTTTCTTGGGCTATCAATTTTAGCGATTATATTCAAAAGTAAAATATTTTTTTCTATTAAAAACAGGTATAGTTTATTATAAGAGAATACAAAGTATGAATGAATTCTAAAAATAAATTTCTTGTAGCATGTTGCTTTAGATGGCTCTTCCTAGGTTCTCTCATACCTTGATTTATGGTTACTCTCTCTGCCCTTCAGGTGTGTCCGTGGACAAGTGTGAGAGGCACTATACTGTACCAGGCTTCCTTTAACTGGATCTTGGCAGATGGTAAGAATCAGAGACATTCAGGTGCAGGTTAGTGGTACAAGGAAAGAAAACTCAAGGGTCATGGTCCTTTTGTCTGCAGGAGATATTTGGTAGGAGAGGAGACCTGGTCTCCTGGTAGGTCGGTGAGGATCTGGCTGCTCCCAGATGGCCATAGTCGCTGATAGAGGGGTGAAGGTGACATCAGAATAGCTGGAATGACTGACAGCTGAGCCTCTCTGCATTTGTTCTTTTATCCTGAGCTTCTCATGATTCAAATATGGTCCAAAACAGACTGCAGCAGAAGCTGCAAAATCTCCTGAGACTGAAATTCAGATTACTTCCACTATATTCTGTTAGTCACAGCAAATTACAAATGAGCCTAGATTCAAGGGGTAGGGAAAGAGACTCTAGTTCTTTACGAGAGGAGCTGCAAAGACTCAAATCGACCATGTGACCTTGGGCAAGTTACTTAACACCTTTAAGCCTTCATTTTTTGGGGGGTGCTGCTTCTTAGAACCACACCCACGACATATGAAAGTCAAAATGGAGCTACAACTGCTGGCCTACACCATAGCCACAGCCACAGCAACTTGGGATCCGAGCTGAGCCTGTGACCTACACCACAGCTCATGGCAGCACTGGGGTTGCACCTGGATCCTTATGGTTCCTAGTTAGATTCGTTTCCACTGAGCCACAATGGGAACTCCTAAGCCTTTATTTAAAAAATAATAATAAATCTATAAAATGGGGATAATGTTAATACCTGCCTCCTGGGGTGGTAGTAAGGATGAAATATGTTGTTACATAAAAAGTACAGCTGATAGAAGTTCAATCATTGTCATTTATTACTCTTCTCCTTGTGTTTTGCCTGGCCATCCTTAAATTCTATCTTCTTCCTTCCTGAAGCCTCCTGTAACTTTCTTTTCCTTTTCTTTATGCTTTTTGCGTTTTGCTTTTTAGGGCCACACCTGCAGCATACGGAGGTTCCCACGCTAGGGGTCGAATCAGAGCTATGGCTGCCGGCCTACGCCACAGCCACAGCAATGCAGGATTCGAGTCGCGTCTGCTACCTACACCACAGCTCACGGCAACTCCAGATCCTTAACCCACTGAGTGAGGCCAGAGATCGAACATGCAATCTCATGGTTCCTAGTCGTATTTGTTTCCGCTGCACCACCACAGGAATTTCAAGCTTTCTATAACTTTCTTGTCTGTTGGAAAACATAGTATCTTAGTGTCTCATTTGGTGGTCAGTATATTGCCTTACGTTACTGTAATGTGTGTACAAGACATCGCTCATCTGCTGAAGTCGTAAGCCTCTGGAGGGTGTAGGCCAATGTTCATAAAATTTTTTGTAGGAGTTCCAGTGCCTAGTTCTCAGTGATGTTTAGTGAATGAGTCCCATATTGTTCAAAAGAAGATACAAGCATTACTTTTCTGTTGTAATTTAGTCTAGAAAGTACTTTTAGTCAAAGTATAGAAATAAAAATGTGGGAGTTCCTGTCATGGCTCAGTGGTTAATGAATCCAACTAGGAACCATGAGGTTGTGGGTTTGATCCCTGGCCTCGCTAAGTGGGTTAAGGATCCGGCGTTGCCATGAACTGTGGTAGGTTGTTCCTGGCTCGGATCCCGCGTGGCTGTGGCCGTGGCTGTGGCCAGCAGCTACAGCTCCGATTAGAACCCTCACCTGGGAACCTCCATATGCCATGAGTGTAGCTCTAGAAAAGGCAAAAAGACCAAAAAAAAAGAAAGAAAAATGTGAAGGGAAAAATTAAACTCTCTAGATACATGGTCTCACTGTTTACTGTTTAATTAAATTAGGCATGTTCCCATGGAGAAGATTTCAATTCCCTGAGGGAAAAAAAAGCTCAGTTTTTCTGGTCTAAAAAAATAAATGAAAATTTAGAGTAAATTGGAGAGAGTTAGAAAAAGATTTAAAATCAATAAAGTGCACTTTACTTTAATAGTCATTTATTTTCTAATTCTGGGAGTTAAGAATTTTGAACTTTAATAACTAGGTCAAAGAATTTTAAAATGCTGGTAACAATACAAGGTCTGTTTCTATAAATGGAGGACTTGGTATATAATAAAAGGCTTTGTTTTTCTAGTTTGTGATCATTTCTTGTTGTGCAAAATAAATGTGTTTCTATAAAACTCTTAAGAAATCTGTAAGAATCAGGTTCAACTTGCCTAATGCTGATGAAGTCGGGATACAGTGTAGAAAGGTAAAAAAAGAATCTTGCATCTGGTGTTACATGTTGTTAACTCCCTCAGCAGACATTAAATCATTTCAAGTACAATAATAGTGTGGGAGGTAAATTAACTAACCATTAACAATCTTATAAATACACAATTAACATGCCAACATTTATATGACACATTGATGGGGCAGCAGTAATTTTTGATTGGGAGTTTGCAGACCTTTGAGAAGCCTCAGGCTGTTGCTTATTCAGACAGGTTTTCACAGATTGCAGGTGAGGGGGCTTGAAGTCTTGTCTGGCCGAAGGAAGTGAGTGTGTAGTGTTTTGAAAGTCCAGGAAGGGAAATTTCCCTTACCCATTGGCTGGGCTTGAACCTTTTAAGTCACATTGCTATCTCTGGTCCTTAGGGAGTAAAGAAGTTTAAGGAGGGGAGTTCCCATTGTGGCACAGCAGAAACGAATCTGACTGGTAACCATGAGGGTTGTGGGTTTGATCCCTGGCCTCGCTCAGTGGGTTAAGGATCCGGCGTTTCCGTGAGCTGTGGTGTATGTCGCAGCCATGGCTCAGATCCTGAGTTGCTGTGGCTGTGGCCTGTGCTGTAGGCCAGCAGCTATAGCCATGATTTGACCCCTAGCCTGGGAACCTCTGTATGCCATGGGTGTGGCACAAAAAAACAAAAAAAAGGGGGGTGTGTGCTCATTTACTTCTGGTGGGGTTATTTAAAGAGACAAAGAATATTTCAGGTATGGACTTCATAGCTGAAGTTACATGAATTTCTAGGGATTTCTAAAAAGATACTTAGATTTAACAGGAAACTTAAAGTAAACCCTTCCTCTGTGGTTTCAGGTCAACACGTAGGCTATCTTGAGTTCATTTCATATGTAAAATTTTATGATTTTTAGTTTTGAGCAATCGTTAAGTTCACTGCTTATTTCTTACTCTTGTACAAACACTGTTGCATTAGTGGAGGGAAGACTAAGGGTCTAATCTGCTGAGTAACACATTTACTGTCTTACATTTTTCACATGGACTGGTGGGAGAAATTTCTCTCAGGCGCTGGAACTCAACAACAGAATTTTTAGAAATCACGTTTTTTATTGCTTTTGTAGTTCTGTCTTCCTCTTTGTTTTGAGAGTCTGTATAGTGATTAAGATCCCAAAATCTTGTATTTGATTCTTGGTTCTATTACTTATTAGCTGTCTGGCTTTGGGCAGGTTTTTTTGTTTGTTTGTTTGTTTTTGTTTTTGTTTTTTGGTCAGTGCCTGTGGCATGTGGATGGTCCTGGGCCGGGGATTGAACCTATGCCACAGCAGTGACCTGGGCTCCTGAGTGAAAATGCTGGATCCTTAACCCACTGTGCCATAGGGGAACTCCCTGGGCAGGTTTCTTAACCTTTCAGTGTGTCAGATTTTTCGTAAAAAGTTTAAAAATAGTAACAATCTGGGAGTTCCCATATGGCACAAAGAGTTAAAGATTTGGTGTTGTTGGGTTGCTGCTGTGGCACAGGTTCAGTCTCTGGCCTGGGAACTTCCACGCACACACACACACACACACACACACACACAGAAAGACTTGCTACCCATTAAAACCTACTAAAAATTTACTCTCTTGTTAGGACATGCTCCAGGTTACCACAGGCAGGTTACATGATCGTTAAGAATCACAAAGCAAATGGTTATGTAAAGTGGAGATAGCATCTGAATTAGACCTGGAACCACGCCTAGCCTATAGTAGGAACTTAATACCTTTTTTTTTTTTTTGCTTTTTAGAGCCTCACCTGCAGCATTTGGAAGCTCCCAGACCATGAACCATGCCACAACAGCGACCTAAGCTGCTGAAGTGACAATGCTGGATACTTAACCTACTGTGCCACAGGAGAACGTCTAAAAACTTTTGAAAAGTGCTATAATTAAACAGCAAGAAGAAAACCTATTTAATTTTGTGGAATCTGGCATTGCCTAGAGATTTTTAAAAGATTTAAATTTTAGGAGTGCCCGTTGTGGCACAGCGGAAATAAATCTAACCTGTAACCATGAGGTGGCAGGTTTTATCCCTGGGCTTGCACAGTGGGTTAAGGATCTGGCATTGCCGTGAGCTGTGATATAGGTTGCAGACTCAGCTCGAATCCCACATTGCTGTGGCTGTGGTGTGGGCTGGCAACTGTAGCTCCAATTTGACCCCTAGCCTGGGAACCTCCATATGCCATGGGTAGAGCCCTAAAAAGACAAAAAAAAAAAAAAAAAGATTTAAGTTTTATGGTAAAATACATGTAACAAAATTCACCATTTTAACCATTTTTAAGTGTATTGTTCAGTGGCATTAAGCACATTCACATTTATGTGCCATCAGCACTGCCCATCTCTAGGACTTTTCTATCTTCCCGAGCTGAAAAACTATTAAGCCTATTAAAAACTTTCTTACCATTCTCCCCTCCCTCCATCCCCTGACCACCACTTCTTTCTGTCTCTATGAATCTGACTGCTCTAGGTACCTCATATAAGTGGTGTCATGCAGTATTTGTCCTTTGTGACTAGCTTATTTCATTTAGCGTAACGTTCTTAGGGTTTATTCATGTTGTGGCATGTCTCAGAAATTCCTTCCTTTTTAAGACTGAATGGTTTTCCATTGTATGCGTATACCACATTTTGTTTATTCTTTATCATGTTTTTTTTTTTTGGCTCTGCCTGCAGCGTGCAGAAGCTCCCATGCCAGGGATTGAACCCATGCCACAGCAGTGACCTGACCTGCTACAGTGACAATGCCAGATCCTTAACTACTAGGCCACCAGGGCACTCCTCTACCTTGTGTTTTTAATGACTGTGTAGTATTCCGTTGTATGTACGTGTTATGACAAATGTACCATTGATGGATGTTTAGGGTACCTTCAAATTTTCAGTATTACAACCCTGAGATAAGTATTTTTCCATAGTTATTTCCTAAGAGCAAATCCTAGAAGTGGGATTGTCCAAAGAGTTTTCGTGTCTTACGCTTTGATAGATACTACCAAATTACCCTTAAAAAGTCCCAGTTTTCATTCCCTCTCATGGTGCATGAGAGTGCCCACCTCTCTGAACCCCTGCCAACATTAGGTTTGAAAAATCTTTGCACAACTGATCAGAGAAAATTATCTTTGTCTTAAAAGTCAAATCTACCTTCAAATGATAATTTGCTTCTCTTAAAGTGATTTAAAACATATTTTTTTAGTTCTGAAAAGTAATTTTGGAATAAATTGATATTGTCCCAAAGTGACAGTTTTGAAGGGTTTATTGTAGAGAAGCTCATGTGTCTGTATTAATTTTTTAAAAAGCAATTCTGTCTTTATAACCACACTTACACATGACATGCTCACATATGGCTTATCTCTTAAAATTGTATAGTCTTTGGAAGTCAGACAGCAATATTTATTGAATCCCTGCTGTGTGTAAGATTCTTTGTTGCCCGAAGAATATGGTATTATGGCCCCTGTCCTTGTGTAACTTACAGCCCAAATCCTCAAGTACACGCTGTGGGAGGTGGAAAGCGTGTTTCCCGTGGCAGTCCTGTGGGAGTTCCCTGTCAGAAGTGATACTAATTAAGTATTTGTTGAGTGATTCATACAGATTCCTCATTGTATGAAGTCATAGTGTTCTAATAGAGAAGATATCTGCTCATGGTGTGGTGTTTTGGGGCCTCTGTTGTTAGCATATTTAGGGAATGGGTAAGTGCCTTCAAAAGTTTTTGCCTCCAACTCTTTTCTTTGTAAGAGGTGATGGAGCAGATCCATTTTCCCAAAAAGGATTCTGTGGAAGATACTCCTGTATGGTTTTGCCACTTTGCCCTTTGACTTTTTGGTGCCAGAGCATCCATTAATTGGGTGATTTCTCTCTGAAGGCCTTGATTTTGCAAGGGTGAATTAATCACTATGAAGTTGAAAAGCCTTCCCCCTTTGCTGGTGACTAGTTGCCTTGCTTGCATAGAGAGATGCTTATAGTGATTGCTGCCAGATGTTTGTAGCTCTGTTGATCTGTGATTCTGTGGTTCTGTTACAAAACAATTACTGTCATAACTAATTCTGCAGTTGTATACATCTCTTTCTGGTTATATAAGAAGTTCTTATTTTTATAAGTGAAACTTAAATGCTCCCCTTTATTTCTGTAATTTTTTCTGATTAATACTCTTAAAGTGGTGGGCTGACATCAATGTTTCTGAGACTAAATGTCTCAGAAATTTGACACTTAGAAGAATCCCATGATATTAGGAGATACACTAGGTCTATATTAGGGTATAAACTTTTTGACTCAGGCATAACCTTATTCACTTTTGCATTTCCTATTAGCTTCAGTGTAAAATAAGTACTTAGTGAATATTTAAGGGAAAAAAGATTAATGTAATTCCCTTGATTAGAGATGCTCCTCAGTTAATCTTGTTTTTTTTTTTTTTTGTCTTTTTAGTGCCACACCTGCAGCATATGGAAGTTCCCAGGCTAGGGGGTAGAACTGGAGCTGCAGTTGCCAGCCTACACCGTAGCCATAGCAATGCCAGATCCGAGCCACGTCTGCGACCTACACCACAGCTTGAGGCAATCCCATATCCTTAACCCACTGAGCGAGCCAGAGAGTGAACCTGTGTCCTCATGGATACTGGTCGGGTTTGTTACCACTGAACCACATTGAGAATTCCTAAACTTCCTCTTAATTGCAGTATCTTTAAGATCCACCAAGTGATGTCAGTATAGTGATATGTTGCCAGACAGAAATTTTTAAACCTCAGTTAGTTATAATGATTTATTAGCTAGATTTCCCTCTCTGTCCCATTTCTAGAAGAAACAAATAACAAGAAAACCAGGTGTTCTAGGTCTTTCTAAAAATGGTTGTCTTCTAGGACCGTTCCTAAGAATGTATCCAGTCCAGCTTTCACACTCCTTGCACTTCATAGTGGTTTTAGAGGAACGGGGAGATGAACCAGATGACCTGCAGAGTCCTCTGTTACAAAAGAAGCACACACTTATTTTATGTGCTCTGAACTTACGAGAGAAGGATAAATTGTTGGTATATTTTAGGATTACTTTAAACAAGTATTGAAAACTGAAATCGGTAATGATATTTTTACAGTTATCATCATTATTAATAGCAGCTAATCTTATTTTATCTTTTTGTCTTTTTATGGCCGTACCTGCAGCATATGGAGGTTCCCTGGCAAATCAGAGTTGTAGTCACTGGCCTACGCCATAGCAACACCGGATCCGAGCCAACGCCAGATCCTTAACCCACTGATCGAGGCCAGGGATGGAACCTGCAACCTCATGGTTCCTAGTCGGATTCATTTCTGCTGTGCCATGACGGGAACTCCCAGTAGTAGCTAATTTTAAATCAGATACTCTTTTGAGCATTTTACCTGTATAATCTCATATATATCCTTTCATCCCTGCAACCCTCATTTTATAAGTGAAGAAAGAGAACAGGCTCAATGAGTTAAGGTTATTTTGACCAAGATCGCATAGCTAGCAAATGATAGGGTGAGGATTTGAACCTAGTTCCGCCTAAAGGGTGTTAGGTTCCTAACCACTATTTTGTAATATCTTTGTTGAGTATTCCCATTTAACTGAGGAGGTACCATTTTGTTCCCAGAATAAACATAGTTACAGTTTTAACAGAATTCAGGAAGCAGTTCTTCTAATTAGATTTCTAAAATAAGAAATTAATCTAGTAGCAGACAAGTTTGATTAATAAGCTTTATTTTAAAAGCACAGTACTATCTTAAATCAGAAAAAAGCAAAATATATTTATTGGACAAAGTGACTTTGGTGGTACGTTTTTGTAAAATTCCTGGTAACCCAGAAAGCATTGTCTGTGCCCTTTTAGATGTTTCACAACTACATGACAGGAGGGGGAAATGTAAACGGAAGACATACAGTTTTACGCTTTAACACATCATTTGAGGAAAATACAGCTTGTTCTCCTATGACCTTATAAAGTAATGAGATTGCATGGGAATGAAGGGAGAAAGAAAGGAAAATTTATCGTTTTAACAGTAGTTATGTGCTGTGAGTGTCCTGACTAAGGAGTTACTGTTATTTGTTTTGTAAAAGAGCAAGCCATCCTCTCTAATAACATACCATGGAGATCTTATTGACCGGAGCAGTAGCCCCTAGTACTTATAAGGATTTCCTTTCAGTTTAGACTTAATCCTTTTAAGCTCCTAGATACAGGGATAAATGTTGATTTTCAGAGTAGCATTTTACCACACTGAATTTGTTTGAAAAATGATTCAGTCATTTTCTGCCTTATTCTTAAATGTTGCTGTGTGCATCATGTTTCTAGGTAGGTGAGCCCGTGAAACAATATGAAGAGGAGAAAATAGCCTTTTAAGAAAATTGGCCTACAAAAAGGATGGCCTTCTTGGACAATCCAACTATCATTCTAGCTCATATTCGACAGTCACATGTGACCAGTGATGACACAGGAATGTGTGAGATGGTTCTCATTGATCATGATGTTGACCTAGAGAAGATTCATCCTCCTTCAGTGCCTGGAGACAGTGGGTCAGAAATTCAGGGAAGCAATGGCGAGACTCAGGGCTATGTATATGCCCAGTCAGTCGATATTACCTCAAGTTGGGACTTTGGTATTAGAAGACGCTCAAATACAGGTAAACATTGCCTTTTAGTCATGTTTTCTGATCTTTAAATCAGTAAACAATCTTATAGAATAATGCATAGTATTGGAAGAAGTTTAACGGGGAACATGCACGTACTGCACCAATAGTTACTCTAAGCAGTGTCTCCATCTTTGCCACTGTGAATGGAGAGAGCCTCTGGAATGATCTATTAGAAGGAAGTAGACAGCAGAGGAATAGGAAGTAAATAGAGGAAGAATAGGTGGGAAAGTTGGATGTTGTGTTTCTGAGAAGTCACCATGTAGAGAGAAGTCTGTCTTGGGTATCTTCAGAGAGTGACATTATTCCCAGTAGGCACACTACCTGGAGGCAGATTTCAGGCTGACATAAAGATCCTTTAGTACAGAGAGCTGACCAGCCAGAGTGCCACTGCCCAAGACTCTTAGCCCCTGGAGTAATTGTAGGGAAAATGGGGGATTAGAGGGAGACAGCTGAATGTTTGTTAGACTGTTTTTAGTAGGAATTCCCACATTGGGTGTGAGATTATACAAGATACTCCTGCTTTTGATACAGTACCTTTCTTTTCTTTCTTTCCATTTTTTTTTTTTTTCTTTTTAGGGGCTCACCAGCAGCATATGGAGGTTCCCGGGCTAGGGGTCAAATCGGAGCTCCAGCTGCCGGCCTATGCCACAGCCACAGCAACGCAGGATCCGAGCCACATCTGCAACCTACACCACAGCTCACAGCAACGCCAGATCCTTAACCCATGAGTGAGGCCAGGGGTCAAACCTGCAACCTCATGCTTCCTAGTCGGATTCTTTTCCATTGCACCATGATGGGAACTCCTACCTTTATTTTCTTTAGTTGATCTCCCTTGATCCTTGTGACTTGAAAATGCTCAACTTTGGAATATATATATTTAGTTACTAGCTTTCAAAAGCCCATTTTCCAGCTTATGTTTTTTGGAAGCCTTTCAAGGGGAATGTGATGAACCAAGTCCTTAGGTAAATTATTTGGACTATAAAATGTGGCTCTAATATAACAGGACATTCTGTGAGATTATTGTTATTATTTTTAGATAGTCAGAAAATATAATATCCTAATCAATAGCCATTACCTGCTAACTCCCAGGAAAAGTAATGGCAGGATATATAGTAGAACATTGAAAATATTTACATGTTAATTTCACAGTCCAAATGTAAAATGTATGTAAAGGAAATCTGTAAGTAGAGTAACATGTAAATATTTACATGTTAATTTCACAGTCCAAATGTAAAATGTATGTAAAGGAAATCTGTAAGTAGGAAAAGTAATGGCAGGATATATAGTAGAACATTGAAAATATTTACATGTTAATTTTGCAGTCCAAATGTAAAATAAAATGTATGTAAAGGAAATCTGTAAGTATAGTTACAGTGTTACGGTTTTGGTTCAGAATTCGTCTTTTTTTTGAGTATGTGACATCTACAAAGAATAATTTGCTCTCCTGATGAAAGTAATTAATAGCATTTCCCAGTATCTAAAGCAACTTTTATCAAAATAGGATTTGAGTGAAGGTTTGAATATAATTTAGAACCATTGATTCTCAGTTCTCTAGTTGAAACTGACTTCCTTGCAAGTTATTGAGATGATATCTTTTATGACAGGTTGAATGGATTTCAGTAGGAGAATACTGCTAAATTGAGAGCTTTATGATTATATTACTTTGGCTGTACCCTTCACATTTATTAATTGCAATTGAATGTATTTTTCTTCAGTGGAATTTGGTTCGATATACTGACATTGTCAGAATGCTTTTGCCAGCATAGTTTAATTTTCCAACAAGATTAGTTTCAGTATTTCCCTACCATAATGCAAAGGCAGGAATATAAGATTTCCTACCTTGTAAGTGGTTAGGAGAAAATTTTATTTATCTTATTTATTTTTTATTAGCCAGGATAGGAAGTTGGAGATTAACAAGAGGAAACTAATTTGAAGCAGTGGCATCAATTGTGACTTTCATTTCCATTGTGGTCTTTGTGTGCAGCAGTTGTTAATGTAGCCTGGACAGTAGTTCTTTAAAAGATCAGTTCACTGACTTTTGAAGGTTGATCAGCCAGAGGTAATGTAATCACAAATGCACAATTTTAGGTGATGCTTTTGTTATCATTGTTGGAATTTCTTAAGCTAAGCACTTAGATACTAATAATTAATTAAGATTGTGGGGTATCCTAGTGACCAAGGAATTTACTTTTTAATGCTTTCAGCATATCTTAAAATTTTGTATAAGAAAAATTATTCTTTTTAGGATTTGACTAATGTTACAAAGATACAAATCATTTATTTTACTACCTATAAACTGTTTCAGCCCACTGAAGAAAAGCTATGCTAATTTATATAGCTTTGACATTTTATAATTTTCATGATTTTTAGATAAAGGATTTTATATTTAAAACTTTAATAGTCTAGTCTGAGTTCATTTATCTTTAATTTTTGAAACGGGTAGAGTAATTCATAACAGTAATTTTATTCCTGTAATGTAATATTCACTTCAGTTCATTTGTGCATTAAAATTCCTTTAAGACCGTTATTAATGATTTATATAATGAAATGTCATATTAATCACAGAAGTTTTCACATTTTATTATTCTCTTCCATGTTAATACTATCTTTATGATCTCTATTAATGTTTTATATCCTCTAATTTCAATTATAAATCAAGAATATTTTCATGTTTTTGTTGGTATTTGCTTTTCAGGGGTGCCACCTTTAAAATTTTATGACTTTTTCCCTACATATGCAATATAAAACATCTTTATTCATATAAAGGTAGTTAATTATGTCTTTGTTTATAGTAAACTTTCATTGACAAACTTATAGTTATAATATTTCTTTTCAAGCTCAAAGGTTAGAACGACTCCGAAAAGAGAGACAAAACCAGATCAAATGCAAAAATATTCAGTGGAAAGAAAGAAATTCTAAGCAATCAGGTAAATGGAAATAATTTTTAATTGTTAATTTGAGATTTATATATTTAGTTTATATTATTATATGAGCTTTTATTTTTAATTCATCCTTTCAAATCCTCTAGGCAGATGACACTTGTGTTTTGAGCTTTGAACTCCTTCACTTGGATGCCTTGGCCCTCTGAAGCTCTGTGTTCTTTAGGTCTTTTCTTTTTGGCTACTCTTCCTTCTGGGTCACAGGAATTGATGCATTCAAGGCACATTTTGTAGCAACTGTTTTCTTAGTACCTTGTTCTTGGAGCCATGGTGCTCCTATGATTTGGATGGGCCAATGGCTTATAGATTCCTCCTGGAAGTTCTAACCTAAACTTTCCCTTACCTCAGTAGTGGTCCCAGTAACAATCCTTTTTTTTTTTTTTTTTTGCATATGTGATAATTCTTTCCCTTTAGCTTACAAACCATTATGTAGTTGGTACTAGCACTTGCAGTGTGTGCAGATACGGTATGTATATTTAAAAGCTGGCCATCTTACGTATTCTCAAAGCTTCAATCTCAGCAAGAAGAGACTTAAAATTTTTTTCAAAATAGAATGTTATTAAAGTATTTTCTAATGTCTTATCATATTTCCTAGACTTTTCTCTTTTCCTCCTTTCAAATAAATATCTGCAGTCTGTTATATATTCTTAGCACCTCCTACTATGACCCTGGCAATTTTTGTTGATTACTCCATTGCTACCTAATATTTATAAAACTAACAGTATTAGTAATGATTGTAATATTAACAGCAGCACCTACTTAGTGCTGTGGTAATTACCTTTCATGCATTACCTCTAATGCAACAGTCTTAGGAGGTGTAGGTAACATTGTCATTAACAGATGAAATAGAGGCTCAAAGACTTGCTAAAGTTGCAAGGGTAGCAAGTGGTAGTGCAGTAGAGCCACGTTTTGTGTTTAACACTGTCTCCATGTAAAGGCTGATCTCTTTCAGCTAAACCACACCATATAAAGTGGTTATTGCTTTCTCCTACTGTGATTGTAAACCCAGGAGTGTTTAATGGGTGTGATTTTTTTTTAATAATTGCTTCTAAAGGATAACTATGTAGAGCCAGAAATCTCATCTACATCTTTCTCGTTCTTATGTCTTGTTTCTCTGACTTCCTGTAGTTCTTGAATTTCTTTTTAGTTTTCCTTTTGATACTTGAAAGAAATTTCTCTAGGCTAGCCTTTTCTGTTGCTCTAGTTAATATTTCTCTCTGTTGTATTTAGCACAAACTGGAAAACCTTTATATCATTTACCTTGTCCACTCTTCAAAATTTTTATGTATCTTAGTATTTTTCGTAATTATCTCTTCTTAATTCAGAGCCAGTTTGCTAAGCCCATCTCTCTAACAACATTTTGTTTTGCCTTCTTTGCTTCCATCTCTTAAAACAACTATAAATAAATAGAGGAATAGAGCACCTGAAATATAACTGCATTAACCCCTTTCATTCACAATGTGGGAAATAACTTCTTCAACCTAATTTTTTATTTTATTTTATTGTCTTTTTAGAGCCGCACCCATGGCATATGGAGATTCCCAGGCTAGGGGTCAAATTGGAGCCATAGCTGCTGGCCTACACCATAGCCACAGCAATTCCAGGTCCGAGCCACATCTGCGACCTATGCTGCACCTTGCAGCAAAGCTGGGCCCTTAACTCACTGAACTGAGCCAGGGATCAAACTTGTATCCTTATGGACACTCATGGGGTTCTTAACCTGCCGAGCTGCAACAGGAACTCTTCTTTAACCTAAATTTTGATGTATCTAATAATTAAAGATACATCTAATACATTTTAATACATCCTCTACTCACTCTTTAAAGTCTAATCCACTTTAACTTTTGTTCAGTGTTTCACAGAATGTTTCTTCAGAAATAAATTGTCCCCTTTTTGCTTTCATTTTAACCTACTGTCCCTTCCGTATGTATACTTTTCTCTCCCTCAGTTTCCTTGACTCTTACTTCTTTCTCACAGATTTCAGTAATTGACACTGTGGTCTCATTTCTGGAAAAGGTCCCTAAAGTGCCTGCCCATACTTTGAAATGTTGACCTTGATTCTGGCCAGACTAGTAGCCTGCTTGGTGGTTACTCTTAATGGTTAGAGTGCGCACAGAAGAATGTCTTTGAATTTTCTGTTAAGCTGGTTCTGTCATCACCACAGATTGGCACTGTGGTTATCCTGAAATGTGCTAGGAAAGTAGAGTCAGCAGTCTATTAAATATCTACCTGGCAAACGCAGCAGCCATTCTTACTTTCACACATCTCTGAAACACATACTATCTTTTGGCAAGAAATGCCAGACCAAATCATTTTGATCTTAATTGGGAATAATTTCATTTAATCATTTTTTTTCTTCCTTTTTTTTTGCTTTCTAAGGCCACACATGTGGCATGTGTAAGTTCCCAGGCTAGGGGTAAAATCGAAGCTGTAGCCGCTGGCCTGCACTACAGACACAGCAACACGGGATCCAAGCCACGTCTGTGACCTACAACACAGCTCATGACAACGCCAGATCCTTAACCCACTGAGTGAGGCCAGGGATTGAACCCTTATCCTCATGGATCCTAGTCAGGTTCATTAACTACTGAACCATGAAGGGAACTCCTGTTCATTTCTTCATTCTTTTTCTGCTAATTACATTTTGTTAAAAATCTTGGAAGTTCTCTGCTGGCTCAGCAGGTTAAGGATCTGGCCTTGCCACTGCTATCTCTTGGGCCACTGCTGTGGCATTGGTTCAATCCTGGGAACTTCTGCTCGCCACAGGTGCAGCCAAAAAAAAAATCCTTTCATCTGTTTTTCTTACCTTTGTTTTATTTCATTTCCCCCTAGAAGAATCCTCATTTTGAATATGATGACCTCCCGTGAAATGTTCTTTTTTCACAGTTATTCTATATCCAGTCCATCCTTTAAGACACTGCCTAAATGCAACCTTTTCAAAGAGGAGTTGGAAGGCATCTTAGAAGCCATCTGGTCCATACCCCAAAATTCTTTTTATTTTTTGCTTTTTTTAGGGCCGCACCCGTGGCATATGGAAGTTCCCAGGCTAGGGGTCAAATTGGAGCTACAGCTGCTGGCCTATGCCATAGCCACAGCACCCCGGGATCCAAGCTGCGTCTGTGACCTACAGCACAGCTTATGGCAACGCTGAAGCCAGGGATCAAACGCACATCCTCATGGATACTAGTCAGATTTGTTTCTGCTACACCACAATGGGAACTACCCCCAAAGTTCTTTATGAATTTACTAACCCATATGCCGTGAGACCACATGATGAATGTAATACCTGGGAGTGAGATCCTTTTAGTATATCCATAACTAAAACTGCACAGATAAATGTGAAGACAAGTTCATTGGAAGACAGCTTTGTCAGGAATAATGTCAAATCAAGGACCTAGGCATGTGGCAGTTCCTGGGTCAGGGACTGAACCTGCTCTGCGGTTGAGGCCTGTACCACAGCTGTGCCACCAGGGAACTTCCAAGGATGTAGTAGTTTTACTTTTGTTGTTTTGAACTGATGTTGGTATATTCTTTACAAAATTTGTAAAGATTTCCTCTTATTCACTGAAGCACTTAAACAAGTATTTCTTCCATAACTTCTGTGTGCATAGTAATTCTGTGCTAGGTGCTTCAAGGAATATGTGTTTCTGTCCTCAAGAAGTTTGAGGTCTAATTGGAAGACAAGACTGTTTACCTGTGAAGTTAAATAATAACTTAAAAAAACGTAGTTTATATCACTTAGGAATATTCCTGAAGTTATTTATCTTCATATAACTTCTATTACTGGTTTCTTAGAAAAACAGTTCTCAGATACCACTGCTGTATAAAAATCAGAAATGCATCCCAAAGTGCATGCTTAATGACGTTCTGTATACATTTCTACGCCCTATCTGTGGAATTCTTGATTATTCAGTAGGTAGAGGTTTGGGTCCACACATCTATATTTTCCAGAAGCTCCCTGGTTGATTCTGATGAGTAACCAGCTCTGAGGACCACTGGATTATAATATGCCACCCACTATGTTTGCTTCATCTTCACGCAAGTCAAACAAATAAACTATCAGGAGTTCCTGTCATGGCGCAGTGGAAGCAAATCCGACTAGGAACCATTAGGTTGTGGGTTTGATCTCTGGCCTCGCTCAGTGAGTTAAGGATCTGGTGTTGCTGTGAGCTGTGGTGTAGGCTGCACACACAGCTCGGATCTGGCATTGCTGTGGCTGGGGCGTAGGCTGGCGGCTGTACCTCCGATTGGACCCCCAGCCTGGAAACCTCCATATGCCTCAAGTGTGGCCCTAAAAAGAAAAGAAAACAAAACAAAACAAATGAGCTATTAATATTTTTACATTATAAGTGAGGAAACTGGAGTACAGAGGTGCTAGGTAACTTTCCCAAGTTACTTACTTAGAAGTAGTAAGTGGCAAAGACAGAATTCTTTTCCTGGCCAATCTGAACCTCAAAACTGTAGTTTTCCTACTCTGCCCCCTTCTCTCCCATACTGTAGGCAGAAAGGAGCTGCACCTGGAGCTTTGGGTACTGAGTCTTTGGTGTGCCCATGTACCTTTCCTTCTCTGTGTGTCAGCTACAGCCAGGGTTTAGGAAGGTTGGCAAAGCTTCTGTATTAAAAAAAATTTCAGTTGCACATAAATAATGAAAAGCAAGTAAAATTAAAGTTGAAGAGCACCTTGAAGTTGGGCAACTCAGGAGGTACAGCTGTGCCTTATGAATGGCTTAGAACCAGGAGGAAGGGCTCTCATCACCTCGCCCAATCTTATTGCTACTTCTTTGTGCCCCTCTGCTCTCTCTCCTCCTCCCTTTCTGCTCCCTGCCCCCACAACTACTTTCTCTACTCTCATCCAGAGCTGTTCATTCAGCAAGTATTTGTTAAGCTCCTATAGTATACACAGGCAGTTATGCACTATTATAGGCCTAGAAAGTATAGCAGTGAACAAGACAAAGCCCCTCCCATCGTGGAGCTTGTGGGGAAGACAGTTAACAAACATAGTGAGTCAAATGTCATAATGGGATAAGTGGCATAGAGAAAAATATCCCCCAGCGAAGGAGGCTAAGGAATGCTGGGCAGAGGATTTTGCTGTTTTATAGAGGGTGATCAGAGAAGGACTCATTAGGAAGGTGGTGGATGAGCAGGGATCTGAGGGAAATGAAGGAGTGAGCTAGGCAGATAACTTGGAAGTGAGTGTTCTAAAGCAAGGGAATAGCAAGAGCTGAGGTTCTGTGGTGCAAGTGTGACTGATGTACTCAGGGAATAGCAAGGAAGGAAGCCTGTTGGTTAGAGGCGAGTAAGCGAGCAGAGGAGTGGGAGACCTAATTGTGGACGGTCTTGTAAGGAATTTAATTTTTACTTTGAGGCTATTTGATCAGAGTACTGATGCGATGTCTGATTTTCTTTACCCCCTTCCCAGCTTAAATTTCCTTTAAAACAACTGTTTATTATAAAAAACTTTCAAACACAAAAGAAAGTTTCAAACAGAAGTAGAGGGAATGGTATCACAAACCTCCACATACCCATCATCCATCTTCAGCAATTGGCAGCATATGTCCCGTCTTGTGTTGTTTGTACATTCACCTCCACTCCCCTCCCAGAGTATTTTTAAGCAAATCCCAACTATCATATAATTGCATATCTACATACTTATTTTTTTTAACATATAAGAAAAGTACAATACCACTATTCTGCAAAAAATTAGCAAGAATTTTTTTTTCTTTTTTTAGAACCATACCTGTGGCATATGGAAGTTCCCAGGCTAGGGGTCAAATTGGAGCTGCAGCTGCTGGCTTATGCCACAGCCACAGCAACACGGGATCTGAGCCTTGTCTGTAACCTACACCACAGCTCACAGCAACATGGGCCGAACGAGGCCAGAGATCAAACCCACATCCTCATGGGTAGTAGTTGGGTTTGTTACCACTGAGCCACGATGGGAACTCCAGGAATTCTTTAATACTGTCAAAAATTTCCATGGTTGACTCAAATTTTTTTTCTTTCTCCCCCCCTATTTCACTTGTTTAGATTTAGCTCTAAGGTCCACACTTTATATTACTTTTGGGTAACATGTTTCATTTCCTTTTTAATCTATAGATTCTTTTTCACTTGTTTATTCTTATAATTTATTTGTTGAAGAAACTGGGTGTCTGTCCTGTAGAATCTCTTGAACATTCTGGATTTTGCTTTTGTATCCCCATGATCTCATTTAATGTGTTCTTCTGTCCTCTTTATTTCCTATAAACTTGTGGTTGGATCTAAACAGCTCAGATTGACGTTTGATTTTTGATAAGAATACTTTGTATATGTTGATCTGTATTTCCATTGCATTATTTCAGGAAGCATGGAATGTCTTCTTGTGGTTTTTTTTTTGTGTGTGTGTGATGTTTGATAATGGAATCAGGTTATCCAGCCACTATTAAATTACTCCTATCAGCTTTTCATCTGATGATTTTAGTGGCCAGTGATGAACATTTCCTAGATTCATTATTTCATTAGGAGTTGCAAAATAGTGATTTCTAATTTTATGAGTCTTTCTTCATTTACTAACTTGTTTTGTATAAAGAACTTTCTGTGTTATTTGGCTATCCTCAGATATAGTCCCTACAGGAAAGGCAGGATAAATACTTGATTCTTTCCTTTTGTTAATAGTTTTTGGAATGAAGAGTTTGTTCCCTGGCATCCCATGTAGATGACCAGTGAAGGTTTTTTCCCTTTGTACCATTATGAACTCGTGGGTTTCTCAGCATAATTTATAATTTTCAGTTCATTTCAGTTATTCTTTTTTTATGCTCAGATTGTCCCTTTGTATAGTAAGTAACTTCACATTTGCTTCTAAGTTCTTTTGACACAATTCCAGTAATCTTTCATAGCTTCCTTGCTTTGTTGTATGACAAGATGTTCCAGGCTTATCTTACACATTTTCTCCTGCAAATCTGGAGCCAGCTTTTTCTCCAGGGAGTCTTGATTCTTTTTAGTGGTAAATGGCATTAAAAGACCACAACTGAGCTCTAGGTGTGTTCACTGGTTCAATTTTTTTTTTCCATTATAGACCTTTTCAGGGAGTAGTGTTCAGAAAAAAATTATTTTTTTCTTTTCTTTTCAGGGCTACACACCTGTGGCATGTGGAAGTTCCCAGGCTAGGGGTCGAACTGAGCTGCAGCCACTGGCCTACACCACAGCCACAGCAATGCAGGACCCGAAATGTGTCTGCATCCTATGCTGCAGCTCACAGCAATGCGAGAGCTTTAATTCACTAAGCGAGGCCAGAGATCGAACCCGCATCCTCATGGATACCAGTCGGGTTTGTTACTGCTGAGCCACAGCAGTAACTCCCCAAAGATCAATTATTTAAGAGGGAATACATTGTGAGCTAATGCTGATAACTCCATTTCAAATTTAGGATTACAGAATGTTAACTTTTTTGATTTTATGTTTGTGGATCTTTTCTCACGTGGAAAATCTTGATTCCAGAATAGAAAAACCAGTGTCATTACTAAAAACATGATTAGTGAAAACAGGTTAATGTTTATTTATTTATATTTTGACTTTTTGATTTGTTCCATTAGGGAATATCCATTTAAATTGCTGTGTGATAAAGCTACTTAAAATAGTTCCCCTCTTTGTAGTTAAACTACCAACTAAACATTGCACTTTAGTTCATTTATTTCATTTTGCTTTTTTAGAGATTGCACTTTTTCTTTAACAATTGTACAAAATATTTATGTGGTTCTAAAGTTCAATACACAAAACAAGGTAAAATCAGAGAACTCTAGCTTCGATTTTTATTTATTTCAACTCTTTTATGTTTTGTTTTTTAATTTTTTTTCCTTTTTGGCTGCCCTGCATCCTATATATGGAGTTGCTGGGCCAGGAATCAGATCCAAACCGCAGTCGTAACCTAAGACACAGATGTGGCAATGCTGGATCCTTAACCCACTGTGCTGAGATGAAGATCTAACCTGCATCCCAGCGCTCCCAAGACACCGCCGATCCTGCTGCGCCACAGCAGGAGCGCCAATTCTTACAGTCTTCTAGATAATCATTTTTAAAAAGTTTTTGGGAGTTCCTGTTGTGACTCAGCGGGTTAAGAACCCAGCATAATGTCTGTGTGGATACAAGTTTGATCCCTGGCCTTGCTCAGTGCGTTAAGGATCCGGCGTTGCTGCAGGCTTTGGCGTAGGTTGCAGATGCTGCTAGGATTCGGTGTTGCTGTGGCTGTGGTGTAGGCCGGCAGTTGCAGCTCTGATTCGACCCTGAGCTTGGGAACCTCCATATGCCGCAGGTGTAGCCCTAAAAAGAAAAAAAGAAGGTTTTGGTTTTTCTGTCCACCCAAAACTATATATAATATTTGCTCTTTGGTTTTCTTTGATATTGCCAGATTTCCTCTCTTACTTCGGATTTTGCTATTTTGAATTCCCTCTAATAATGAGTAGAATGTCTATTTGATTGATGTGGTCTAGCATCATAGTGTAGTTTTAAGTTGCATATATCTTATTATGAATGTTGTTGAGCATCTTTCCATTGGTTTAAGAGCTAATTGAGTTTTTTTCCTGTGGTTATTATACATTTCTTGTCCATTTTTCTTTTTTCTTTTTCTTTTTGGCCTCACCTGCAACATGTGGAAGTTCCCAGGCCAGGGATCAAATCTGCACCACTGAAGCAACCCGAGAGCTGCTGCAGTGATCATATTGGATCCTTAACTCGCTGCACCACAGGAGCTCTCCGATTTCCGGTCCATTTTTCTGAAGGGTTATTCGTCTCTGTCTTTTCAGCTTTTAGAATCTTTACATGTTAGGAAGTTTTTATGTGATCAAGTTTATCAATTTTCTTCTTACTCAGAAGTTTGTAACTCGTATTTTATTTTTTATTTTTATTTATTTATTTACTTTTTTTGCTTTTTAGGGCCGCTAGTGCAGCATATGGAAGTTCCCAGGGCTAGGGGTCAAATCAGAGCTGCAACTGCTGGCCTATACCACAGCTCAAGGCAACGCCAGATCCTTAACCCACTAAGCAAGGCCAGGGGTCAAACCCATACCCTCGGGTTCGAAACCAGCTGAGCCACAATGAGAACTCCCTGTAACTTGTATTTTAAAATACATATTGGCCGCTGTGCTGGGAAGAGACCGTGGTCTGGGTTGGGGCTGGGGAGGCAAGGGCAGAAGCAAGGCCAGCTTGGGGGTGATGGTAATGATACGGCTTTGTCAGCTGTAAAGGTGGTTCTGGATATCTTCTAAAGTTTCCATTGGTAGGTAGGATGTTTGAGAAAGAGAAAAGTGGGATCACACCCAAGTTTTTTGCCTAACAGAATGGAGTTGCCATTAACCGAGAAAATGATTTTAGGAGGGGGCACGTTTGTGGAAAGATCAAGAGTTTGGTTCTGGACATGTTAAGTTGGAGATACCCATTGGACATCCAAGTGGTGGTGAAATATAAAGTTGAATATGTGAGTCTATAATTTTAGAGAGTGTTTAGATCTAGGAATAATCATTTAGTAGTTATCAGTGTACAGAGGGTATTTATTTAGGTTTCCTATATTCTGTATTTATTTTTTTAAATTGAGATACTTTTTTTTTTTTTTTAACTTTTTAGGGCTACACCCGAGGCATATGGAAGTTCCCGGCTAGGGGTCTAATTGGAGCTACAGCTGCTGGCCTACGCAACAGCCACAACAACGCTAGATCCGAGCCGTACTGAAATCAACACCACAGCTCATAGCAACGCTGGATCCTTAACCCACTGAGCGAGGCCAGGAATCAAACCTGCAACCTCTTGGTTCCTAGTCAGATTCATTTTTGCAGCGCCACGATGGGAACTCCTTAAAATTGAGGTATTCTTTACATAAATTAAAATGTAGAGATATTAAATGTCCAGTTTGATGACTTTTGCCAAACATATACATCTGCGTAAGTGGCACCCCCAATTGATTATAAAGCATTTCTATACCCCAGAAAGTTGCCTCAAACCGTTTTCCACTGCCCTGAGACAGTCATTGTTTGGATCTATATCAGCGCAATTTGGTTTTGCCTCTTGCAGAACAGTATTTAAAATCATAAGGCTGAGTGAAATCACTGAGGGTTCAGTGTAGATGGAGAAAAGGCCCAAGCACTATGCCGTGGAGAATGCCAAAGATTTGAGGGGAAAATGAAAAGGAATCAGCAGAGACTGAGAAGGAGTAACCTGAAAAGCAGGTTGAGAATCAGAGTGTAGATCTGGACATCTGGGAAAAAAGTATTTCAGAAAGGAAGGAATGAAATGTCAATTGCTGCCAAGAAGTCTTATGAGGATTAAAAATTGACCAATAGATTTAGCAGCAGGGGAATCATTGGTGACCTGAAAGAAGCTGATTTGGTGAAGCAGTGGATTCTGAATGCCTGATTGGAGTGGATTTGAGTGGATGGGAGGAGAGAAATTGGACAAGAATATAAACAGTACTTTTTAGGAGCAGAAAAATAGGGTACTAACTGGACAAGAGTATGGAGGTGCAGGAGGATTTTTTATTTTTATGAGTAGTACTTCACTATCTATATGCTGAGATGACTAACCCAATAAGAGGGAAAAACTGGAAATGGAAGAGAGATGGGAGAGGATTGCCTGAGTTGACAAGAGTGGATGGGATCTGGTGCACAAAGGAGGAGATGGTCTGATAGAGGCATAGGCACTTGGTCCACACTGTGGTAGGAGGGAAGGCAGGTTGGAGTGCAGGTAGGAACATGCAAAAGTTCTCTTCTGGCTGTTTTTATTTCTCTGTGATGGAAGAGGGGAAATGTTTTAAGTTGAGGAGAGTGGTCTCAGCATTTAATCTGAGAATGGAAGAGTTGATATATCATCACTTCACACTTAATCCTACTGATAAAGTAGACTGACTTTGATAAGTCACTTATGTTTGGTGCACCTCACTTTCTTCGTGGAGCTCTCAGTAACCTACCTTCTAGGATCGTTGTGAGGACAAGGTGAAAGGACCTAGTGTTGTTCCTGGCTCCTAGTAGGTTTTTTGGTTTTGTTTTAGCCCCTAGTAGGGTTTTAATAAAGGATCACTCCTTTCAAAAGTGTAGCAATAAGATTGTTGGTAGATTACAGATAGAATAGTACTTCCAATATTTAAAATATTACTTTAATATATAGTAATATAAAACTTTTTCAGATGTGCATTAACCTTTTGATATTAATGTATAATGAACAGATATTAATCTGTTGGTTACATGTACTTATATATTCAGAATCTGTAGATAGTTAAGTGCCACATTTTTATAAAGAATTAGATCTTTCTCCTGGTTTGTCACTTAACTCTGTAGGGACTCATTTGATGAATTTGTCCCCAACTAGGTTTTGTTTTTTGTTTTTTGTTTTCTTTTTTAGAGCTGCACTTGTGGCATATGGACATTCCAAGGTAGGGGCTGGCCTGTGTTGCAGCAGTACCAGGTCTGAGCCACAGCTACAACCTATGCTGCAGCTTGTGGCAGCGCTGGATCCTTAACCCACTGAATGAGGCCAGGGATCAAACCTGTATCCTCATGGATACTAGTTGGGTTCTTAATCTGCTGAGCCACACACAATGGGAATTCCTCCACTAGTTTGTTGAAAATAATTTTATTACCTTTTTTAAAAGTTCTGAGTGACTGTTTCAGAGTTATGTTTGATCTCAGTTCAGTTTGGCTGTGCTCAAGAATGGAATGGATTGAGCTTATTTATTGCACATTTTAAGATCTAAGATTGATTTATTTAACAATTTAAGTATGGAAAATTTCTAAATTCACAAAAATAAAAAGTATAATGAACCCTCATGTACTTATCATTCAGCTATCACCTTAAATGACATCCAGATTAATATAGAGAATTAAATGATCTTTGAGAAGATTTGGAACTAACTTGTCTTGGTTCACTAATGAATAGGTGCTGAAGATTCTAACTGAATAATAAACTTAATCTGAATTCCTTCAATCATTATTTTTATCCATTGATTCATGCAACAAAATTTATTGAAGGCCTACTTTGTTCAGTAGTGCCTAATGGCTAAGTGCCTTGCCTGGGTTCATATCTTAGCCCTGCTACTTATGGCTTTGTGGCCTAGGCCTAATCAAAATACTCAGTGCTTCACTTTCCACATTGACAAAATTGAGATATTGCTAGTATCTACCTTTTAGTTTGTTATGGGGATTAGATGAGATACATGACTTGCTCAGTAAATGTTAGTTACTATTATTATAAACACTCTTCTTTTCCTCCTCTTCATCTTTGTCATCCAGTTATTGTGCTAGGTGTCATTGGAAAGTGCGGGAGGATTAAGATGTGGACTTTGACCTTAACCTGGAAGAACTGGAACTTCAAAATCACGTATTAGAGCCAGGAGAGATCTTCAAGTTTCTCTAGTTTGATAGCTCCACAGAGGTTTAGTGAATTGCCCACTGTTATACATCTGTTAGTGGCAAAGCCAGGCCAAAGCTGAGGCCTCACAGCACTAAATGCTCTTCTTACAGAATGGTTATTCTGTTGGTTTGTCTGACCTCTGCCCGCTTTCTTAAACCCCAGTCCTTCTAAATTGACAGACCTGACCTATGTGTTTTTCAGTGCATTGCCTTTACAGTGCACAGACATCTGAGGCTTTTTGCACATAACAGACTTGAACATGGCCTTAGACACGCCCCTCCTTAGGGTTCCAAGGAAGACCTTTTTGAGAAGGTGGACAGGCTATCTCCCTCTGTCGTAATCACAAAGATGTTTTTATCTTCCTCTTGTATCACAGCCCAAGAGTTAAAGTCACTGTTTGAAAAAAAGTCGCTCAAAGAGAAACCTCCAAATTCCGGAAAACAGTCAATATTATCTGTACGCCTGGAGCAGTGCCCTCTGCAGCTGAATAATCCCTTTAACGAGTATTCCAAATTTGATGGCAAGGTAAGTTAACGTGAAACTGTATCCCTTTAGGTAAAACCTCAATCGAATAGAATTGTTGGTATTATTGTTAGCATTATCATCACCATCATCACCATCATCATCGTATTTTGATCTAGGCTTTCAAGAGGGTCTCAGAGTAAAATATAGAATGTCAGTCATATTACCTAAGTCTGAAGGTGTAAAAAGGTCTGAATTTGGGCTTAATATTTCCATAGCAATATGTTTGGGAGGATTAAAACAAAACCAGTCCTGAGGGTGTGTGTGTGTGTGCGCGCGTGCGCGCGTGCGTGCGTGTGTTTGGGTTATTTGTGTTGTGATTAATCCAGGTCTAACTGTTGGGAGAGCCTTGAAAGTGGTTTTGGGAGGCAGTTTGCATTGTCTTGTCTGATTCTTTATTATTACTCCAGAAATTGTGGAGGTTGGTGTTTCATTTTATAATTCTAGGACATTGCTTTGCATGTCAGTATTTTACTGAATCTTGTTTGACACTTGCTGTGCAGGATGACTTGATTTTTTCCTGTTTGTTCTGACAGATTGCAGTTGTAAACTTAAAATGTGTTTATTTTCCTTTTAGAAAGATGGCCGTCATTTTAGGTGGAGTATAGTTCTATGTGTAACACCCTCTCCCCCCATTCCCTGCCATTCTGTGTTTCTGCTGAGCTGAGCTGAGCTGGGCTTCTTTCAGGAGACAGTAGCAGTTAATTATTATATTTATTGCCATTTTGTGGTGGGGGGGTGCTGAGTGATAGCTTGTTGCCTGGAGGGGTTGTGTATACAACTTGCCTTATTTCAACACCATTGCAATTAATAAGCATACAGCTCTTTGCTTATGTTTGCATTTTTCATATTCAGGTCTGGTTATATGCTGGTTCTGACAGTTATCATCTTTGAACAAGGAGATAACTATTTACCTCATACAATTCAGTGTTTCCATTGGTTTAAGTAAGCGTATGCTGCCATTGGCACATGAGGTTATTGATGTTGGCAGAGAAGGAGAATACAAACTAGAAACAAAAAGCAAAAATAACATAAAATCCTAATATACTAGGAGTTGTCTCAAAAAAAAATCTGAAAGCACTTTTAGTAAATTAGAGATTGTATCCACGTAGAGCTTCTCTTCAGCCTGCCCCTGCCACCGTCTCCTGTTTGTTCTTGTGGAATGTAGCAAGGGGAAGAAAGGGTCCCCCTAGGGAATTGGAATATCAACTTCTGGAAACCAGTGAGTTGGACTGTAGGGGATTGTTTTCTTAAATAATACAGTTGATTCATTTAGATATGTGAGAAGTTATTATTTGGATTAGATTACATGGCTGGAATTCATTTGCTTCCATTGCCTATCATCTCATTGTTTGAGGATGTAATTAATGGCTGGAGCAATTAATATGTGACAATGCTTTGATGCCAACAAAACAGCACAGATCTTTTAAAATACTGCATTCTAGAGTTCTCATTATATCATTAGATTCTATTATAAATTACTTCAGTTTGGATTTGTTAGAAGATTGTGAACTCTACTTGTTAATATAACTTCTGAAGGTCCAACGAGAAATTAAAAAAATAAAGAAGCCATTTCCTCAATCACAAAGGAATTATTTTTTCTAGATGTGTGTTTATGCTTACAACTCTTGATGCTTTTGTCATATCAAGTCTGTTTGTCATCAACAAAGGATGTGGCCTCATCACCACTGCACATTGATTAAGAAAGATTTATGTATCGATAAGTCTGTCTTATGATGCAGTGCTGTTTTTTTATTATCTTACATATTACAATTGCTAAAACACAATTAAATCCTTGTTCTCATCTATTATTTAATATTGATGCATTTGGCAGATATGTAATGAAAGTGGCTAATATTTGAAGGATATTGTACTGTACATATTAAATTAGTCTTTCTTTATCTTTGTGAAATGCATCAATATGATATTCTATGACATCTCAATGATTAATAGAGAATTATACTTGAGTCAAGCCTTTTTGTAACCTAGAAATTAAAATGACTATTCAAATAACACCTCAAAATGATCAAATTAGCATTTTGTGATTGCATAATAATGGGATTGTAGTAGTTATAACAGCACCATGGCTGCCTCTAGAGTTAAGATCATGTCAACCCCTTGATAATAAAGCCTTTTCCGTGAGAGTCGACTTTAATAATTTCCAGATTGATTCTTTCCATAAATCATTTGACGTTCAGCACTAAATTTTTGTTACTGTTGTAACTTAAAATTATTTTATTTTTATTCAGCTCATATTTAAGAAGTGAAATGAGTGTCCTGTTTTAATGGTTCACCGTCTTGTCATTGAGCTCCCAGCTTTTTGTCTCAAATGTCAGAGTTTCTCATGTGTTTTGATAATAACCCACTTTTTATTTTTGCAAAGATTTGTTAAAGCCACTAAAATGTGTACAGTTTTTCCCTACAAATATTCATAATGCTTTTCTTGGGAATAATGCTTGCCTTATTTACATAATTAACTGAGTTGCTTAGGTCTCTTGGGC
Source organism: Catagonus wagneri (assembly GCA_004024745.2). Lineage (NCBI taxonomy): Eukaryota > Metazoa > Chordata > Mammalia > Artiodactyla > Tayassuidae > Catagonus > Catagonus wagneri. The sequence goes on from PVHT021183634.1 coordinate 6,709,880, forward strand.
AAATGGTACATAATTGGGGAGAGAAGGGGACAGGGAAGAGTTTGGGGTCTAATTAAAAATGCTAAAAAACTACTTAATTATGTATTTCCTCAAGAGACTAACTGCTGTGAAATCCTCCTTAAGATTAAACTAGCATTGGATTTGAAAAAAGGATTTTGTTTTTAGTATGGCTTCACAGTTACAGTGTAGTTAATCAGGCATCTTTAACGATTTGTGCAAAGTTGGTTTTAGTGATTCTGAGGGTAAGCGTCTCTTAGCTACTGTGGTAAATTAAAGCAAATACTTTCAAATAATTTTTGGTTCCTGTAACTGGTTAATAATTTAATTTTTTTAAAATTGTGGTTAGTTAATAATTTCTTAAAGGTATACAGTTGAAAGGGAAACTTAGGTGTATGCTTTGTTGTAATTTTGATCAGATTTAATTATTATGTGTATTTTTGGCACATTGGCAGTACTATCTGTGACCTGTTTTAAATTCATAGGTAGTTAGTAACTCTGTTTACTGTTCCTTTGAAAAAAGAGCAAGACAGATTGCAAGTGGTTTTAGGGAATGCTTAGCCAGGCCATGCAAAACCAGGCTCAGCCATCTGCCTGATACTTTGAGCTTGTTAAAACAAAAACAAAAAAACAGGAGACCTCTGAATAGCTTCATTAAGAAAACAAAACCTCTGTTTTAGAGGTTAATACTTCTTGTGCTAGTCTTTCTGATTTCATTATAAGTGGGAAGTGTTGGGTGTGACAAGGAGTTGCTGTGAGGCCACGAGGGAGTGAAACTTTTCAGCAGTAAACATGCAGCGTGGATTTAAGTGCCCCTGAATATGTGGATCTCTGCTCTGTCTCTCCACCTTTTTCAAATGAGGTCTTTTTTTAAAAACTATCTAGGTCTTTCCATTCCATGTCTTATCACTTACTTGAGAAGCTTAGCTGATATTCATCATCACTGTTTTGGTTATTGTACTGAGTTTACAGATATCATCAGTAGACCCTCAGAAGTTCAGATACCCACTTCCCATCAGTACAGTTACTAACACAGAAATGGTACTGATTATCAGATGTGTCACCTCAGTCAGGTTATTCACCTCCCCTCACTTCAGTTTCTTTGCCTACGGAAAGAAATTCAGAGTTGCTTCCTCACAACGCTGCTGAGACCATCAAGTAGGATAAAGCACCTAGTGCAGTAAGAGACTGTGTAATTTGGTGTGTAAGCAGATCCATTTTGTAGTAAGAGTTGAGTTTGAATCCTGGCTGACTCATGGTGTGACCCCAGGCTAGTTCCTTCATAACGTCATGAAGCTCCTGTCTTCTGTGGGATGAGACAGAGGTGGTAATATGTCTTCTCATGAGGACTGAGGTGTGGCCCGGGTAGCAAGACATTCAGCACCAAGGAAGCACTCAGCAAATACCCCACTTCTGCTTCTTTCTCTTTCTGTAAAGGGTGCAGCTCAGTGATGCTGTCTGTCCTGTGCTTTGTTAGGAAGTGTGCTCTTAAAACCGGGAGTTTGGTGTAGCATCGTTAAACAAGGTGTGAGCAGACTAGATGAAGGGAATCTGCTCGTACAAGTCCAGGAGTCAGTCCGCTGGCGTTTTGACTTTTGACTTTAAAAAGGAAGATTAGGACAAGTAATCACTCCCATCACCACCACCACCACCCCCATTTTGGTAATGGCCCTTTTTTTTTTTTTGGTCTTTTTTCTTTTTTAGGGCCGCACCCAAGGCATATGCAGGTTCCCAGGCCTAGGAGTCGAACTGGAGCTAGAGCAGCTGGCCTACGCTACAGCCACGGCAAGTCAGTATCTGAGCCACGTCTGCAACCTACACCACAGCTCACAGCAACTCTGGATCTTTAACTCACTGAGTGAGGCCAGGGATCGAACCTGCATCCTCTTGGATACTAGTCGGGTTCTTTAACCACTGAGCCGTGACAGGAACTCTGGTAATGGCCATTTTTTTAAACATCAGGTGAGAAGTAGATTGATATTAGTTATTACTTGCCAGTTTACTAAAATGTTAAATCTTATTTGACTTAGCTAAATTATGCTCTTACTATAAAGAGAATGTTTGCTTTGACAAGTGCTTAAAACTACAGTTCTAGTTGGCATAGACAACTGTGACTTTGTGTTAACTTGTTAGAAAGTAACCATTTCTCTGTTAGAAACTGTTTTAACAGGGAAGCAGCAGAGAGCATGGGGGAAGGGATAATTCATGAGTGCTAATTGCTTGGCTGTTAATTTTCATAAGTGTTGATAGAAGCAGTTCCTTAAATTAAACTTTGTTTAAAATGTATCAGGGGAAATATTCCACAATGTCGAGCCTGAAGTGAAAATTAATATGAATGCTGTGGCAATTAACACATACTGGTTAATAGCTTTTAGCAGCATTTTGGGATGATAGTCCTTAAATACATTTTTGCATGCTGCTCTTGTTTCAGCATTGTTCCAGTCTATGTCTGGATAATTATGAACAAATGTTTTCTACAATCATTGGCATTGAATAGCTCTCTTCAAAGAAAGTCACTTAAAACTTTGCAGAAAAGCAAGAAGCCACTGAAAAATGTTATAAACTCAGAAAAGGTCAGAGAATGGAAATCCTGTAAAAGAAAATTGCCTTTAGAGGAAAATATTCCTCATCTGAACTTGAAATATTTGCTATTATTGTGGGAATTGTCCCCTCTAATATGTTAAGCTACTTTATAGCTTCAGAATCTCTTTCCAAAAAGTGTAACCTGGACTTCTTTGTGCTGGTAAAGTTTCCAGATAACAGCTTTTGCTTATTGCTGCCTCAGCTGAGGCATGGCCCTGAGCCTAAGGGCCTTCTGGCCTTTGACCTGGTTTCTTTCCTTTGACCATCCCTTTACCCCCTTCCCCAATTGGCCAGCCTCCCTGTCCCCCTTCCCCCCCTCCCCCCAAACACACACTGGAAGAGGTGGCTGAGAATGAAGTTGGCTGCATCATGGATCTCATTTTCCCCCTTCCTTTTAACAAGAATGCTCCTGGGTTTCACTTGCTTAGTGCCTATTAAGAGGCAAACCTAGAAAAGATAAGCTAAGGTGACTCTGTATTTTGAATTAGGAGCTATTTGTCTCTTCCATTGACTTCATTTTACATAATTTTTTTTAATAAAGGAGAATTAAGTCCCAGCATTATTTTAGCAGTTACTCTCTTGGCAACTTATCTCTGTGACTGTATTTTGCTAGTCTTCCTTTCCATAGACCAGTTTTTATTAGTCTGTCCTATTCTTTTTTCTTTAATTTTTTATTTTGTTTTTGTTTTTTAGGGCCTCACCCGCAGCATATGGAAAGTTCCCAGGCTAGGGTTCGAATTGGAGCTGCAGTTGCCTGCCTGTGCCACAGCCACAGTAACTCAGGATCCAAGCCGCATCTGCAATGTACACTACAGCTCATGACAATGCTGGATCCCTGACCCACTGAATGCGGCGGCCAAGAATCAAACCCGCATTTTCATGGATACTAGTAGAATTTGCCTCCGCTGCACCACAATGGGAACTCCTTAGTCTCTTCTAGTTCTGAAGCAAGAAATTAGGTATTTACTACCTTTTTATACACGTGTTATACCAATTAATTGATTAATTAACTAATTCTTTTTTGGCCTCCCTGAGGAATTTGGAGTTCCCAAGCCAGGGATCAGATCTAAGCCACAGCTGCAACTTATGCCACGTTGGCTCCTTAATCCACTGTGCCAGGCTGGGGATTGAACCTGTGTCCCAACACTGGAGAGATGACGAATTTGTCAATTTAAAAACATCTTTTACTTAGGTTATTTCCCCCTTAGCAGAATACTAATGCAATTCTCATCCTGTTGCTCGACAATATACTGAAAATCCCAGGGGGAGACTTTGGGATTTTTGTCTGGATGGTCTTCAAAATGAATTAAATAGTAATCTTAAAACAATGTTTTTGGAGTTCGTGTTGTGGCACAGCGTAAATGAATGTGACTAGGACCCATGAGTTTGCGGGTTCGGGTTCTATCCCTGGCCTCACTCAGTGGGTTAAGGATCCAGTATTGCCATGAGCTGTCGTGTAGGTCTCAGACACGGCTCAGATCCTGCATTGCTGTGGCTGTGGTGTAGGCTGGCTGCTGCAGCTCCAATTAGACCCCTAGCCTGGGAACCTCCACATGCCGTGGATGTGGCCCTAGAAAAAAAAAGAAGAATGTTTTTAGCAGCCCTATTCTGAAGTTAAATTGTCGTGACTGGGCTCTTAAAACTATTTCACCTAATATCTTTCTGTCTAGGCCTCGTTTCTGGGGTATGTTCTGAACCCTGCCAGTGTGTGGAGGCTTCCTCTGATTGTGGAGCCATCTTCTAGAAATTCCCATCATTGGTAGAGTTCACCTTTGGCTCAGAAGCTTTTCAAAGGAAAGCAGAATTTTGTAGTGGGAAGAACCTGATTGTCAGGATTGGGTTAGATTTGCAGCTTTGCCATTGACTTGCTGGGTGATACCTGGCAAATCGCTTTGCCTCTTTGTCTGTTTTCATATCTATAAAATAAGGTTAATGATACTTATCATAAAATGCTGTTGTGAGGATTTAATGAAGATTGGAAATGCATATATAGCAAAGTGCCTGGTACATGGCCAGCGCTGAGACATGTATTAATTTCCTTTTACCACATTGTCATTCATTTACTTCATGTTGATTGAGGGTCTGCTATGTACCAGGCACTGTGAGGTAAAATCTGGGCACAATACTGAGTAAAAACAGACCTTGTTTCTGACCTCATGAAGCTTCCTCTTGGTGAGAAGATAAATGTTACGTAAATAATCACTAAACTAAGGGTAAAACCGCAGTCATAGTATAATTACAGCTAATTAATTGCCAAGTTCCAGGAGAGATACTTGAGGCTTTGAGAGGGTTATTAGAGGGATATTTGACCCAGTCTAGGGGGTCAGGGATGGTTACTGCTCTGAAGGTGACTCTTGACCTGAGAGTTGAAGGCCGAGTAAGAACTAGCGAGGTGAGGTGGGAGGAGAAAGGACATACGGAGGGTCCGAGACAGGGGCGTTGAGGAACTGGAAGGAGGCTGTGTTATTGGAGACCCAGCGGTGAGGTAGATTGTGGCACAAGGTGAAGGTGCAGGGGCGGACCCCACATGGCTGGTAGAAGTCGTCTTTAACCTACGAGTATGAGAAAGCCTTGAATCAGTTTAAAGGAGGAGGTAAGATAATCAGGTTTGTGTTTTGAAAAGATCACTGGAGCTCTGCTGAAGAGAATACACTTGAGAAGGGTTTGTGAGGCTAGAAAGACCCATCAAGAAACTTTTTGCAGTGGTCCAGGTGAGAGAGATGGTAACTTGGGAAAATGATAGAACTTGATGATGGGTTGATTGCATGTCAGGGAATGGGGGAGAAAGGAGTTTCAAGGACAATTTCTTGATCAGATTCTGTCTTGAGGAGCTGAATAAGGTGATGATGATACCATCACTGAATGAGGAAGCACTCAAGGGCCAAGGACAAGGCAGAAATTACCATCGTGAGCTGGTTTGGGACTCCTGACTGCCACAAGAGTAATCACGGCCTGTTACCATGCCCTTTTTTTTTTTTAAGGGCCACACTCGTGGCATATGGAACTTCCCAGGCTAGGGGTCTAATTGAGGCTGTAGCTGCCGGCCTCCACCACAGCCACAGCAATGCTGGATCCTTAATCCACTGAGCGAGGCCAGGTATTGAACCTGCGTCCTCATGGATGCTAGTTAGATTCCTTTCCACTGAGCCATGGCGGGAACTCCTATCATGCTCTTGAAGAGACTACCTGTAGTCTCTTTTTGAGAGGCGATGGGATGCACCCTGCTTGTTTGGTTTGTATTTGGGGCATCTGAGGCCAGGGTCTCTTGAGATGAGAGTGGGCTAGGAGCCAGGAGCCTCTTTGTTTACACTTAACAGCCAGCTTTGGAACTTTGGCTAAAGAGTTGCCCCAGAAGTCAGCCACCTTTTCTCTGAGATAGGGCTGTACTCTGAGATGCCTAACCCAGCTCTCCAAGCCGTTAAGGGGAGAAAATGAGAGTAATTTTAAATGAGGCAGATGTCAGGCGTCATTTAAGAAAATATATTGATTGTAGTTCTTGGAGGTTAGGGGACTGAGGTAAAGCATAGACATGTTTTTGTTATAACAAGATTACTGTTGTAGTACTACCCTCTTCCTGGCTAATTAATTATCAGATTAGCAGATGAAATCTGGTTGGAATGAATATCAAGCACGGAGGTCCCAGGGAAAGCATGGGAGACGGTCTGTTTTATAAGTGTGGTGGGGACTGGGGATGGTGGGATTTTACACTGAGCCTTCTCATCTGAGGCACCTTGCTTCACATAATTTGCAATGGAGAGATTATCTTGTTGCTCAAAGTACTAGGCCCTGATTCTACTATCTTTTTGTGTGTGTGTGTGTGTGTGTCTTTTTGCCTTTATGTAGAGCCGCACCCGTGGCATATAGAGGTTCCCAGGCTAGGGGTCCAACAGGAGCTGTAGCTGCCGGCCTTCGCCACAGCCACAGCAACGCAGGATCCGAGCCACGTCTGCAACCTACACCACAGCTCACGGCAACGCCGGATCCTTAACCCACTGAGCAAGGCCAGGGATCGAACCTGCAACCTCATGGTTCTTAGTCGGATTCATTAATCACTGAGCCACGACGGGAACTCCTGATTCTACTATCTTGAGGACAACCATTCAGAAAAAAAT
>PVHT021183634.1:6721571-6870075 GCA_004024745.2 Catagonus wagneri
GTGTATGTGTATATATGTGTGTATATACATATATATACATATATGTATGTATGTATAACTTTTTTAGATTTTTTTTCCCTGACAGGTTGTTATAAAATATTCCCTACACTAGACAGTAGGTCCTTGTTGGTTATCTACTTTATATATAGCAGTGTGTATATGTTTATCCCAATTTCCTAATTTCTCCTCCCCCACCTTTCCCCTTTGGTAATCATAAGTTCGTTTTCTATGTCTTTGGGTTTATTTCTGTTTTGTAAATAAGTTCATTTGTAACTTTTTTTTTTTAAAGATTCCACATGTATTCAAAATCCTATGATATTTGTCTTTCTCTGGCTTACTTAGTATGATAATCTCTAGGGCCATTCATGGTGCTAAAATGACATTATTTCATTCTTTTTTCTGGCTGTATAAAAGTCCATTATAGGTACCACGTCTTCTTTATCCAGATTCATCTGTTGATGGGCATTTAGGTTGCTTCCATGTCTTGACTGTTGTAAATAGTGCTGCAGTGAATATTAGGGTGCATTTATCTATTTAATAATTTTTATTTTTCTAAGATTTTTCTTTTTCTAAAATAACTTTGTATTACCCCCTTAAATGTGATGATAATAACGCAGCAGGAATTCCCTGGCAGTTTAGTGGGTTGAGGATCCTGGTAACTGCTTGGCCTGGGTCACTGCTGTGGCACAGTTTTGATCCCTAAACCTGGAACTTGTGGGCATGGCTAAAAAAAAAGAAAAAAAATTAATAGAAATTATAGTGGGAATTTTATCAGAAAAAGTTGGTATAGAGAAAAACTGGCGGGCTGTTTTTAGACAAAGATGATTCTGATTCCTTTGGGGGGGAGGGGGTCTTTTTTGTCATAGGGCCGCACTCGCGGCATGTGGAGGTTCCCAGGCTAGGGGTCTAATTGGAGCTGTACCTGCTGGCCTACCCCACAGCCACAGCAACGTGGGATCTGAGCCGCGTTTGAAACCTACACCACAGCTCAGGGCAACGCCGGATCCTTAAGCCAGTGAGCAAGGCCAGGGATCGAACCCGCAACCTCATGGCTCCTAGTCAGATTCGTTAACCACTGAGCCATGACTGGAACTCCTGATTCTGAGTTTTAAAACAATGAAATGCTATTACTAAAAACCATACAGTACTCATACTGAGATCTTAAACTAGGGTATTCATGCTCTTTTTCTGAACTGAGAAAAGCCATAAGAATAAAACGAGATCTCTGTCCACAGGAACAGCAAAGATGATAACATTGTCTCTTGTTGTCTCAGTACTTGCTGTGTGCCAGGCAGTCTGCTAGAAACTTCAAGTATATCATCTCTAATCTACACCATAACAACTCTAGGATATAGATAACGCTCATATGGGGTCTGGGAGAGATTAAGCGATTTGCTCAAGATCACACTCTGCTATATGGTAGGGCCAGCATTTAATCCAGTTTATTTGACTTCAGAGTTCCTACTAAGAACAGCTGCATGTATTACAAGGAATATTTTCTAAATGCATTTTATTTGCTTGTCAGATAATAGTATATGTTAGTAGGAAATAAGTAGCTCTAGTTTTCCTGACATTTAGCATAGGAAAAAAAGTAGTGTCAGCTTTTTCCAGCTTGATTCTGGAGGAGTACTTGATTTATGAGACCAGGATTCTGTTTCTTACTATGTCACTAGCTTTCTGTGTGACTTTGCATCATTTCACCTTTTTGGGCTGAGTTAACCAGTCAGTAAAATGAGGATGACTAAGGTCAGACCCATCCTTAGAATTAGATAATCTTATGGTCATTGTGAGACATTTAGAAATATTTGTAGACCCTCTTAAGGGTTTGGTTTTTTTTATGAGAATACTCTATGTAAGGCAAATGATTTATTCATCAGACATCTCTGGGGCGCATTAATAAAATGATAGTCTGTGCCCTCAAAGAATTCGTGCAGACCCTTGTGAAGTGAACAGGCCACGATGATCCGAGGAAAGCAGGATTTGGAAGTATGATTGGCCCTCCATGTCTGCAGATGTGGGACCTAGGCCATCTTATACATGGGACTTGAGTATCTGTGAATTTTGTTTACCTGTGGGGGGTCCGGGAACCAATCCCCCACCAGATACTAGGGGACAGCTGCTGAATATGAAGGATGTAGGCCTAAAGTCTTGACGGAGGAGTTAGTGGAGTCTTAAGCTCTCTCTCTCTTTTTTTTTTTTTTTTTTTGTCTTTTTGTCATTTTAGGGCCCCACTCACAGCATGTGGAGCTTCCCAGGCGAGGGGTCTAATTGGAGCTACAGCTGCTAGCCTATACCACAGCCACAGCAACACAGGATCTGAGCTGCATCTGCAACCTACAGTAATACTGGATCCTTAACCCACTGAGCGAGGCCAGGGATCAAACCCGCAACCTCATGGTTCCTAGTCGGATTTGTTTCCTCTGCACACCAATGGGAACTCCTTAAGCCCATTTTTGAAAGATGAGGAGGTTCTGACTGGAATTTATGATGTAGTTTTTCAGTGACTGCCCAGGCAATGCCCATGTGCAAGTATGCATTCCCTGGAGAGAAGGTAAGCCTCTTCCTGCCCTTTTGTTGCACCTCTTTAGGTAGCTGTCTCCCCTTCCTAGACATCTAAAAATGCTGATTCAGGTCTGTATATTAGAAACCAGAATATCTTCTGCCACGTAAAATTCTTTCTCCTGGAAAATTCCTACTTGTCCTCCTCAAGAGCCAATGCAGATGTTACCTCTTCTGTAACATTTCCTTGACTCACCTGACAGTGGCTTCCCCTTCTGTGCTTCCACAATACCTTGTTTATGAGTCTTCAGAGTACACATTTTTTTTCTTTCTTTTTTTCTTTTTGTAGCTGCACCTGCAGCATATGGAACTTCCGGGGCCAGGGGTCAGATTGGAGCTGCAGCTGAGGCCCTACGCCACAGCCACAGCAATGCTGGATCATAAATCTCCTGAGCAAGGCCAGGGATCAGACCTGCATCTTCACGGACACTATGCTGGGTTCTTAACCCGCTGAGCCATAACAGGAACTTCGGATGTTTCTCTTTCTGTGTCTCTTTCTTGCTCTTCTCTGTGTCCAGAATGCCCAGCGTAGTGTTCAGTAAGTATTGGGAGGGGAGAGGGGGGAAATATGCATCCTGGTGCATTATATTTAGTAATTCAAATGACTCTGTAACAAAAACGGTAATAGCAACTTGCATATATTAAAATTTACTATGTACTTGTCACAATTCTAAGTGCTGTGCATGTAATGATTAATTTATTTCTCACAGCAGCCCCGTGAGGAGGTATTATGATAATCCTCAGTTTGAGAGGTGAGAATACTGAGGCCCAGAGAAGTTAAATAATTTGCCTTAGGTCACATAGCTAGGAAGTGGGGAGTCAGCATTTGAGCCCAGGCACTCCAGCTTCAGACGGTGTTCTTAATCTCTCTTGTACTTGCATTAGGTGCAGAGGGCTCCCAGAGGTCTCCCACTTGTTATTGTGAGGTTAGTTCTCAGCCAGTTTTAAGTGTCTCCATGTTTTCCCCAGTGGGTTGGTCACAAAGGTGGTGATGATGCCTTTTGCCCTGAGGTTTTCATAAAGTCTTTTTGCCAGTGGAATATTTGTAGCTGAGGCCATTTAAGAGACAATGAGGTGCTTAGGGACAGAGTGCTGCTGTTGTACCGATGACACAATGTTTTATGTGCTTCCGTCTTAAAGGGTACAGCCTCTGTTTCCTCAGGCCCGAATGATTGAGGGACATGAGTGAGGATAAGCTGATTGCAGTTTAATCTTGGAAAGATCAAGGAAATTTGTACAGACTGGTAAGTATTTAGACTTGACTAGGAGAAAGGATGTTGCTTATAGAAAAAGCAGAAAAATATTCAAGTGTATTTTGGGTGCAAAGCAAAAGGTCTTTCTGTGAAATCTGTAATGTCTAGGTGATTATTTTCAAAGAAGATTATTTCCAAAGTGAGATTTAAGCCATTAAAGATGTGAATTGATGGGAGTACTTTTCTTCTTTCTTACCACCCTCTCACGATGTGTCCCTAAGATCAGCCAGTGATTCCTTCTCAGTGCCTGTCAGTTTCCACACTTCTCAGCTTCACCAGTCACTCCTTTGTTCCAGGACCTTCTCACATCCCATTTATGTTGCAGCAGCAGCTTCCAGGCTGGTCTCCCTGCTGCTTGTCTACTCTCCCACGGTGTGTCCTGTATAGCTCTGGCCAGAGTAAATACCCCCACTGCCTTCCTGAGGTAGCGAAACTAACCTCCTTTCTGCAGTGGCACCCTCTCTCCCAACATGCTTTCCAACTTAATTCTTACTGTTTAATTAATTAATTAATTCTCTCTTTTTTTTTGGCCACGCCAGCGGCATGTAGAAGTTTCCAGGCTGGGGACCAATCCTTCATCACAGCAGTAACCCGAGCCATTGAAGTGACAATGCCAGATCCTTACCAAGCTGAGCTACACTGTTTACTTTAGTTCAAATGTTATTTACCCATCACCTACCTTGTAGATATGCTGCTTTAATTAAACTGTCATTTTTCACTTAAGCCCCAGGATGGCCTAGAGAGATGGAGGTCTTTATTCTTGTTTCCTAGATGAGGAAACAAAGAAGCAGACAGGAGAAAACTTCACAAAGGAACTGCTGCATGGGTACAAAATAATTATTAGATGAATGAATGAATGAATAAAAACCAGTAATTTGGAAAGCTTGTGGAGTACTTGAACTGGGTCAGTCTGATTCTGGGTCTTCTGTCACCCTGCCCCCCCAAAAGAACCCAACTTTGCTGATTACCTGACAATTTTGTATTCTGACCATAAATTATTACTAATTTTTCTTTTTTTTTAAAGTTGTTGAGGAGTTCCCGTTGTAGCGCAGTGGAAATGAATCCAACTAGGAACCGTGAGGTTGCAGGTTTGACCCCTGGCCTCGCTCAGTGGGTTAAGGATCCAGCATTGCCATGAGTTGTGGTGCAGGCTGTAGACGTGGCTCAGATCTGGCATTGCTATGGCTGTGGTATAAGCCGGCAGCTGTTACTACGTTTTAACCCCTAGCCTGGGAACTTCCATATGCCGTGGAAGTGGCCCTGAAAAGAAAAAAAAAAAGTTTAAAGTATAGTTGATTTATAATGTTATGTCAATTTCTATTGTACAGCGAAGTGACCCAGTCATACATATATTTATACATTCCTTTTCTCATATTATCTTCCATCATGTTCTGGCACTAGAGATTGGATATAGTTTCCCATGCTATGCAGTAGGACCTCATTGTTTATCCGTTCTCAATGTAATAATTTCTGATTTTTTCATACCTTTGCTCCAGTCATTTCTTCAACATGGACTGCACTTGCCTCATTTTCTGTAGAACACAGGACAGAATTTGCTCTGGTTAGCACTGATACTTTTTATCTTCCCATTCCCGCTACACTTTTATATCATTTACATTATACTTAGATACTGATTTCTAATCAGATCAGATGTGTATGTATGCTTCACAGTTAAGACTCGTGGGCTCTTTGGGCAAGGGTCTGAGGGTATTGGATTAACTGTCAGACAGTCTTGGATCCTGGCTTCATTCACTTAGTATCGGTGCAATTTGGGATAAATAAAGAGCTTAACTTTTCTTGGACTCCAGTGTCCTGTCCTTCCACTCTTGCTAGTAGGAGTTGTGAGACTTACCTAAAGGATCACGCGTGAGAAAAAGCAGTTATAGTCATGCATAATAGGTATAGATTAATTTATAGATTAATCTATAACCAACTGATATAGATTAATTTGGTTAACTAGTGCTTTTTCCGTTGTGGATGGTCTGGCACCTAGATACACTAGAACGCTTACCCTCTGTGCAGTATTTGGTTTAGAATTTTCTCTTTAGGAATGATGGCCATTCTGGCAGTGTTAGATTGACTTGTCCAGCCCACATATTAGAGAATTTGCAGTTAATATGGCAGATATAGTTATAGAGTTGTTAGGTATGGGGGAATTTGAATTATATGCTTTATTCCATTTGCCTTTGTTGTGTCTTTGATATATGTATATAAACCTCTTTTCTTATGTACTTTTCTGAAACCAGTACTTCCCTTGGTGTTTAAGTGTTTGGTTTATTCCTTCTTTATATTCAGTTTTATTTTTGTTCACATCTCTACATCTCTTTTAAGGTATACTTTTCTGTTCTAGGCACGACACCTGTTACTGGAGAGGTGTTTTCTGCCTTTGCTTGGCTCACAGGCACATTTGTCTTGGAGCTGGCCTCCTTTTCAGTTGTTAAGCAATGGTTCCCTGGAGTTCCTTCCGACACAAATCAGGGGAGGCGGAGGACTTGGGAACAGGGAATGTCGTCTCTGCCCGGGAGCTGTCTGTCCTTTAGGGGAAGGCATCTCAGAGCAGCAGCTGTTCCCACCACACCAGCTACAGCTGGTGCTCAGAGGTTGTACAGTGCCACACTGAACAGAGCTGCTCTAGGTGGGCCGTGTTTAAGCAGATACAGACAGGCCCCCTAGCAATTTTTATTTCACTGAATACAGTGAAAACTTAGCCTCTCCTTCCTAGGCCCTCTGGTTACATATGTGAATAAACTCCTACCCCTGCTCTGAAGGAACTTGGACATAGACTAGTAGGTACATAAACCACAATAAGGAGCGTGAAGAAAGTTTTAAATTAAAGACAACTTAAAAATCTAAGTTTCATTTGTCTCTTTTTGAGCAGTAGATGCTAAATCATCTTTACATTATTTAGTTCTAGTTCAGGTGTAATTTTGCATCGTGCTTTTGCACCTAACTTTGTCATCTTTGAATCTTTCTTTTTACATAATGCTAATAAATACTTCTTTTCACTGACTAGCTTACATTCCTGTGTCAGATATTCCACAATATACATGCCTTTTTCTTAGAGGCTGCTTCCTGCACAGTCTTGTGGAAAAGGCAAAGGTAGAGAATGTTTTATCAAAGAGTAGAACAGTGTTATTGGTGAAGATGCAGTGAGTGGTAGCGGTCATTTTGGCCTGAACATATGGTGGGAATTAGTTTTGTTGATTTTTTAAGAAATTGAGCAGTAGCTAGGGAACATACAGAGAAAAAGATAGTTTGGGACGTGGGGGGAACCCAGCGGTAGTTCATATCTAGGGGTTTTAATTTAGTTTGCGAAGTGTTGGGGAACTAATCAGCTGAGAAAAGGCGTGCGCCACTGCTGACGTACGAGCTGAGTAGGCTCTTCTAAGCTGCTGGCTGTCGGTGTAAATACATGTAAGAAAATCTTATAAATCTCAGGGTAGAAGTAGTAAGACTGGATGTCTGCCTGACCCTCTGGAAACAGTGGGCTTCAAGGTGGGGAGGCTGGAATGGCTGAGGAATGGTATCCCTCTGATTAAATGGAAAAAGATAAGGATTAGTGCTAACAAAAATCCAGCATTAGACTGGTTATTTAGCTTTATCTGTGGACTCATTGGAGGGGGTATGACTTCTATTCAGTAGATGGTGATGGAGAAAAGCAGGGGACTAGCAGTCCTGTCCCAGGATTCTGTCCTTTTTATTGCTGATATGTCCTCATGTACAGTTTGAGCCTTAGCTTCCTTATGGGAAAGAAATGGGGATAGTAATACCTACTGGAAGTGGTTATTTTGAAGGTTAAATGGAAAATACCTGTGAAAGTGCTCTAGCAGCTGCCTGCTGTTACTCTAATAAGTTGTTATATTAAGCATGTTTTGCATCTTTAGCTTTCTCCCTCCCCTGTAGCTCTTCATCAAGCATTATCAGGATTATATTCCAAGGAGAAATTTAAACCATGCTTAACTTCACCCCAGTACTCAGCTTGCCCTAAGAAAATGGGCTTGCGAGGCTGTGTAATGTTCTTTTTCTAGCTAGAAAGAAAGTGAAACTGTAATTGTTTCAGTGAGATTTTTTTCCCTCTTCCCACCTTGTGAAAAGTGTATTCACATGTTTTATAAGACTGCACTACAAGTCTAATTTGGTGACAAGAATTGCCATTATTGCTAAATTTATTATACTTTCACCTCTTTTCCCTGAGTGACTCATTATTGAATCCTGGAAATGCAACTGTGTTTTTGTTTAGGTGGAAGTAATGATGAGGGAGAACTTGGGAATGACTATTGAATAAGAGAACTTTGTATTATATTTATCTGTCTGGAGGCAATAAATCTGTTTCAGCAGATTAAATACAGACTTCTTTATAAAGCCCTGTTTTCTCAAACCTCTTATCAGCAGCACTTGGCAGTAATCACACCTACGGAAACTTGTAATTTTCCTCAAGGAGGTGACACTGACAGAATTAAAAATGAAGGAGCCCCCCTGAAAAGCAAGTTCATTACAAATTAACAGTGGTCTTAGCAAAGCAGTGGGCTAAGGCGTGTCAAATAGCGATATGGATAAAGAAACCCAGCATTTTAAACTGTCAGAGCTGGGAACAGGGCTAGCCTGAGAACAAATTAATCACATATTGTCAAGGCAAAGTTGCATCAAATTAACACATCGGATTCCAGCATATTAATGTTAGAATGCTTTCACCTGATTATTACTGCAAACCATTGCCACTCTTTGAATGCAAAGATATAATTAAATTGCTAAATAGAAAGTGCATATAATATCTCCACATGCATTTAGGATGCATGAGCTGAAAAGTGCACATCCTAGGAAGTGACAGATTCTATTTGTAGGGGGAAAACTTTACTTTTTTTCTCTTTTATTTACTTGAGAGTACTAGAGTATGAAATTAGAAAAGTTAGTTATGTTATTCATAGCCAATATGAGTTAGATGAAATACAGGTTTAATTTAACTGATTTGCTACACTGGCTGTGAGTACATAATTACCTCTGCATTTTTCTGCAAGAGAAATGGGAAAATGTTGCACAATAGTCGTTTACTACAAAACTGCCCATTACACATAATCCTGGTGGTGGATCTGTTATCAGAAGGTCCTCTGGAGAAACTAGACTGGCCATTCTGACAACTGATGGGGGTTACTTTCTGGCTCTGCTTGGTCTAACATGTGGGTTTAATGACATTCAAAACAAGATTTCTGGCAGAAGCCCAATAGTGGTTGACCATTCTGATCAAGGAAGCAAGCCAGAGGAAAGAATTTGCTTTGTCTTTGTCCTTGCTTATCCCAGGCTGTGCTTGGGCCAGACCTTCTGGTTTGCTGTCTCTGTCAGTCACACTTAGGCTTGACTGTTCTCCCTCTGTTCTCAACCAAGTTCTGAGAGTCCTTTGCATTAAAAGGAGTACCCGTTGTGGCTTAGTGGTAACAAACCCGACTAGTATCCATGAGGGTGCAACTTTGATCCCTGGCCTTGCTCAGTGGGTTAAGGACCTGGCGTTGCTGTGAGCTGTGGTGTAGGTCATAGAGGCCGTTTGGATCTAGTGTTGTGCTGGCTCTAGTGTAGGCTGGCAGCTGCAGCTGTCTGGACCCCTAGCTTGGGAATTTTCGTATGCCACAGGTGCAGCCCTAAAAACAAAACAAAACTTTCTTAAAACTCACCTTTTTCATGAAGCCTCCTTTAACAGCCCAGGCATTCGCAGACCTCTCTTCAGCTTTGGGATAGAGCAGTCTCCTCCCCCCGTTTTTGGCCACCCAGAGGCCTTATGTAGTTCCTGGGCCAGGGATCAGATCCTTGCCATGGCGACTCTGGATCCTTTAACCTGCTATACCCAGCCAAGGATCAAATCTGTGTCCTGGCACTGCAGAGATGCCATTGATCCCATTGCACCACAGTGGAAACTCCAAGGCATAAATCAGTCTTTTTTTTTTTTAAGGGCCACACCCACGGCATGTGGAGGTTCCCAGGCTAGGAGTCAAATTGGCGAATCGGAGCTACAGCTGCTGGCCTATTCCACAGCCAGCCAATGCCAGATCCAAGCCACATCTTTGACCTACACTATACCTCATGGCAACACTGGATCATTAACCCACTGAGTAAGGCCAGGGATCGAACCCACAACCTCATGGTTCCTAGTTGGATTCGTTAACCGCTGAAGGGAACTCCCATAAATCAGTCTTGATTTACAAATCTCGCTTAGAACGGTTGTGAGGCTTGTAAACCTGGAAGAGGGACGTATGATCACTAGGAGCCAGCATGGGTTCACTCAGAACCAAGTGGGGCAGAATAAGCTCATTTCTTTTTTGGGTAGTGTGACTGGCTAAAGTACTATGGTCATAGTGTTCTGAATTTCAGTAAAGCACCTAACTGTTTTAGCAGAATCTCGTACAGCATTCTTGTAGGCAAGCTGGAGAAATGTCAGCCAGTAACATTGTGGTCAGGTGGACTTGCACCCAGCTTGAGTGACTAGGTACACAGTGGTGATTAACGATTCATGTCAGACTGGATGGCTATCTGTTGTGGCAAGCTGCAGGGCTCTGTGTGTTCAGAGACTTGAATGAGAACATTGATGATAGGCTGATCGCATTTGTGGAAGGCAGAAACTAGGGAGAATAGCAGGCATGTACGGTAACAAAGTCAGGGACCAAAGTGGTCTTGACAAGATAAAATGATGCATCATAAAATGTAGTTGCTTTTGTATAGGGGTGGTGAAAGGGAAGAGCAAGATACAGTTAAACCAAGAAGTACATTAAAGAAAGTTGACTGTAACCTCAGTATGATTCAGCACAGCCAGATAGTTGGAAGAAAAACTCATCCATCCATTCATTTCTGAAATATTTCTTGAGGGCCTATATATGTGCCAGGAACTTTGCTAAATGCTGAGGATGTAATGATAAATGAGATAGACAGAACCCCAAGCTCATGGTATGTGTACGCTTGTAGGCGATTGAGACAGTCACAATAAAATGCAGTAGATGCTATGAGAGGGAAAGTGCAGTAGCTGAATTCCTTGAAGGAGAGCATCTGGCTTGGACCCGGGCCGGGGCGGCGGTGGGGAGGTGTGGGCGGCAGTATTAGAGAAGACCCCTTAGGTAAACCCTAAGCCAAACTTTGAAGGATGGGAGGGGGTGAGTTGGGTAAGAGGCTACCAAGCAGGGGAAATGCTGGTGTAAAATCTGAAGTGAGAGAGAGAAATTGTGGTGGATTCTGGGGGGAGTGAAAATAGTTGAATGTGCCTGCATGGTAGAGGGTGGAAGAGGCATACTCATTAGGCTTGGTCAAGAGGGTTTTGACCTGATCCTGAGAGTTATATTTTGAGCAGGGGACTGATATCCTTAGGTGTGAATAAATCACTCTACCTCTAGTTAGCAAAAGTAGAGTTTAGTGTGGAGGGGTGGTGCATTCCTGTAAGATAGACACTGGCAACTATAAACAACAGCCTGTGTTCAGACAGAGACTGCCAAGAGGAGGTGGGGAGTGGGAGCAGGGATGTGAGTTGGGATTTACAAAACCTGTCAGGAGAACAGAAGACCCGGGAAGATCTGAGCATTGCCTGCATGTAGTAGAATGTTCTCAGATAGAGGAGGGCTTTGCATGGTTCTGCCAGGCTGGGCACTGCAAAAGGATTATTAACCGTCTTTCCGTGGTTAGCGTTCATTGTCGGCTCTTTGCGGGAAACGGTGTAGTAAGTAGAAGGAGCCTTGGTTCCGAGATCTGCATTGAAATCCAGGGCTGTTGCACTGCTGTGGGCAAAAGATTTCCTTTTTCTGAGCCTTAATGGCTTCATCTCTAACATAATTAAACCACAGTTTTTGAAAGGCCAGAGAAAGTGTATTACTAAGCACCTGGCATAGCCATGGGCACCGTTGGGAATTAGTTATTGTAGCGTCAAGAGTTACTGGACCCTTGACTGTCTCAGAGGTTCCAAGAGTGTAGACATCACTGCTTCCTGGCATTGACTCTTCTGTTTCTACCTTGTAGGGGATCTGATCTAAGGCCTAAGTTCGCCCCAGGCGCAGTGCTTCCTGCCTCTCAGCACTCTTCCTTTGTACTGCCTCACATAGTTTCTGAGCCTATGCCCGCAAATGAATTTTGATATTCATGTCACTTGAATATATTTATGAATTAAGTATGTTCCAAAAGCCATGTTTGTTGTAGTCAAAGACACCTAAAAATGACTTTGGTGTTATTATCATGTTGTTATAGCCCTACCAGCCTCTACTGCATAGCTGTTTGGGAGCTAGCCATACCTGCATTGTTCAGTGTGTGGTAGTGTTAACTGTTTGCACGGTGTTGTACAACCGATCCCTAGAACTTTTGCATCTTGCAAAACTCTGAAACTGGGTCAGTTGAACAACACCTTTCTTCCCTCTCCTTGCTCCTGGCAACTACCATTCTACTTTCTGTTTCTAAGAGTTTGACTAATTTTTTTTAATACACATTTATTTCTCAGAGTTTTGTTTTTGTTTTTTTTAAAGGCTGCGCCTGCAGCATATGGAAGTTCCTGAGCTAGGGGTTGAATCTGAGCCACTGCTGAGGCCACAGCCACAGCAACGCCAGATCCTTAAACCACTGAGTAAGGCCAAGAATCAAACCTGTGTCCTCAAGGATACTAGTTGGGTTCTTACCCCTCTGAGCCACAGTGGGAACTCTGGCGTTTGGCTGTTTTAGATACTTCATATAAGTGGAATATTTGTCTTTTGGTAACTGGCTTATTTCACTTAACACAATGTCTTCAAATTTAATCTGTGTTATAGCACATGATAGGATTCCTTCTTGTTTTTATAGTCTCTATTAACTTTTTTTTTAAATTGAAGAATACTTGATTTACAATGTTGTGTTAGTTTCAGGTGTACAGAAAAGCTGTTCAGTTATACACACATATATATCTTCTTTCTGAATTCTTTTCCCTTATAGGTTATTACAAAATACTGAGTATAGTCTGCTGTGCTATACAGTAGTTCCTTGTTGGTTATACATTTTATATGTGGTAGTCTGTATATGTTAATCCAAAAGGATTTCCTTTTTTTAAGTCAGAATAATATTCCATTGTATGTGTGAATCATTTTCTTTACCCATTCGTTTGTCAAAGAATATTTAGGTTGCTTCAGCCACTGGACTGTTATGAATGATGTTGCAATGAGCATTGACATGCACATCTCTCTTCAAGATCTTGTTTTCATTTCCTTTGGATGTGTACCGAGAAGTGGGATTGCCGGATCATAAGATAATTCTATTTTTAATTTTTTGAGGAACCCTCATATAATTTTCCATGGCAACTGCACCATTTTACATTTCCCAACAGTTCACAAGGGTTCTAGTTTCTCTCCATCCTTACCAACATATGTTATTTTCTGTTTTTCTTTCTTTGTCTTCTTTTTATTTTTTAATTTTTATTTATTTTTGATTTTACTGTATATATATTTTTAGGGCCACACCTGTGACATACGGAAGTTCCCAGGCTATGGGTTGAATCAGAGCTGTAGCTGCCGGCCACAGCCACAGCAATACCCCATCAGAGCTGTGACTGTGACCTATACCACAGCTCACGGCAATGCTGGCTCCTTAACCGACTGCGCAGGGTCAGGGAGAACCCTCATCCTCGTGGATACTAGTTGTTTCTGCTGAACTGCAACGGGAACTCCTCTTCTTCTTTTTTAATAATGGCCATCCTAACAGATGTGAGGTGATGCCTCATCGTAGTTTGGATTTTCATTTCTCTAATGATTAGTGTTGTTGAGCATCTTGTCATATGCTTGCTGGCCATTTGTATATTTTCTTGGAGAAATGTCTTTTCAAGTCCTTTGCCTTTTTTTTATTCAAATATTTTGTTGTTTTGTTTTTGAGTTGTAGAAGTTCTTTACGTATTCTGGATATTAACCCCTTATCAGGTATATAGTTTGTAAATACTTTCTCCCATTCTGTAGGTTGCCTTTTCACTCTTGAATGTTTCCTTTGCTGCACAGAAATTTTTAAGTTTGATGTAGTAGTTCCATTTGTCTGTTTTCCCTTTTGTTACTTGTGTTTTTGGTGTCATATTCAAGAAATCACTGCCAAATCCAACATCATGAAGCTTTCACCTGTTGTTTTTTCTAGGGGTTTTATAGGTTCAGTTTTTACATTTAAGCCTTTAATCCATTTTCCATTAATTTTTGCATATGGTGTAAGTTAAGGGTCCAACTTCATTTTTTAATATGTGGATATCCATTTTATCATTTGTTGAAGAGACACTTTTTTTTTTTTTGTCTTTTTGCCTTTTGTAGGGCTGCACCTGCGGCATATGGAGGTTCCCAGGCTAGGGGTCCAATTGGAGCTGTAGCCACCAGCCTACACCACAGCCACAGCAACGCGGGATCCAAGCTGCGTCTACAACCTACACCATAGCTCACTGCAACGCTGGATTCTTAACCCACTGAGCAAAGCCAGGGATCGAACCCGCAACCTCATGGTTCTTGGATTTGTTAACAACTGAGCCACGACAGGAACTCCAAGAGACACATTCTTAAGTGACTTAAAATAAGAGCACAGCTGGAATTCCCGTCGTGTTTCAGTGGAAATAAATCTGACTAGTATCCATGAGGACACAGGTTGGATCCCTGGCCTCTCTCAGTGGGTTAAGTATCTGGAGCTACCATGAGTTGTGGTGTAGGCTGCAGACATGGCTTGGATCTGGCATTGCTGTGGCTGTGGCATAGGCCGGTGGCTACAGTACCAACTCAACCCCTAGCCTGGGAACGACCATATGTCATGGGTGTGGCCCTAAAAGGCCAAAAAAAAAAGCACAGCTCACAGGTGGAAAGACAGTGGTCAGAGTTTTTATGTGACTTCATATTTATGTGACTTTCCTTCATATTTATGTGACTTTCCTTGATAATCTACATAATAAAGTCTTGAAATAGGCCTTTTCCTATTGTGGTAATCATTTTGCAATATATACATATATCAAATCATTATATTGTATACCTTATCTTAAACTAATGCTGTCGTCAGTTATATCTAAGTAAAGCTGCGAGAAAAATACTCTCCCTCACCTCATCACTTGCAGTCCATGTTCTGTCATACCATTGTTCCTGTTCTTTGTATGTATGTTCTATTCTCTCTGCTTGGGATGTCTTCCTTTGTCGGCAGATTCCTATTTATTTTTTAATATACAGCCCACATCCTTTGACTCCCTCAAGTTCACTCCCATAAGTTGTATTTACCACACTCCATCGTAATTATATGTTAATATATCCTTTGCACCCACAAGAATGAGCTCTGTGTGGACAGGGACAGTGGCCAGTTCATCTTTATACTCCAATAACTAGCACAGATCCTGGCATCTGATTGTCACTTAGTAAAATTAAGTGAATGAACAAGCCATCTTTGTCATAGAGATTGTAAAATGGTGCAGGGTAAGTAAGATGCCTCATTTCTATATATAATGATTTGAGCTTCTGTCTCCTCAGTTCTAAAATTAGGAGATAGATTAGTTCTTTGAGGTCGCTTTTGGCTCCAGTAGTCTGTGAAAATTGCATGGGGAATTCCTGTCCAAGTACTCGCAGAGCTTCTTTCCCACAAATCCCACAAGATCTACCATCAAATAAGACAAAATCCTGACTCTTTTTTGTCTGAGGGGCGGGGATGGAAGGCCCTAAGGAATTTTGCCATTCAAAGGTCTGGTGAAGTAAAGAGTCTGCCTGCTGAGTGTGTTCTGGTTCTAGCACTTTTCTCCTTCATTGCATACAAGGCATTCCAGCCCATCCTCTTTTGGCCTCAAGTTCTCATTTCTAAAACTGGGAGGATTGGACAGAATTATCAGTGTTTACTGATTCAGTATGTGTGTATTTGAGGGGGTAATAAATGGATTTTGAAAAAGCGTATTTGATAGTCTCATGTTACATAAGGAAAATAAAATTTTAATTTTTGTATAATACTTAGAACAAAGTAAAGCCTCATTAAAATCTGACTGTTGGGAACATGCAAAATAAATTCTTTTTTTTTTTTTTTTGTCTTTTTGCCTTTTCTAGGGCCACACCTGCAGCATATGGAGGTTCCCAGGCTAGGGGTCTAATCGGAGCTGTAGCCGCCGGCTGACGCCACAGCCACAGCAGTGTGGGATCCGAGCTGCGTCTGCAACCTACACCACAGCTCACGGCAATGCTGGATCCTTAACCCACTGAGCGAGGCCAGGGATCGAACCCGCAACCTCATGGTTCCCAGTTGGATTCATTAACCACTGAGCCACGACAGGAACTCCTGCAAAATAAATTCTAATGGCCATGGTGAGGTGCGCATCATCTTTGGGGGAGTGTGAAATTTTTGTAGTTATCAGAAGGGGTCATGGGTTAAAGACGGGCATGAACCACTTCATTAGTTTCTGTTCCTATTCTAATTTTCTGTGATTCTGTAATGATGAAAATTTCATGGAAGGCTTCCCTGGGATGAACCCTACTTACTTCTAATATATGTATGAGTTACACCTACAGTTTTTGTTTGCTTGTTTGTTTTTTAAATTTGAATTTTGACTCTACTACTTACTAGTTATGTGACCATGGGTAAATCACTTCATTTCTTTCAGTATTAATTTTTTTTCCCTTGTAAAAGGAATATGATGATCACACCTTCTATATTAAGATTATAGTAAGAATTAAAGCTCTTAGCTTTGTGGCTGACAGATCATAAATGTTCTGTTTATATTAGCTATTATTTTTAGAGATTAGGGGGTGAATATTAACCACAGCTCTCCCTGACTGATCTGACTTTGGAAATTTGAGAGTTCCAATATAAAAATAAGAAAAATGGAATTTAAAATATTCATTTTATTATTGGTGAACCTGGTTCTGATTTTCAGCCCTAATGCTCTAATACCACTAGTGTAGGCCCGCACTATCCAGTAGGACTTTTAATGACGATGCAAGTGTTCTGTGTCTCTGCTGTCCGGTATGGTAGCCACCACTCATACGTGACTTCTGAGTACTTTTTTTTTCTTTTTAAAACATTTTTCCATTATAGCTGGTTTACAGTTTTCCGTCAGTTTTTCAACTGTACAGCGTGGTGACCCAGTTACACATACATATATAGATTTGTCACAAGTGATTAAACATAGTTCCCGGTGCTATACAGCTGGATCTCCTTGCTTTTCCATCCAATAGTCTACAACTATTAACCCCAGACTCCCATCCCATCCCACTCCCTCCCCCACCCTCTTGGCACCCACAAGTCTGTTCTCCAAGTCCGTGATTTTCTTTTCTGTAAAAAGGTTCATTTGTGCAGACTGCTAAGTATGTGAAATGTGACTAGTGTGACCATGGGACTGCATTTTAAATTTTGTTTAAATTAAATTTAGATTCAAATAGCCACATGTAGCTAGTGGCTACTGTATTGCACAGTGCAGGTCCAGACATTGGGATGACTCACCCAAGGTGGTGTCAGATCTGCAGAGGAGACAGACTTAGCAGAGTTCTTGTTTCATACGCTTCCCATGCCAGTAATGGAATCAGAGAAAAATGGGCTCTCAAACATGCTTATAGAAGGCTGGCCAGGGCCCTGACCCCAAAATTGTGAACACAGGAGCAACTGCTGAGCAGGTACTTCTGAGTGCCTAGAACAGGTAAGACTGTATCAGTCAACTCACTTCCTGAGATAGAAAGAAGGAACTGTTTCCCCCAGTATTTCTTCTTTTTTCTTTTTTTCCTTTTTTTTTTTTTTTTTTTGCTTTCTAGGGCCGCACACACGTCACATGGACGTTCCCAGGCTAGGGGTCGAATTGGAGCTATAGCCGCCGGCCTACGCCAAAGCCACAGCAACACCAGATCCGAGCCATGTCTGCTACCTACCTACACCACAGCTCACGGCAACGCCAGATCCTTAACCCACTGTGCAAGGCCGGGGGTCGAACCCACAACCTCATCGTTCCTAGTCGGATTCATTAACCACTGCGCCATGACGGGAACTCCTCCCCCAGTATTTCTAAAAGAGCAGAAAATACCAATTTTGTGGCTAAAGCTAAGAAGCCTGTAAATAGGGGGAATAGTTCCCTTTATAATTATTGTGACTGCATGTTGTGCAGAGCATTTTCTTAATTTTATTTATTTATTTATTTATTTATTTATTTACTTTTTAGGGCCACACCCTCGGCATATGAAAGTTCCCAGGCTAGGGGTCAAATCGGAGCTATAGCTGCTGGCCTACGCCACAGCTACAGCAAAGCCAGATCCAAGCTGCATCTGCAACCTATACCCCAGCTCATGGCAGTAGTGGATCCTGGACCCACTGATCAAGACTAGGGATTGAACCCTCATCTTCATGGATGCTAGTTGGATTCGTTTCCGCTGCACTGCAGCAGAAACTCCTTCTTAATAAATTTTAAATTTTTGATGCCTTAATGATAAAGACGTTTATATTTTTTGCTTCATTCTACACTTTATATATGACCCTAGTTTTTTCCTTTTGTACTTGTGTATTTTTTTGCCATATAATTGGATGATTCTAAGTGTAGCTTATTTTTAGACAGAATGAAGACAGATGCTTTAAAACTATAATTAAAATAAAATGTTTTGTAAATCTCTGCCCTGAATTCAATATTACCTCATTTATATTGAACATGGCTTTTGGTAAGCTTATGGAAATTCAGCCGCTTCTTTGTAGTTCTTTTTTTTTTTTTTCTCATATTCTTTTCTTTGGGCTTAAACAGTAAAGGGAATCTTACCGAAGTAGCTTGTTTCTAGAAAGGAGAAAGTTGATATTTCTTTTGAAGCTTTCCCAGAGGACAGTCTTACTTTTAGCTTAGTAAAATGTACAATAATTGTGTGGTTTCATGGCGTGGGGGCATCCTGTTGTCCATGAATAACTGAGTGAATTTGAAATGACAGTACTTTGGAATCAGATCTTGCGTGTGGGAATTTGTGTTAAAGTCACCATCACATGTATAGCACCACCCAGCCCTTTATTGAAATAAACAATAGTTAGGCTTCTAAAGTTATCCACTGATGATATCCCTTCTCATCTGGTATAGTCAGCCTTTTAAAGAGTGACTTTAAAGACCCATGTATAATTATGGGATATGAGCAGTTACTTTAATGACCATGTAATTCATATCATGAGGATATAGCATATCTAAAGCAGCCTTCAATTAATTAGAAGAGGCTGTTTAATCTACATGTATAAAAATTTCAATTAAAACATCTTTGCTAAACTTCTTGTCCAATTTTATTTTATATAGTTCCATTGATTGGAACATCATTGAAAGTAGTTATTGCTTCGGAATAGTCAAGTATTGATTAAGCATTTACTGTGTGTCAGGCATGTGCTAAGTATTTTGTATGTATTATTTCATTTAATCCTCACAACAACCTGTGAAGATAGATGATGTCACTGGTTTACACTGGTTTACAGCTGTCAAATCTTCCCCGGACCTCAGGTCTCTGGTCTGGGGTTTGTATTACCTGTCTCAGTGTGCTATGAAGATTAATTGAGGTAATATATACCCACTTTGAAGTAAGTACTCAATAAATGATAGCTGCTATTCTTGTTGTTTTTGATTTCATGTTTTAAACAGATAATGTTTCTTAGGTTTCAAAAATGTAAAAGATATTATACAGTGAAAAATCTCGCCGCTTCCTGTCCACTTATCTAGTGACTGCTATACCCATTTTACTGATTTTAGGTCTTGCAGAGTATCCATATGCTTATTTTTTTCACCTTTTACGCAAAATGTAATATTTTGAAATTTAACCCTGTTTCAGAGCTTGCCTTTTTTTTACTTAACAATATAACTTGGCAGTCTGTCTATATTTTGTGCCCAGGTATTTTTCCGTTTTTTCTTACTGCTGCATAATATTCCCTTGTTTGGAAACATTATAATTTATTTAGCCAATTCCCTGTTAATAGAAACTTGAGTTGTTTCTAATATTTTGCTATTATAAACAATACAGCAGTGAATAATCTTGTACTTAGGTCATTTTGCATGTGTGCAATTATATATGTAGGATAAATTCCAAGAAACAGAATTGCTAAGTCAAAGGGAATATGCATTTGTGATTTTCGTAAGTATTGCCAAGTTGCCCTCCATAGGGATTGTGCCCATTACACCACTACCAGCAATATATGAGAGTGTGTGTTTCCTCACAGCTTCACCACAGAATTTATCAAATGTTGGAATTTTGCCAATCTAATAGGTGAAAAGTTAATCTGTTATTTTAATTTGCATTTCTCTTATGAGTGAGATTAAGCTTTTCATTTGCTTAAGAACCTTCGCAGTTTTGTAAACTTCCCAGATACATTGGATTCTTGATCAATTTCTTATTTTCTAGGAGTTCTTTATATGTTAAGGGACATTAGTCCAGTTTCTTGTGTATCTTTTGACTTTGGATTTTATGAACTATACATACATTTTTTTTTTTTTCTTTAGGGCTGCACCTGCGGCATATGGAAGTTCCCAGGCTAGGGGTTGAATCAGAGCTGTAGCTGCAGCCGTATGCCACAGCCACAGCAGTGTCAGATCCAAGCCTCATCTGTGGTCTGCACCGCAGGTTGAGGCAGCACTGGATCATTAACCCCCTGAGCCAGGCCAGGGGTGGAATGTGCATCCTCGTGGATACTAGTAGGGTTCTTAACCCACTGAGCCACAATGTGACTCCCCTCCTTTTTTTTTTTTGCCTTTTGTCATTTTAGGGCCGCACCCGCGGCATGTGGAGGTTCCCAGGCTAGGGGTCCAATCGGAGCTGTAGCCACTGGCTTACGCTGCAGCCACAGCAACGCAGGATCCGAGCCGCATCTGCGACCTACACCACAGCTATGGCAACGCCAGATCGTTAACCCACTGAGCAAGGCCAGGGATCGAACCCGCAACCTCATGGTTCCTAGTCGGATTCGATAACCGCTGTGCCACAACGGGAACTCCTCCCCTCCTTTTTTAATGTAGTGAAATTTATCTTTTTTTCTTTCATATGTTCAGGATTTTGAATTCCTTTGTTTGGGGAAGTGTTTTTCATATGTCTTGGATATTTCTTAAGTTTATTCCTAGGTGTTTGCAGTTAGTGCTGTTGTAAATAGTCTTATTTTCTGTTACGTTTCTAATTGTTTGTGTATATGAAGCTTGCTGATTTCTGTGTTAATTTTGTATTCCTTGACATTTCCAAATTTTCTATTTATAAGTAGTTTTTCATTAGTTCTTATATGGTTTCCATATATGCAAGAATATTATTAACATACAGTAATATATAGAATAACATAGTGATTTATTTTTACCTCTCTCATTTCCATTTTTATATCTGTTTTCTCTTGTCTAGTGTTGTTATTGTTACCAGTATTACCACTACCACAGTACTTGATAGTAAGCAAAAACCTGGCATTAAGTAAATGTTCTCGCTTTAAAAATTGCAAGATGTAAATATCTCTAAAATGTAGCTACCCAATGTTTATACTAAACAGAAGATGTTAAGAAAAATTTTAATGAGTGAAAAAGGGAGGGGGAGTTGAAAATGTCGTCGCCTTCTAGTGATCCTTTCCTGAAGTGTATATAAGAGCCCATGTTAAATAGGATTGGGGTTTGTTTTAGTTTTTGCCATTGCTAGAAAAGTATCATTGAGATGTGTATTTTGAGTGATTATGGGTCTTTTCTTCCTTATAAATCACTTGGGGAGTTCCCCTTGTGGCTTAGTGGTAACGAACCTGACTAGTATGCATGAGGATGCAGGTTTGATCCCTGGCCATGAACTGCAGTGTAGGTTGCAGACGCTGCTTGGATCTGGCCTTGCTGTGGCTATGGTGTAGGCCGGCAGCTGCAGCTCCGCTTCAGCCCCTAGCCTGGGAACTTCCTTATGCTGCAGATGCAGCCCTAAAAAGACAAAAGAAAAGATATCACTTGGTATTCTTTTTTCTTGTACCCTGGAGAAAAATTAGTGCTTGATGATATACCCTAAGATTATGTCTTTTTGTTCTACAGATAATAACTATGCATTTTATTAAATGTAGAGGAACATTTGAATTAACAACTTAAATTAGTTTAAGGTTTTTACAGAGCTTAAATTTAGCATGAATTTTGAATTATTTTCCTGCTACCTTTCTGTTTCTTGATTCATAGTGATCCTATAATGAGTTGTCTCTAGCATTCAAACTTTTACTGTAAGAGGGCTTTTTTTTTTTTTGATCTGTAAATGATAGAGAACCAAGAAGAATTTGAAGGAGGAAAGAGTATGAAGGAAAAATTAAGAGTTCTAGTACATAATGCATTTTTCTTTCCCTCCCTCTGTACCTTCTTCCGTCAGTCCTCAAAGAAACTTGTTGGTTGCTTGAGAATGAAATATTTTAAAGATATAAATAGTTGTACAATGGTCTCTCATGTACCATCCAGTTTGGGAGGAAGAACAGTACTTTTTTTTTTTTTTTTGCTACAGCCATGGGATATGGAGGTTCCCAGGCTAGGGGTCCAATCGGAGCTACAGCTGCCAGCCTATACCACAGCCACAGCAATGCAGGATCTGAGCCTGTCTGCGACCTACACCACAGTTCTCAGCAACTCCAGATCCTTAACCCAATGAGCGAGGCCAGGGATCGAACCCTCAACCTCACGATTCCTAGTCAGATTCGTTTCCGCTGCACCATGACAGGAACTCCTACTTTTACTTTTGAAGTCCCCTCTGTATCTTCCTTGCTCTGTTTCCACTCATGGAAGGTATCTTTAATTCTCTTGCTTGTCCCATGTGTTTGTATTCCTTAACAAAACAGTTTTGAACTTCATATAAATGTAATTATGCTTTAAATATTCTACTGTAACTTTGTTCTCAAGATTTTGTCTCTGAGATTCATCCATATTAATGCCTATAGCTCTAGTTAATTCATTGTTCAAGTATACTGTAATTTATTTGTCCTGTTGTTGATGAACATTTGGGTTGTTGACAGTTTTTTCTGTTACAAACAGTATTGTTTCTAAATATTTTACATGTGCAAGAATTACCCCAAAAGCAGAGGCTGAAAACTTTTTTGACCATAAATCACATATAAGAGATACATTTTACATCCTGACCCAGTACAATACACACAGAAGTGAGTTCACATATAGATATATGATACAGTTGAACAAAATTTTCCTTGAAGAATACTTACCAGTACCAAGTGCAAATGCACCCTGATTTTTTTTTTTTTATTCTAATGTAGTCTAATCTATTTCCTTTTTTTTTTCTTTTGCCATACCCATGTCATGTGGAACTTCCTGGGCCAGGGATCTAACTTGTGCCCCACTAGTGACAATACAGGATCCTTAACCTGCTGAGCTACCAGGGAACTCCTAGTCTATTTCATTTTATAAAAAATGGTAATCAAAATTGGCTAAATTGGTATTTTTCAACCCTCGGGACCATGGTTTGAAAACTTCTGTTCCAGAATAATTGCAGATGTGGAATTACAAGATCATAGCATATGTGTGCAACTTCAGCCTTAATAGATAATGCTAAATTGTTTTCCAAAGTAGTTACTCCCATTTACACTCCATCCAGCAGTAAGGATCCCACTTATCCCATCTGACTTAATTTTTTTCATCTTGCAAATGTAAAATCATCTCATAATTTGAATTTGTATTTCTCAGATTTTAATTGAGATTGACCATCTTTTGTGTATGTTGGTTATTCATGTTTGCAGGTCTGTGAAGTACTTGTTCTCGTCTTTTGCTCATTTTTATTTATCATTTCATACTGATTTGAAAGAATGTTTAAAAATGTATTTTGGATAGTAACCATTTTAATGTATTTGGATACTAACTGTTCTGTGGCAGATATGTTCTCCCAATTTGTGTCTTGTCTTTTTTATATTTATGGTGTTTTGTTTTTGTTTTTGCTTTTTTAGGGCCTCACCCAAGGCATATGGAGGTTTCCAGGCTAGGGATCAAATCAGAGCTACAGCTGCAGGCCTGCGCCACAACCACAGCAATGCCAGATCTGAGCCGTGTCTACAACCTACACCACAGCTCATGGCGAGGCCAGGGATCAAACCCTCATGGTTCCTAGTTGGATTCATTAACTGCTGCACCACAACGGGAACTCCTGTGGTGGTTTTTTTGATAAGCCGAAATTTTTTTTTTCTCTTTTCTGTTTATGGCTGCACCTGCAGCATATGGAAGTTCCCTGGCTAGGGGCTGAATCAGAACTAGGGCTGAGGCCTGTGCCACAGCCAGGGCAGTGCTGGATCCAAGCAGCATCTGCAACCTACACCGCAGCAAGACCAGATCCTTAACCCACTGAGTCACAACAGGAACTCCAGAAATTCTTATTTTTAATATTAAATTTATGAGTCTTGTACTTTATTATTTAAACCTTCTGTGTCTTGTTTAAGAAATTCTTCTTTACCCTAAGAGCATAAAGATATTTTCCTATATTTTTTAAAATTTTATAATTAATCTACCTGGAATGTATTTTGTTTTTAAATATGTGGTGTGAGGTAAAGGTCCAATTTCATTTTTTTCCTGGATGGTTAATCATATGTCTTGACATTATTTATTAACGTTTCACCTTTTCCTGCTGATCTGGGATGCTATCTCAGTAATACATCAAATTTCCCTCTGTGCGCGCCCCTGTTTCTTGACTCTCTCTTCTGTTCTGGTGGTTTGTTTTTCCCCAGGTTAATATCACACTTTTAATTATTTCATACTTAAAACAATTTCTGATAGCTAGTGAATCGTGCCCCCTCAGCCTCCTTTTTTTATCCGCAAATGTCTTATGTATTGTGACCCACTTACTGCCCTTGCATATGAGTTTTGAAATTGCTTGTAAAGGTTTTCAAAAATTCCTATTGAGATTTTGATTAAAATTGGACCAAATTTGTAGATCAATTTGGACTATCATTATCATTTTGATATGGTTACCATTTTGAACATGATTTATCTCTCCATTTATTTAAGTAATGTAGAATGTCCTTCATGAGATTTTGTAATTTCTCCAGAGAAATCTTATATGCCTTTTGTTAGATTGAATCACACATAGTTACTACATTTTGATTCTCTTCTCAATATCTTTTAAATCCCAGTGTCTTCCTGTTTGTTGCTAGTATTTAGAATGACAGTTGATTCTTCTACATTAATTTAATTTCAACAACCATAATATACTCTTATTAATCATATTTTTTGTACCTTTTTTGGTAGTCCGTGGTGTCAAGTCATTTGCAAGTAATGATAGTTGTATTATTTTCTTTCCAATCCTTGTGCTTTTATTTCTTTTTCTTTCCTTACTCAGCTGGCTAAGACCTTTAATACCATCCTGAAAAGAGGTAGTCTTGTCTTGTTCCTGATATTAAAGGAAATATATTCATTATTTCAGATATTTGTTGTTTGGTAGATGGTTTATGTTGGATTAAGAAATGTCCTTGTTATTCCTAATTTGCTAATATTTTTATTTTTATTTATCTTTATTTTTTAATTTAATTTTATTTTTGCTTTTTAGGGCTGCACCCATGGCACATGGAGGTTCCCAGGCTAAGGGTCAAATCGGAGCTGTAGCCGTTGACCTATGCCACTTGCCACAGCCACAGCCACAACAACATCAGATCCCGTCACCATCTGTGACCTACACCACAGCCCATGGCAACGCTGGGTCCTTAACCCACTGAGCGAGGCCTTGTATTGAACCTGCAACCTCATGATTTCTAGTTGGATTAGTTTCCACTGAGCCATTACAGAAACTCCCACTAATATTTTTAAATCACAAGCAAATGTTGAATATATTGATTTTTTAAATGTATTTATGCACACTACAGTATTATTTTTCTCCTTTAATGTCTTAATCTGATTAATTTATATTCATTTATTTTCTTCCTGTAGCCAGTTTTGCAATTGATAAGATAAATTCAACTTTGGTCATCACATATCCTCAATTTTATTTATTTTATTTTATTTTGTTTTTTAATTCTCTCTCTCTTTTTTCTTTTCTTTTCTTTTTTTTTTGTCTTTTTAGGGCCACACCTGCGGCATATGGAAGTCCCAGGTTGAATCAGAGCTCTAGCTGCTGGCCTATGCCATAGACACAGCAACTGGGGATCCGAGCCCCATCTGCGACCTACACCACTGCTCATGGCAATGCTGGATCCTTAACCCACTGAGCGTGGCCAGGATCAAAGCTGCATCCTCATGGATACTAGTTGGGTTCGTTAACTGCTGAGCCAGGATGGGAACGCCGTATCCTTGTTTTTATACACTGCTGGATTGGTTTGCTAATTTTTAAGGGTTTTTGCATCGTTGTGTACATTGGCCTGTGATATTCCTATCTTATACTCCCAGGTGTTGATATCAAGGTTTGGTAGCCTCATAAAGTGATTTAGGAATTGTTGTTTTTTAGTACTGTTGGATAGTATGGGTAATAAGAACACTGTCTATATTTTGAATGTTTGGTAGAACTTGTTAATAAAACTGATTGTCACAGATTGGGTTTCCCTGGGCAACAGACCCTGAGATGGAGATGAGCATGCAGGCAATTTGTCAGAGAGTGCTTTTTAAATCATCATCTACTGGGAGAAGAGAAGGAAACGGGATTGGGTAGAAGGAGATGTTGGACAGTAGCACTTACATCAGGGAGCATTCTGAAGCTAAGATGGTCCTTCGGAGGTGTCCCAAGTTGGGGTAAGGAGACCAGGCCTTAATATTTCTGCATTTACCATGCCACTCTATCCTTTGTGCTGCTTATGTTTACTTGATCCATGTAAATAAATATGAATTTACTGGGATGGCTCCTCCATCTCTCTGGTGGGCTTCTGGGTTTTTGGGAAACTTATATAAGGAAAGTTCATAGAATAAACTGTAGTCCCCATTTCTGCAGCTGATCTTGAGGCCAGAACTGATACTTATATCCCTCTTCAAGTATCCGTTCTAGTCCCTTCAGTCTCAGTTAGTGTGTCCTCTGGTCTCAGTGGCTTTTAGGATATGATGGCCCAGACCCTTCTCCCTGAATCTGAGCCCCTGCCTACTTTTCAAAGGATTTAGCTGCTTTATTTGTCTGTTTACCATCAAAACTGGGCAAAAGTAACAAAACATGCCCACATGGATTTACTGGCCAGAGCTGTTCCTTCTTGATGCCATTGTCTAATAGCAGCCCTACCTTGTCCTAATGAGAGTCAATTACTGTTGTCAGGATAGTGATTTTTCTTCTTGCCTGATGTCCCTTGACACGAGGAGCCTGACCAGCAAACATAGTTTAACCTTTGGTGGGACTTTTGCTATATGTCTCCTCTGTCTCTTGATAGAAGTGTTTTGCATTTGGGAGCCAGGTTCTTTAAATCCACAGAGCCCCAAATTCTAGAGATAGAAAGCATAAATTCCTCAAGTGGGTCACTAGGAATAATGGTTAATGAGGCCTCTCTTGCTTCCTCTTCTTAGTTCCTAAAACCATGTATCTTACCTAGTGGGGATGTAATACTGTATAATGGTTGTTGATATTTTGCATATGTATTGTGTCCTAGATATAGCATTCCAGCCTCACAGGGAGCTATCTCTGAGCTAGTGCCTTATTTGTACCTGTAATAGCTTGTTCTGTCACTGTTAGACTGAAGGCTTTCTGGTAGTGTGGTGTGTGATAGAACCAAACCAATCCTGTGGTTATATGCTAGTACCACATCTCCTTTTGCTGTGAAGTGGGCCTCTCAGTCTGGTACCATGGTATGTGGACTTCCATTTTGCTGGATTAAACACTGCTGGCTGAAGCCTTACTGGCAGGAAAGGTAAATCCATACTTGAACATGTGTTGACCTCTTCCAAAACCATTTTCAGAGTAGAAGAAGTCTAGTACATTCATCTTGCCACCAAATGGCTCATTGGTCTCCTTAAAGGTTGATGGTCTATTGGAAACTCAGTGTTGTTCTCTGTTGCTGTCAGGTTGGATATTTTTGACAGTGGGTGGTAGCAGTATCAGCCTTGGTGAATGGGAGATCAGGCTTTTGGGTGCATCTGTAGCCCCAGTCTTTGTTATCATGGCTACTCTGTTTATGTGTCTGCAGTGCCAGCACTGGGGAGACCAGTAACAAAGACTGCCCAAAGACAGAAGAAATCTGTGTTGGGAGTCCCCAGAACAGTGATTCACGAGGAGGACTCACAGGACTCAGCATATAAATTGTGCTCATGTCTTTAAAGTATACAAAACATGATCAACACAGGGAAAAGCATAGTGGGCAAAGCCTAGAGGAAACCAGGTACACACTTCTAAGAGTCCTCTTCCAGTGGCATCACAGTAGATGTGCTTACTCGCCCAGCAGCAAGGTCTGTCAGCGTGGATAAAACAGCTGTGGAGACTTATTGGAAACTCAGTGCCCAGGGTTTCTGTTGGAGGCTCTTCACCTGGACACCCTCTGCCTAGCACGCACCAAATTCCTGAGTCCTAGAAGGAAGGCAGGTGTTCAGTGTAAACCATGTCGTTTGCACAGTTTAGGCACACTGAGCTACTCTTATCAGTTACTGTAGCGAGAACTCTCCTAAGGCCCATGTTCCCAAGGGTCTACAAATTTTAACTTACTGACACATCTCCTTCCACGCAGAGGAGCTGAACAAATACATTGTCCAAACTCTGGCTATTGGGGAGTTCCCTTGTGTACAGTGGATTAAGGATATGGCATTGTCACTGCAGTGGCTTGGGTTGCTGCTGTGGTGTGGGTTCAGTCCCTGGTCTAGGAACTTCCACATTCTGTGGGTGTGGCCAAAACAAACAAACTCTGGCTATTGGGAAGACTTCCTGTCACTGTTGTCTTTTAAAGCCACACCTGAGTGGGGCTGTATTGTAGCCATGGTCCATTTTCAGCTTCAGCAATGTCCAACATTTTTGAACTGTTGGCATTCCTCTTTCTCAGTTCATGATTGCCTGACTAAATGGCCATAGGTCTTTTTCTGGAAAATCATTAAAGCGTTTACTTGCTGTGGTGTTATGGTTCCTTCTTCCTGTAGTTTTATCTTGTGATCTCACATTTTTTGATGTGTTTGCCTCTAGATATTTCTAATTTCTCATATGTCTTTTCTGACACATAAGTTATTTATGAGTGTTTCTAAATTTCCAAACCTAGAAGGTTTTTCTAACTTATCTGTTTGATTGGATTTTAATTTGTTTTGTGGTTAGAAGTGGTCTGCTGATACCAGTTACTTGAGATCTCTTGAGCATGATTTTATGCCCACTAATGTAAGTCACTTTTTTTTTTTTTTTAATGGCTGCGCATGAGGCATATGGAAGTTCCCGGGATAGGGTCAAATTGGGTTTGCAGCTGCCAGCCTATGCCACAACCATAGCAACACGGGATCCGAGCCTCATCTGCCACACTGTAGCAGAGGACAGAGATTGAATCCACATCCTCAGGGATATTGGTTGGGTTCTTAACCCACTGAACCACAATGGGAACTCCTCTAAGTCCTTTTCGTAAATATTACCTGTAACCCTGGAAAGGAGGCCGGAACAACTGCTGCTGTTGGTCGCAGAACTCTAAATATATCCATTAGGTCAAGCCTATTAAAATCTGTATCTTTATTTTTGTTTGCCTAATCTATCAGTTAGACAAAGATACATTAGAATCTTCCCCTATGTGAATAGATTGCTTACTTTCTCTTGTAGTTTTTATAAATTTTCCTTTATATTTTTTGAGGTTATGTTTTTAGGCTCATACAAGTTCAGAATTGCTATTTCTTCCTATTGAGTTGAACCATTTGTCATTTGTGATTCTGTTTCTAGTGAACTCTTCCCACTACTTTTTTTATGTAGGTATACCAGTTCCATTTGGTTAATGTTTGCCTAATATATATGCAGCTTCATTTATGTTTTGAGACATAGATCCTCCCCCCTGTTTTTCCTCTTTGCGTTTCATTGGGCTGAGTCTGGAGTAGTGTCTTTCATTAGTTCTGGAAAACTCTCAGCTACTCTCTTTTCAGATATTGCCTCTACCATTTATTTTTCTTTGCTCTTTGAAATTCTAGATAACCTTGTTAGGATATTCTGCTTTATCCTCCATATCTCTCAACCTTTTTTTATATTTTCTATCTCTGTGTCTCTTTGTGTTGCATTCTAGGTAATTTCTTCAACTCTGTCTTCCAATTCATATATTTTCTCTTCAGCTGTGGAACCCATACTTTTGCAATTTTTTTCATTTCTAGAAGTCCCTTTTTGATCTTCTGAACATCTGTTTGGTAATATTAAAAACTTTTTATTATGAAACATTTAGTAATGATTTACTTAGTGATAATAGTTCATTGAACACTCATACCTACCACCCATATCCATTAATTGGTAACATTTTTCTATATTTGCTTTATTTGTGTTTTATTTAGCCATTTCAGAATTGCCATTCACACTTAAATACTTCAGCTTATATCTCCTAAGGGATCATGACATCCTCTTACTCAGCCACAATATCAGATCACATCTTGGATAATGTTTTATAGTCTCTTGTTCCCACCCATTCTTTTATTACTTTAAACTTTTTCATTAAACATTTATTTTGTATTCTGTTTCTGCTCATTCTGTTAACTCTAGTCTTTTATATGATGCTTTCTATGTTTTATGATTTGGGGCTGTAACAATTCATTTCTTGCCACTTTCTCTGTTGGAATTATTTGAGTCATATAGGTTCCTCCTGAGAGGTTTGTTTGCTTCTGCCTGGTACCTAGGAACACTGCCAGCCCAGAACAACTTTAAATTCTTGGTTTGAGTCTTTCTGATCTATCAGGTAATGTGAATTTTATATAAAAATAGTATATGAATATGAATTTTTTTTGGCTTTTTTTGTCGTTTTAGAGCTGCACCCATGGCATGTGGAGGTTTCCAGGCTAGGGGCCTAATCGGAGCTACAGCTGCCAGCCTACACCACAGCCATAGCAACGTGGGATCCGAGCCACGTTTGCAACCTGCACCGCAGCTCACGTAACCTATTGAGCGAGGCCAGGGATCGAACCCACAACCTCATGGTTCCTAGTCGGATTCATTTCCATTGAGCCACAATGGGAACTCCAATGAATATGAAATGTTGGATTGGTATTATAAAGTCTCAGGAAAAACAAAAAACATTTTTTTGGACAGGTATTTTTCCTCATTGGGTGGGGAGCCTTAATTCTTTTTTTTTTTTTAATTATAGTTGATATACAATGTTCTATCAATTTCTGCTGTACAACAAAGTGACTCAGTCATATATATATATATATATATATATATGCACATGTGTGTGTGTGTGTGTGTATATATATATATATATATATATATATATATATGTTCTTTTCATCACATTATCCTCCATCATGTTCCATCATGAGTGGCTATAGTTCCCTGTGTTATACAGCAGGATCTCACTTCTTATCCACTCCAAATGCAATACTTTGCATCTACTAACCCCAAATTCCTAGTCCATCCCACTCCTGCCACCTTCCCCTCGGCAAGCACAAGTCCATCCTCCATGTCCATGAGTTTGTTTTTTTTCTGTAGATAGGTTCATATTTGTCATATGTTAGCCTTAATTCTGATAAACTCCCACATGTAGGTCTTTTCAGTTTCAGCTTTATTATAGATCATGGATGGAGTATCCTGTATATATAGCTGGCTAAGAAAGCAGGCACTTGATATCACCTTACTTGGCAAATATCATGATCAAGGCAAAAACTATATTCTGTTTCTCTTTCTGTGTTTCCCTTTTCACTTAATTTTTGGGCGTTTGTGAATTCCTTAAACACTTGCCAGCCTATTGGGTAAAATAAATGTGTTTATATTTCATATATATATATATATATATATAATGTTAACAAACTCTTTAGTTTGTTTTGGCTGTGCCTGCGGTGTACAGAAGTTCCTGAGTCAGGGACCAAACCCACACCACAGCAGCGACCCAAGTTGCTGCAGTGACAATACCAGATCCTTAGCCCACTGTGCCGTAAGAAAATGTTTAGTTGTTTTCTTTTAATTATTAATTAATTAGTTTATTTATTTATTTATTTGCTTTTTGGGGCCATACCCATGGCATATGGAAGTTCCCAGGCTAGGGGTCAAATTGTTGCCTCAGCCACAGCAACGCAGGATCCGATCCGTGTCTGCGATCACAACAGTGCCGGATCCCTGATCCACCGAGCAAAGCCAGGGATCTAACCCACATCCTCATGTATACTAGTTGGATTCGTTTCCACTGAGCCATGACAGGAACTCCCTAGCTGTTTTCTTCTAGGTGGTTGGTCAGTATACATACTTTGGTATGTTGCTGAAATAGAAGTCCTTCATTAAAAAAATTTTTTTTCCCTTTTAGGGCTCTACCTGTGGTATATGGAAATTCCTGGGCTAGGGGTCCAATTGGAGCTGAAGCTGCCAACCCACACCACAGCAATGCCATATCAAGCTCCAACTGTGATCCACACTGCAGCTTGTGGCAATGCTGGTTAAGGAACCCACTAAGTGAGGCCAAGGATCAAACCTGCATCTTCATGGATATTAGTCAGGTTCTTAACTTGCTGAGTCACAATGGGAACTCCAGTAAATATTTTTTAATGTGTTATCTTAAATGCTGTGGAAAAAGTACTTATTATAGGAAGAAGAAAAAGGAGACAACTTACACATAACGTATATCGTGGCTCTTGATTTTATGAAAATGTTGATTCAAAACATAATGCAAGGCTCCCCGCTCCCAAAGCTTTTAAAATACATTGGCTTTGGAAGTTCCCATCATGGCTAAGCAGTAATGAACCTAGCTAGTACCCATGAGGATGCAGGTTCAATCCCTGGCTCATTCAGTGGGTTAAGTAAGGATCCCTCGTTGCTGTGACTGTGATGTAGGCTGGCAGCTATAGCTCCTATTCCACCCCTAGCCTGGGAACTTCCATATGCTGTGGGTGCGGCCCAAAAAAGACCAAAAAAAAAAAAATTGGTTTTGGAGGGAATTACGGTAGTTGTAAATATTGTGATCTTTTTAGTCAGTCAGACCTGTGTTTCCATCTGATTTCTCTCACTAGCTGTGTGACCTTTGACAATTTCTTTAACTTCTTAGCAGTTTGTTTGTAAGGTGGAGTGAGGGCAGTTTTGAAGATCAGAAGAGATTAATATGTGTAGAGGGCTCAGTTTAGTGCCTAATTAAATGTTAGCGCTCTCTCTCTCTCTTTTTTTTTTATTTTTTATTTTTAGGGCCATACCCGCAGCATGTGGAGGTTCCTAGGCTAGGAGTCAAATCGGAGCTGTAATTGCTGGTCAGTGCCACAGCAACTCGGGATCTGAGCCATGTCTGCGACCTACATCACAGCTCACAGCAATGCTGGATCCTTAACCCACTGAGCAAGGAGGCCAGGGATCAAGCCTGCGTCCTCATTGATACTAGTCAGATTTGTTTCCGCTGAGCCACGATAGGAACTCCAAGTGTTAACTCTTTTTAATTTTTGTTATTCTCTTTCTATAAGTGGTCATGGTGCAATACAGAGTGTTAAATGAAACATCTCCTGTTGCACATGTAATAGTGTAAGATGGAGTATGGGTACGTGGGAGACAAAAACCATAAAGGGAAAAACAAGAAAGGCACTACAAGGTTAGAAGATGAGAAGGAAGGTAGTAAGCTTGACAGGTGACCAAAGCCAAAGCCAGGAGACCCCCTGGCTCCCTCCACTTTCCAAGAGCAAGATTTCATAAGGATATTCTCCAGTCTTGGCATTTTTCCCCCCAGTATTCTGTTCAGTTAGTTGTGCATCCCTACACCTTTAGGTCAAAGGGAACTCTCACTTCCTGTGGCCCAACAGAGCTGCCTAGGGTGCTTTAGGAGAAGGAGGCTTGTTCTCTTCTATAGGGATCTCAAGGGTGGTTAAGGGAATATTCATTTTTCGATAGGTGAACAAGTAACCATTTGGTATCCACAGGGTTCTGAAAGTACCTTTTAGGAAAGAGATACAGTTGCATTCTTTTGAACAGAAAAATTTATAATCAACAGGGATACAGAAATATATGTACCATGCAGCATCAGCATATATTAGATAGTATAAAGCCTTTAGACTTTTTTCTTCCTCCCCATGGTATGACTCAATCTAATTCTTATATAACTTTTTCATTAGACTCCACTCTGGAGCATTAGAAATAAGAGGGAATTGTGTAGCCCACTTCTATCTAATCTTTTGCTCTGTATTTTTGCATGCCAAAAGATAAGAAAAGTGTGTCTTATTCATTGTCTTTGTATATTTCTCTTGGTACTAGTATTGTCACTTTGGCTTTTTAGTAAAGGAAATTGGCTTATTTGAAACGTTTATCTTAATCGTCTGTGGAAATATCAGTTTACAGGAAGGTTAAGGCAGCTCGTTTAGACTCCTCTCAGAGTCTCTGCTGCAATCCTTGGAAAGGAAACCCCAGGGAAACCCCTGAGCACAAGGCTTTGGAAGACCAGTGGCTGTGCAGAAGACAACACTCCAGATGCTTTATCAGGTGCTGTCTAGAGAGAAGAAATAATGGTTTGAAGGCGAAAATGCTGATGTCTCCACTTTCACAACTTAGCACAAACATCTTCTTTATCTTTGGTGGATTTTGGTACCACAGAGGCAGCTCCAAGAAGCCTTACATGCAAGTGTGATTGCTTTTAGAATTCAGGCTTTGAAAACATGGCATTTGGGGGTTTTCTTGAATTCCTTTTTAAAGGGAATGGATTCATAGCATCCACTGTGAGTGCCATTTACCTTTGTGTGATGACTTGTTTACTGTTTACATCAAAGGATTCAGGAAGTAAGAGAGGTATACATAAATAGATAAATGAACAAACAAATAAAAAGCTTCACTGTCTTTGTCACATAGCAAAAAGGCTTGACTATAACATAATGGGAACACAGCAGCTATTTGATTACAACTTTAGGATTTTTCCTGGAAACTTTGAAGCTTGTCTGATTTTTTTTCTATTTTAAATAATTCTTTGACATGGGAGAAGTATCCTAGAATGCTCTGGTTGCAGTGGGACTTTGCAAGTCACTGTAGGCACCCGTCACTCGCTCGTGCTCTCGCGCGCGCTGTCTCTCGCGTGCGCTCTCCCTCTCTCTCTCTCTCTCTCTCTCTCTCTCTCTCTCTCTCTCTGTGCTTGCTTGCCCAAGGGCGTGACCATTCTTTGGATGGCCCAGAAAATGATTTGTAAATTAGTTGCTTCTTGCCCTCATTCACTGTTTTGTTTGTTTTGTTTTTGAACCATCCTAACCATTTTCAAATGTGCAGTTTAGTGGTTTTAGGTACATTCATAATGTTATGTAAGCATCACTACCATGTGTCTCCATAAAGCTTTTCATCTTGTAAAACTGAAACTTTATGCTCAATTAACAATACTTCCCCATTCTCCCCTCCCCCCAGTCCCTTACAACCACCCATTCTACTTTCTGGCTCTGTGAATTAACTAAGCATCTCATGTAAGTGGAATCATACAGTATTTTTTTTTATATTTTATTGGTGTATAGTTGACTTATAATATAGTTTCAGTTTAGTTTCAGGTGTACAGCAAAGTGAATCAGTTATACACATACATGTATCCATTCTTTTTCAGATTCTTTTCCCATATAGGTTATTTCAAAGTAGAGAGTAGATATCCCTATGCTATACAGTAGGTCTTTGTTACTTACCTGTTTTATATATAGTAGTGTGTGTATATGTTAATCCCAACTTTCTAATTTATCCCTCCCCCTATTGTTTCCTCTTCGGTAACTATAAATTGATTTCAAAATCTTTGAGTCAGTTCTGTTTTGTGAATAAGGTCTTTTGTATCATATTTTATTAGATTTCACATATTAGTAGTCTCATATGTATGATATTTACCTTTTTCTGTCTGAATTACTTAACTTTTTATGATAATCTCTGGGTCCATCCATGTTGCTGCAAATGGCATTATTTTATTCTTTTTTATGACTAATATTCCATATATGTACCACATCTTTATCCATTCTTCTGTTGATGGACATTTAGGTTGCTTCTATGTCTTGGCTCTTGTAAATAGTGCTACAGTGAACATTGAGGTACACGTAATCTTTTTGAATTATAATTTTCTCCAGATATATGTCCAGGAGTAGGATTGCTGGATCATACAGTAGTTCTTTATTTAGATTTTTAAGGTTTGTCTGATTTTGGAGATGGTAGCCTCATAGAATGAGCTTAGGAGTGTTCCTTCCTCTGCAGTTTTTTGGAAGAGTTTCAGAAGGATAGGTGTTAACTTTTTGCTAAATATCTGATAGAATTTGTCTGTGAAACATCTGGTCCTAGACTTGATTTTTTGGTTGTTTTTTTTTTAATTATTATTTATTTTATTTATTTTGCTTTTTATGGCTGCACCCGCGGCATATGAAGGTTTCCAGGCTAGGGGTCCAATCAGAGCTACAGCTGTGCGCCTACACAACAGCCACAGCAACATCAGATTCAAGGTGCATCTGCCACCTACACCACAGCTCAGGGCAACTCCAGATCTTTAACCCACTGAGTGAGGCAAGGGATCAAACCCGCAACCTCATGGTTCCTAGTCGAATTTGTTTCCATTGTGCCATGACAGGAACTCCTATTTTTGGGTAGTTTTTTTAAAATCACAATTTCAGTATCAAAACTTGTGATTGATCTATTCATATTTTCTATTTCTTCTTGATTCAGTCTTGGAAGATTGTACCTTTGTAAGAATTTGTCCATTCCTTCTAGGTTATCCATTTTTTCAGCATATAGTTGCTTGCAGAAGTCTCCTGTGATCCTTTGTATTTCTGTGGTGTCAGTTGTAATTTTACCTTTTTCATTTCTGATTTTACTGATTTGAGCCATATTCCGTTTTTTCTTCATGAGTCTGGTTAAAGGTTTATCAATTTAGTTTATCTTTTTAAAGAACCAGCGTTTAGTTTCGTTGACCTTTTCTATTGTTTTCTTCGTCTCTATCTCATTTGTTTCTGCTCCTATCTTTATGATTTCTTTCCTTCTATTAACTTGGGGTTTTGTTCTTTCTCTAGTTGCTTTAGGTGTAAGTTTAGGTTGTTTATTTGGAATTTTTCTTGTTTCCTGAAGTAGGCTTGTCTTGCTGTAAAACTATGTTTCCTATTAGAACTGCTTTTGCTGTGTCCCATAGGTTTTGGATTGTTTCTTTGTTGCCATTTGTCTCTAGGTACTTCTTGATTTCCTCTTTGATTTCTTCAACAATTCATTTGTTGTTTAGTAGCATATTGTTTAGCCTCCTTGTATTTGTGTTTTTTGCAGCTTCTTTCTTGTGGTTTATTTCTAGTCTCATAGCCTGGTTGGAAAAAAATGCTTGATATGGTTTCAGTTTTCTTATATTTACTGAGGCTTGATTTGTGGCTTCAGATGTCACCTGTCCTGGAGAATGTTCCATGTGCA
Source organism: Catagonus wagneri (assembly GCA_004024745.2). Classification (NCBI taxonomy): domain Eukaryota; kingdom Metazoa; phylum Chordata; class Mammalia; order Artiodactyla; family Tayassuidae; genus Catagonus; species Catagonus wagneri. The sequence goes on from PVHT021183634.1 coordinate 6,758,647, forward strand.
CTTGAGAAAAATGTGTTTTGCTTTCAGATGGAATGTTTTATAAATATCAGTTAGGTTTATCTGGTGTAATGTGTCATTTAAAGCCTGTGTTTATGTATTGATTTTCTTTTTAGATGATATGTCTGTTGCTGTAAGTGGGGTGTAAAAGTATCCCACTATTATTATCCCTATCAGTTTCTCCTTTTATGGTTGTTAGCATTTGCCTTATATATTGTAGTGCTCCTGTGCTGGGTACATATATATTTATAATTGTTTTATCTTCCTGGATTGATCCCTTGATTATCAGGTAGTGTCCTTCTTTGTATCTTGTAACATTTTTTTTATTTTAAAGTCAATTTTGTCTGATATGTGTTGCTACCCCAGCTTTCTTTTGATTTCCATTCACATAGAATATCTTTTTCCATCCCCTTACTTTCAGTGTGTATGGGTCTCGATATCTGAAGTGGGTCTCTTATAGACAGCATAATGTATGGATCTTGGTTTTTTTTTAGATTATAAAAACTTCCTCTTTAATCAGTGCTTTTAACATGGAACAGATTTCTTGAGTAAAATGGAAAGCTTCCAATACATTGAAATATAAATCACCATACATATAGCACCTGGCAGGAAAAAAACGAAACAGCAAGTTTACACAATCCTGGTAACAGCCATGGTCTTATTCTCAGATGCTTCCTCCATCTGCCCAGGGTATTCTGGATACAGAGTTTACATTGGTTTGGGGTGGGGGGGTTCACACTTAGTTGAGGCTGGAACCCAAAGAGTACTCATCCGGCTGGGCCGTGGTCCTATTGGCTGTGCCCAAGAAGCAAAGCAGTCATCAGCACATTCAAACAGTGTATAGAACATTCTTTAAATATCAAAGTGAGAAACAAGAGGGCAACACAATAACATCATCAGCAAGTGAGGACAGCTGCATAAAGCTTGAGGCCGAAAAATGGCTCACCGGCTTCATTTCTTTGGCTTCTTGGACAGTGGCCCCTTAACAGCAAAACGTGAGATTCTGGTTCATGGATCATATAATGGACCCATCCCTGACTCTGCTGAACGCCGAGGTTCCTCCATTCAGATTCAGACATCAGATGGGTTTTAGGGGCCAGCCTGGCTATGTCCTTGGGCAACATGACCTGCCAGTACTCACACCTTTCATTGTCGTATTTGTACGAATAGTAAATTTGTTTGTGTGACATGATTGCTCTGCCGGAGGACCATCAACCCTGTGCCGCCAACCTCCAACAACTCCCAGTAGTGCGCCTGGATCTTTTGTATTCATTAAACCAGCCTATGTCTTTTGGTTGGAACATTTAATCTATTTACATCAAGGTAATTATCGATATATATGTACTTATTGCTATTTTCTTAATTATTTTGGATTTATTTTTGTTGGACCTTTCTTTTGTTCTTTTGTACTAGTTGATTTGATGACTGTCTTTCGTGTTGTATTTGGATTGCTTTTTCTTTTTTATGTGTGTGTCTATTGTAGTTTTTTGGTTTGCAGTTCCCATGAGGTTTTGATATAGCAGTCTATATATATATACAAAAATTATTTTAAGTTGCTGGTCTCTTAATTTTAAATGCATTTTCAATATTCTACACTTATATTCTCCTCACAGTTTCTGGATTTGATATCATATTTGTCTTTGCTTTATTTCCTACTTTTATTTTATGTTTGCCTTTACTGGTAAACTGTCCCATTTGTAATTTTCTTATTTCTAGTTGTGGCCTAGATACATTCCTTTAGCTTTTGTTGTAAAGCCGGTTTGGCGGTGCTGAATTCTTTTGGCTTTTTCTTGTCTGTAAAGCTTTTGATTTCTCCATCAAACTGTTCATTTGTTTTGGAATGTTACATAAACTTCTATTATGGATGTCAAAGATATGGGCTAATAATTGACCTGTAGTAACTGTTTAATACATATTAGCTGCTATATTGTTGGAATCATGGGGCTGTCTTAAAAAAACACCTTTTATATCTTGGTTGTCTTCCTACATTGATAGGAATATAATTCTTACCATTTTTGAGAATTTGCTGGGGTTTTTTTCTAGTTCATACTACTCATTATCTCAGTCACTGTAATATTAGGTAAAACCATATGGAATTGCAATTTTTGTGGGTCATAAATGATTGACTATCAGCAGTTTCATGTGATCTAACTTAATGTAATAGAAACGATTTGAGTGTCTAATATATGCCAGAGTGTCTGCTATGCTCTTTTATTCATTCTTCTCATACTCTCTATAAAGTATATATTATTTGCCCCATTTTTGGGGTGGGGAAACTTAAGGCTTAGAGAGGTGAACAGATTTGTCTGAATTTACACAACTTGTAAGTAGTTATGCCAGAATTCAAACCCAGGTCCGTTGAATACAAAGCCCATTTATTTCCTTTCCAATTTCTACCACATGAACAGTCTCAGAGACACCCCTCCTCTATCTCTGTGCCCAGTAAAGATGAAAGTTAGAGAAACTACACCATTTCTTCTTAGATGCCAATGATTTGGGTTTTCCTTAATGCAGTAAGCATAATGTTCTGTGTTCATGTACATTTTCTGCTTTTATCCTTCTTTTTCACATTTGAAACACAGCATCTGCAGCGTTGGCTCTCCCTTCAACCCATTTCTCATTGCCATCATCATCATACTATTTATTGAACATCTGTTCTGTGCAGAGAGTGTGCTGTATGCTTTATCCACAGTGTCTCAGTGTCCTTATAATTATAGAGAGTAGGGGTTAAAATCCTTTATAGGTTGGAAGAAACCTAAGGCTAAATGGTATTATATGATTTAGCCGAGGGCACAAGTCTTTCTGCTTCAGGGTCCAAGTATTTTCTGCAACACTCCATTTCCTCTTCTCATTCTTAGAAAGCTTTTCGTAGAAAGGAAATGAGGATAGCCTTTTCTATAGAATAATATGCGGCATACTTTGTGTGTTATCCCTACTGAATTTTTCCCTCTTTCCTTTCTTTTCCCACTCCTTTTCCCTTTAGCCCTTTCCTTTCCCTCTCCCCCTTTCTTTTCTTTCCCCCTTCCTTCCCTCCCTCTCTTCCCTTCCTTCCTCCCTTTCCCCTTCCTTCCTTATAAAGTTTAAATATCAAGATTAAGAAACTACGTACTATATTTCCTGAAGGAAATTGGATTCTTTAGATATTCCCATTTGATTTTTTTTCTGGCACTAAAAATTATCTGCAGGTTTAATTTGCTTTCATAGGAATTATCGTCTTTTAAAATACACTACTAAAACAACTTAGACTGAATTTCTGTTAGTTTAAAAAAGAGTGACCTTCTTCTCAGACTTTGAATGGAGTCTTTTAAATAGTAGGGTTTGGAAGTAATTGCTTAATATCTGAGTTCAAGATGACATAACATGTTGGTGTTCTAAGGAAGACTTGTTTGACCTAGTATACTGCTTATTCCTAAACTAGGTAACTAGAGCCGACTGTTGGCGAAACCTCTTCTGTTTGCAGCTGGAGTTTGCACTTGATACTTTTGTTGTTCCATTGTTTCCTTTAGGGTGAGGGAGAATAATTAAGGAGAACATCTTTTCTGAGCAGCTGGAATCAAATTCCAGCTGACTGTAGCACCTGTGAAGATGGCACCTTTGCCTCTGGGTGGCAGGATGGGATGCCAGCCGTGGAGCCTGTGACAGTGGGCTCCAAAGTGCAGAGACGCGGCCATGCCGCACCACTCTTGCCCTTCTGTGAGCTTCAGATGGCAGCAACACCAGTGAATGCAGAGTGTCTGTTTTAGACTAATTAGAGGGATGATTTGTGAAATGGTGGCTATTTATTTAATTAATCACCAGCACAAAGCCATAAACCCCATATTTTAAAAATCCCTGTTAGTTTGCCATGTGGTTAATAGATTGGGGCACATTAAAAAGTGACATGGTGATGTATTAAAAATGTTCCACCTAAGGTTCCTTCAGGAAGGAACAGAGCTGTCTGCTTTCAGATGCTGAAGTGTAACCTGCCAGGATTTGACCTGTCTGAGGTTTTAATATCTGTAAAGGCATTTATCTTTTGAATAGCATTTTCATTAGGACATCTCCTTTTGGGATATTTCAAAATACATGTTTGTAGAATAACTTTTTAAATTATAACTCAGATTAATAGTGTTGCAAGTTTCTCTTTAACAATAAGAAACTATTTTCCAATTAAATTATACTGTGTTTACTAAGCATAGCAGTTATCTCTTATAGGTTATTGTTTTCTATTTTGGGGTGGGAGAGTCATTTAATTAAGTAACAAATGCAAAACATTTTTGTTGCAGCTGTCAAAATCGCATTTTGTTCTGCTCTTGTATTTTTTTTTTTTTAATCAAATGGGCACAGGGATAATTGCTATATTTGCTCAGTCTCAGGTCAGGTGAATTGTCATTTTTTGATAGTAAGAATAAAGATAGAATTGACTCATTCAAGGGATGACACTGGCATTAAAAATGAGAAGGATTGGCTTAGATTGTAACAAATGATAGTGGTCTTTACACATATACTAAATTGTAATTGATATTCAGTGTACAGAAGCATGTATGTGCAGGACATCTTGCATTTTAATAGTATTTGATGTTACGTTTGGTATGGCTATGGTTCACTGTTTTTATTTTTAAAAATTATTCTGAATGATCAGTGTTTCTGCCAAACAAATTTTTAAGAAAATGTATTGTTCAGGTAGATAATTGTAAGGAGATTGTCCAGCCCTTAGGATTGTGTTTCTCTGCTGTGTTGTATAATTACCTGCTCTGTTAGAAGGGGAGCAGGAATAAAACATGAGTATGTTAATGCAGCCTGGAGCTGATGTGGTGGTGATGATTACAATGCAGATAAAGCATTTCTCATAACTGCTGTTGCTTACTGGAGCCTTTGAAACATCTGGACCTTTAATTGAAAAATAGTGTGGTGCTGTGCAAGGCAGACATGCTAAGTGAAGTCACTAATTTAGAATACAAAAATATAATTGATAAAGTGTTTTATTTACATTGTATTTAAATATTCATACTTTGTTATGCTTTGTATAACAGGGAATTACTGGGTTAAATTTTCATGAACATAGACAGTTTAAATGAGATAAATTAAGTGAAAATGTTAATGGAATTTTACATTGGAACCGGAAAATGGTTTTGCTCCAGGAGGGTGTGTAGTTTGCAGCTAGCTCTTGGGGCCTTTTAGGGAAGCAAATAGGTTAGGTCTTATTCTTGGGGTTTTGCATTTTAGAAGAAGTAAGCATCAATTGGTAACATCATTGGATTTCATTCTTGTTTTTGCTATCATATCTTGTTATTTAGGTAAAAAAAAAACTAAAACGTTTCTTGGCATAATGGTAAATGGCTCTAATGGCAGCATTATCGCCCAATAAACGGAAGCCTTCCCCACCTCTCGAGGGCAGGTTATCAGAGCCTGCCCAGGAGAGTAGAAGAGCTGGTGAAGGGCGTGCAATTAACCTTTGTCCTGCATTCGCAGCAGGGGAACTGACCTAGCAGCCTTCCGAGGAAATCCAATTTAATTTAAAATGAATTTGAAAAGACAAATTAGCCATATCTATTTTAATAAGATAAAATCCCGATTCTCCCTGTGTCTGGTTTAGTTAGGACCTCAGAGGAGATTGGACTGACTAAGACTTCTGCGAACAGGAGGGGAATAATGCCAGGGGGCTGAGGAGAAACCCAGGAGACCCTGGTGCCTTGTGACTTGTCAGCTCCTGCAAGTGAGCAGGTCTCGAGCTGCCTGTTTCCGTAGAGAATTGCAACCTGAGATGGGCCTTTGTCTCATCAGACCTTTTCCTTGTGCTGTGTTGCTGTCATATGCAGCTTGCCTATCTCTCCAAGGACCAAATTGTTATTTTCTTCTTTTGTCATTATCAAAGCACATTTGGGTACTACCACCTGGGTAGCCACATTTAGTAACATATACAGCTCACAGTTACTGCTGAGGCTCATAACCCAAGAGTAAGGATTCTCTGGGGCCCATGAATTGGTACTTGACCACTGCTTTGGGGGAACTGAACCAAAGGGTTCTGCTTACTCTTCAGGGAGCTGGTGTTCCCTTGTGTTTTTATCTCTGAAACAGTGGGTGAGGATTTATCGAACCCCTTCCATGTACCTGACAGCAAGGAAGTATAAAACAGGTTCTGCTGTCTGCCTAGACACAGGGGTACCCCTGGAAGCAGGTACCCTGGTGTCCCTCTCCAGTGCCAGCAGTCCCTGCAGAGCTGTAAGTGCCTGTGATTGGCGAGGCTGCAGAAGAGCAGTGATCCAGACCTTCCCTGCAGGTCTCAGCCAGAGGCGTGTTTCTGACTCAGACTGCCCCCCACCAATCAGGTCTGGAACAGTGGCCTCAGCGTGAGCCAACAACCTTTGTGACCTTTCCTAGGTATTCAGGCCTTGCCGAGAGAACTGCAGGACTGGGATTCACCAAGTGGGTAGGGATTTAGAACTGAACAGACCTGGGTTAGAATCTTGATTCCCACTCCCACCCCACCCCCATCCCTGTACTCCTAGTTGAGGGCTTTGGGGCAGCCTACATAGTCAACCTCCTTCTTTAGCTTTAAAAGGGAGTGAGCAATTCTCATAGCACTGTTGGCCGTGTTAAATGAGATCATTTATGGGAAGTGCTAGGACCCTGGTAGGTGCCTAATAAATGGCAGCCAGAAACTGTGACCTGCGCGCAAGCTCGCAGGGCTGAGCATAGAGGACTGTGCTCTCTGAGCCCTGTCCCACCTCCACCAAAGCTGTCTGCCGTGCAGCTGGCTAGCCTTACTTTGTATTGCTAGACTGATTACCTAGTGGAGTAGAGTGCCAGGCAGCAGAGAGCTTTTAAGCTCTGAGTAACTTGACAGCTTTAACCAGTGGATCTTGTTGTCCCTTCAGTTTTATTTTATTTTACTTTTTGGCCCCCTCGTGGAATATAGAATTCCCAGGCCAGAGATCAGATCTGAGCTCTAATTGTGACCTAAGCCGCAGCTGCAGCTGGATCCTTAACCCACTGTGCTGGGCTGGGGGTCGAACCTGCGTCCCAGTGCTCCCAAGACACCACTGATCCCATTGCACCACAGTGGGACCTCCTCCCTTCAGTTTTAAAAATAAAGTTTTCTGCCACTTACTGCTTTTCCTTTCATTGTATCTGGGAGATGTGAGATAAAGGCCTGAGAGTCAAACTTTTTGGAGTCTTCTCAACTGTAAATTTTGTATATATCTAGAAGTGATTCTTCCCAACAAGAAGTGTCGTTCCAAACAAATAATAATTTAGTTCTTTTTCTTGCTCCTGTTTATATTTCAACATGCACTTGCAAACTGTTAATGCAAACTTTCTCAGTTGGTCTTTGCAGTTATATCATTTTCATAATGTGAAAAACTATTTTCTGCTGTAGAAAAGCATCTTTCTCTCCAACCAGAAGTGTAGGTTCTTTGTGCAGCTTTTTCCTATTGAGAATAACACCTATCCCAGTTATTTCACATATGCATTTTGAGGATGAAAGTGAATGTTGTAATTGGAGAAATGTGAAGCTATTTATTTCCATTTTGTCTGATGTTTTTACATTGTTTGCTAGGAGGTGCGTCAGGGGCCTGAATTAATTATAATTACTGACGAGACATACACTGGTTGAGCAAATAAAGTAGCAAGCCCATTTGCACCAAGGCCATCTAATTAAATTCTAACTTCAGATAAGCTAGATGTGCATGAAAGATTAATTTTCAGAGATTTTTTATGACTTACTAAATAAAGATTCAGTAAAATTTTTGAATTATATCATTAAGGAATTGACTCTTAAAGTGATAAAACAGACATGAACCTCCTACTGTATAGAAATTTGTGGGTTTTTAAAAAATATTCAAAATTAAGGACACAATATAACTTTTAAGTTGTATACTGACATTTAGAATTTTTAAAACGTTTAACCAACTGAAGCCCTGCAAGAAATGAATATGATAGATGCCCTGAATTATTTCCTTCAGTATTTATACAATTTTATATTCTGAAAATACTTCACTATCTCTGGAATTAAATTGTTCTTGGGGTACTTGGAGTGTTGTACCAAATTTTCCATGTAATTTAGGAGGATGATAATGGCAGTACTGTAACCTTTTCTAGAGACACATCATCTGGTAATGGAGCCAAGTATACATTCTCCATTGAGTTTTAATTTTAAAAGTTGATATTAAATCTTAAAAAGACTCATTATATTATGATAATTGATAAAGTTTAAAACATGTAACTCTTCTTTATGGTTTTAAAAAACCTATTTTTACTTTTAAAGCATATTGATTTTATTATATAAATGATTTAATAATGAAGAGGTCCCTAAACTTACCCTAGGTGATGGGGCTTAGTTCATGCAGATTACCTTTCCCTGATATTATCATAGTTATAGAACCCATTGTTTGTATAATTAAATGCAAAGTGCTGTGTAACATTAATCTAAAGAATCCCACAATGGCTATGAAAATTCAAAACGGACACTTCACAGCCCATTGTGCGTTAAGATGACTGGATTGTACCTGTGTGAAAGCACCTAGGTTCTGCTCTAACCATCCTGAGGCTGAATGAGACGAGACTGCTGTGGCTCTTCTCTCTTAAGGGCTGAAATGGAGACCTTTCCCTCGCCTCTGCTTCTTTGCTTTGTTTGAAGGGACTTTTTGTTGAAGATCTGCTTGATCTGAGCAACAGCATAAGGAATAATAATAAAGAAGAGTTGATGTTGTTATACGTTTGCAATTCACAGAGCATTTTAACATGCTTTATTTTTACTTTGTACAGCCTGTGAGTGTACAAAGTCATGGCTGTGTTTTGAGGTAGATAGTCATGTCTCTGTTTCATGGCTGAGAAAGCTGACTTTCAGAGAAGTTATGGTCTTGCCCAAAGTTACACAGCTCAAGGCTGGCAGGGTCAGTGTACAGACCAGTTCTGTAGACTCTGAAGAGAGGTCCCGGTGAACATATGATCCATGTTGGTGAAAACTGACAGTATCAGAAACTGCTTTCTGAATTTAAGACTTTGAGAAAATGGTTGTTATTCCAGATACAGTATGGGTATGATTTTTTTCCCCCTTCATCCTTACCCCTTCCCCATTTTGTAATATTTCTTACTTATATTTGAACGTGAATATTGCTTGTCTTTAAGTTGATGTCTTGAAAATAAAGAATTATTCAAGGCTATTACTCAAATTTTACCTATTAACAATTAGATTGATAATGTAGGCATTTTTTTCCAAAGGTCGAAGACTGTCAAAGCATCAAAATATGGAGGACTGATTTTAAATAGAGAAAACTTTTACTTGAGAGCAAAAACCGTCTCTCCTGTTTTAGGTCCAGGACTAAAAAAATCCATATTTGCCATGTGTTATAGAGAGAAAATTTTAAGAAAATCATTAGCCTAAGAAAAAATAATGGAAATGACATTTTCTATACTGTGTTGTACCTTTTTTTTTTTTTTTACGGCCGTACTCATGCCATATGGAAGTTCCCAGGCTAGGGGCTGAATCTAGCTACAGCTGCCAGCCTATGCCACAGCCACAGCAATGCGGGATCCAAGCCGCATCTGCGGGCCCACACCACAGCTCACGGCAAGCCTGGATCCTTAACTCACTGAACGAGGCCAGGGATCGAACCTGCAACCTCATGGATCCTAGTCAGGTTTGTTAACTGCCAAGCCACGAAGGGAAGTCCCTACTTTGTTGTACTCTTAAAGGGGTGATAGTCTGGCTTGTTCCACAGTGTTTTAGTAACTGAGTTATTTTGCTTGAGATCTTCATAAATATGAAGTGCTGTCTGTGGAAGTGGAGGTGAGTTTGTTCTGATGTTGAGGGCTAGAACTAATATCAGTAGGTTAAATCTGCAGAGAATGAGTACCGCAATGAAAAGAAGCATTTTAGCCATCAAAACTGTTAGCCCACAGACTGAAGCAAAGGGTCTCCTTCAGAGGATGGCAAGGACCTTTCAATGGAAGGTGTTCAGGAGAGGTTGTAGGACAACCGTTTGGTGAAAATGTTTTAAATGTTTAAAATTCCTTGCAGTTTTCAATGTCTATGAATGGCAATAAAAAATTTTTTTAGTCTATGAATGTAAAAGTTGGGGTGGGGGTAACTAATGAACAGCAAACATTTCTGGAGCGCTTAACTGTGAACTAGGCACAGTGATAAGTGTTTTACATGCGTAATCTCATTGAGTCCTTTCAACAGCTCCATGAAGAGGTTCTTTATAATAACACTGTTTCCGTGTGGAAAGAGTGACCCAAAGAGGTTAAAGAAAATTGTCCATGGACACACAATAAGTGGCATTGCTGAGAATTGAACTCAGGTGTTTCTGACTCCACAGCTTATGCTTTTAACCACCACACTGCACTGCCTTTTGCTCCTATTCATAGAATAAGGATCCTGGAGGTACCCAGATCAGAACTTGACCTTGTTAAAGAAAGAGTGACAGTTGACGTTCTTAATAATAAAAGCTTAATGGAACCAAGGATGGTGATTCAGAGGAAATTCATGAGATTTTGTCAATTTTATTTTAAATTAAATTTATCAGAAAATATAGTGTCCAGTGACAAACTGTAGGAATGTTTTTGACAAATTAACTTGACTACAGGTGCCAGATCAGGGAAATGTTAATTTAATAGCCTTTAAGCATTCCAGATTTATTGAGGGTTAAGATAGCACTACAAAGCCAAGCCCCTAGTTCTGAATGGATTTGTCATAGAATTTTATACAAAATCTATTCATAAGTTCAGTGCCACCATTCTGAATGTAAAAAAGAGTTCTTTCCTTGAGCCCATACAGCAAGCACTTATTGAGAGCAAAATGCTTCAGGGAGTTCCTATCATGACGCAGCGGATACAAATCCGACTAGGAACTGTGAGGTTGCGGGTTCGATCTCTGGCCGTGATAATTGGGTTACCAGCATTGCTGTGAGCTGTGGTGTAGGTCACAGACTCAGCTCGGATCCGGCGTTGCTATGGCTGTAGTATAGGCCAGCAGCTGTAGCTCTGATTGGACCCCTAGCCTGGGAACCTCCATATGCTACGGGTGCAGGCCTAAAAAGCAAAAAAAGAAAAAAAAAGAAAAAGAAGAAGAGAGAGAAAGAGTGCGCAAAATGCTTTGGTTTAGCATTTGCCCCCCCCCCCTTATGTAGACCCCTCTTTATTTCTCATAGTCAGTTAAACCTGGCTTAGATCAGAATTAGGCCAGATTTTGTTTGAAATCATCACTCTGATCAAATGAAGTCCCTTAGTCATCATGAGAGTAATGGTAATTTGAGATCCCTCTACCAAGTCTGGATATCATGTTATTAAAGGCTAGGCCATTGGTAGAATAGAGCATCCTTTAGTCCTTGTTGAGGGAGTTGAGGAAGAAGGTATTGGTAGAATGGAACTGCAGCCATTCCTTTAAGTGAGTTTTAACTTTTGAAGGCTACAAATAACCCTTTAATCAATTTGCATCATTACATTGTCTGGATACACTGATGTATTTATTTCTACATTAAAATTACATATAATGATCTGCTTGTGCAGTTGTGACTAATGGAATAATGCTGCCTGCTTTTTGTCTCTTTAATTGCAGAAGCCAAGCTGTCTATCCTTTCTCTATTCCTTTCCCTTGACAGAAAAATTGAAAACTCAGCAACAGATTTGAGGTCTGATATTCAATTTGTTCTTGACACACCTTGATGTTAATTAAATACATAGTGCTGCTAACTGAACCGTCTGCCCTTAAGACTTAATTCAGCTAACTCACTTGATATAGATGTTTCTTAATTCAAGATTATTTTGAGCTGAACACCACATATTGTTTTTCCTGCTTCCCCTGTTCTGGAAAGCAGCAGATGTCAAAGTTAGAAATTAACCTTATGATAAGCAGCAAAATGTATATTATTTTAATTGATGAGATCAGATAGGAAAAAACCCCTGGTATAGATGTAATGTTGTAATTCATCATCATGTTCAAATTCTATATATTTCAATTCTTGACCTATTCACATTCTATATATAGATGTTTAAAACTTTTACATTTTGGGGAGTTCCCGTCGTGGCTCAGTGGTTAACGAATCCAACTAGGAACCATGAGGTTGCAAGTTCGATCCCTGGTCTTGCTCAATGGGTTAAGGATCTGGCGTTGTCTCAGGCTGTGGCATAGGTTGCAGATGTGACTTGGGCCCCGCGTTGCTCGGGCTGTGGTGTAGGCTGACAGCTGCAGCTCCGATTTGACCTCTAGTCTGGGAACTTCCATGTGCTGCAGGTGTGGCTATAAAAAGAATTGAAAAAAAGAATACGGAGTTCCCGTCGAGGCTTAGTGGTTAATGAATCCAACTAAGAACCATGAGGTTGCGGGTTCGATCCCTGGCCTTGCTCAGTGGGTTAAGGATCCGGCATTGCTGTGAGCTGTGGTGTAGGTGGCAGACACGGCTCGGATCCCGTGTTGCTGTGGCTGTGGTGAAGGCCGGCGGCTACAGCTCCTGTTAGACCCCTAGCCTGGGAACCTCCATATGCCACGAGTGCGGCCCTAGATAAGGCAAAAAGACAAAAAAAAAAAAAGAATATTAATCTTTCATTCCATCAGTATGTGTAAGTAACTACTATATGTCAGCCCTGTTTAGGTGCTAGGGATATTTTAGAGAACAAGGAAGACTTCTGAAGAACAGGGCCTGGGAGGTAGAAGAGGTATAGCCAGTTTACCTGGTATAGGCAAGAAGTGGTAAGTTTGGTGGGTCCATTTTGAAAGATGGTCTGAGGACTTCCTTCAGCTTAGTAAGCTAACACTAAACCCCTGCTATATTCTGTGCCCTAGGAGTGAGATACAGCTTTCTCTTTCTATAATTCGCAGTTATAGGAGAGGACAGGGAAGGAGATCATAAGGATAAGTAGAGAAAAAAATGAAAACCGTAAGACTAAGCAGATTAGATTGCTGGGGGCAGAGAAGAGGGAATTAATTTGGACTTCCGTCTTTACAGGAGACATTTGAATTAAAGGACAGAAAAAGTACACTTCTTTTTTTTGTTGTTAATGATTTTTATTTTTTCCATTACAGTTGGGAGGTACACTTCTTGGTTTGTGGCCCTGTGTCAGGCATTTTATATACATTTTATTTGCTTGTCTAAGTCAGGGAATGGAGGTTCTGAGAAGTAGTTACCTGCCCAGCGTCTAAGGTCTGGCAGCTAAGAAAGTGGCGGATCTGGCTGACCCCAAATCAGTGCTCTTAATCTCTCTTCAGTATACTTTAGTAATGATGGATTGGGACCAGATTTTGAAGGGTATTACCTGCCATGCTAAAGAGCTGGAATGCTCACACTGGGGAGAGCTTACCATATATTTCTGAGCTAGTGCTAGGCATGGTCAGTGATTTGAGAAAAATCACATTGATAGCAGTAAAGAGATAAAAGTTTGGAGCGAGAAGAAATTTTAGAGACAGGGAGATAGTTGGGAAACCTCTACAGTGGCCTTGCTGAGAGATGATGAAGCTTAAACAAGGGCGGTGGCAGTGAGGAAAAAGATTTGAGTGCTATTTCAGAGACATTTGGATGAAGATGAGACAGAAAGAAAAGTTAAGGTTCTTAGCTTGAGCGTCAGAGTAGGTGGTGAAAGCCTTAACTGAAATGAGTATAAAATGAGAGACAAGCTGGAGTTCCCATTGCAGTGCAGCGGGTAGTAACTATGAGGTGGCGGATTCGATCCCTGGCCTCACACAGTGGGTTAAGGATCTGGCATTGCCCTGAACTGTGGTGTAGGCCAGCAGCTGTAGCTCCAATTCAACCCCTAGCCTGGAAACCTCCGTAGCTGAGGGTGTGGCCTTAAAAAGCAAAAACAACAACAACAACAAAATGAGAGACAAGCTGAAGGAGGAAGCAGATCTTGGAAAGGTTGAGTTTGAGATTTGGGCTGCATCTGCTGAGTTGTCAAGTCAGGGACAGGCTGTGTGATAGAATTCAGGAGTCTAGTTGGTCTTCATCAATTGCGTTTGTGTTGAGGAATAGTTTTGCTTTAGGAACTACTTTTCTTTTTCTTCTAAAACCTGAATTAGGGGCATTTCCTGATTTAAGGGCTGCTCAGGAGAGAGTTGTTCAATTCCAAATTTGTCAGCTAAGTGTGGGTTTATTACTCTTTGTCAGCTCAATCTGGGTTTATTACTCTTTACTTTTCTTTAATAAAAATTACTTAACCTGCCATAGGAAGGTGTCTGAGTTATATTTTCAACTTATTTTTTCCAGCAGCCTGTCACGACACCAGGCACATAGTGTGTCCTTAATAAATTTTGCTGAATGCCTTAGTGTGGGCTGCATTCTCTAAGTTGATCCTCTCTTTGTCTCACCTAAAATTCTTAAGCTCTGTGTAGTAATTCTTTGTGTCTTTTCTCTGTTATTTAATTATAATATTTACTATTCTGTTTCTAATTATAAAAGTATAGCAGAAATTATCACAATATTTTAACTCAACTAAATTTCAATAAAACCTTTTTTTTTTGTCTTTTGTTTTTTTAGGACCACACCCACGGCATGTGGAGGTTCCCAGGCTAGGGGTCTAATCGGAACTACAGGTGCTGGCGCCTATGCCACAGCCACAGCAACTCAGGATCCGAGCCGCATCTGCGACCTACACCACAGCTCACAGCAACGCCAGATCCTTAACCCACTGAGCGAGGCCAGGGATTGAACCCGCAACTTCATGGTTCCTAGTTGGATTCATTTTCACTGAGCCACGACGGGAACTCCTCAATAAAACTTTTAAAAAATCAAAAAGGTTAAAAAATCAAAAAATAAATAAAAGTAATTACATCCTCATTATGGAAAATGCAGAAAAATATAAAGCAGAAAATTAAACACTCATAATCCCATGTCTCAAGGAGAACGCATATTCACTTCTCAGTGTATTGCTATTGAAGGTATTTAAATACAATAAGCATTTTTTTTCTTGAGTTAATGATTCTATTGGATGGAAGGGTAAATTGTTTTTTGGGTTTTTTTTTTGCTTTTCAGGACTGCACTCTCGGCATATGGAAGTTCCCAGGCTAGGGGTGGAATCGGAGCTGTAGCCACTGGCCTACGCACAGACAGAGCAACTCGGGATCTGAGCTTCATCTGCAACCTGCACCACAGCTCACGGCAATGCCAGATCTCTGGACCCACTGAGCAAGGCCAGGGACTAAACCCACATCCTCATGGATACTAGTCAGATTCGTTTCCACTGCGCCACAACAGCAACTCCAAAGGGTAAACTTTTTTTTTATCTAGGAAGCCTTTACCAACCTCTGTGGTCTAGGTTGCTTCTGAGCTTTCATGATAGCCTGTACTTTTCCTCTTAAAGCTATTATCATATTGTACAGTATAGACCTTCAGCAGGCCATGAATTTGATGACGGTCTGCACTGTGTCTCACTTAACTTTGTCTACAGAGTCCAATATCATTTTTCAGTGGCTGTTTAAATGCACGAGTGATTGGGAAGGATGGAGCTAAACCAGTTTTCCCTGTCTCTGTGGTGACTCTTGTGCTTTAATTATGCCTCCATTTCCCCAGTTTCGTGTTGTGGAACACATAAATTGCCATGCAGTGAAACTGTATGATATATTTGATCTTTGCTTATTGCTAGTTGCTTTTTAATAGTTAGATGTTAGCTCTTTGGAATATTGCTTGCCTTGATGTGTGATGAATACTTTTAATCCTTTGGTCACCGTTTTTTATATAAGTTAATTACTTTCTATTATGTTGATGGATTGTTTTATGTTTTAGAAGATTCCCTCTAAATATTGCAACACAGGGACCATTAGAGCTAACTGCAACCACCTTGAGTTTTTTTCAGAAGAGGCTCCTTATTAAAAAACATATAATTTCAAGGTTTGTGCAAGGCACTTTTTCCCCATCGTCAGTGCCTCAAGATGGAATTAGAAGATTAGAAAGATAAAGTACTTCATTCATTTAATAAGTATCTGCCACATTTATTCTTATAGCCTTCCCCCTACTTGCTATTTCACTACAAAATAAAAAGGGTAAAGCGAGTCATAGTACCATGTAAAATGTAATCTGTAGGCTTAGTCCCTTAAATCTTATAATCTCCTTGGGTAGCTCCTCAGAACACTCCTTCTGTAGGAGACTGCTTTAGGCATTGCTGTGGGGTGTTCGTGAGAAGGAGGGGGGGATAATTTTCATGCTTTTGACAGTGGAAATTGAAAAAAGGGTTGATGTTTAAAGTAAAGGCTTTGGAGTCAGACAAAGATTTGACGCTTTGCTCTGGTCTTGAGCCTTAGAAGCCTTAGTTTTCTCATCTATAATATGAAGGTAATGATAGAACCCAACTCTTATAGTAATTGTGAGAATCAAATGAGATAATTTAGGCTTACGGTTAGCTCTATATAAATGCTAGCTTTTGTTATTATAATAGGGATTATTATTAGGGCACCTATAGCATCTATCTTTGGCCTCATGTGACCTTGTAATAGAATTGAGTAATAGAAATGGGTCTGATTTTAGGGAGTGCCTATAGTGGGGCAGCGGTTAACGAATCTGACTAGGGACCATGATGCTGTGGGTTCAATCCCTGGCCTTGCTCCGTGGGTTAAGGATCCAGCGTTGCCGTGAGCTGTGGTGTAGGTCACAGACACAGCTCGGATCTGGCGTTCCTGTGGCTGTCACGTAGGCTGGCAGCTGTAGCTCCGATTCAGTCCCTAGCCTGGGAACCTCCACATGCTGTGGGTGCAGCCCTAGATAAGGCAAAAAGACGAAAAAAAAACTTACGCCCATTATGGCATACTGTGCTGCACTTCTAAAGCACTTAAATTGTTTGCTAAGTACATTGACATTTGTCATTTCATTGAATCTTTGTATCTTGAGAGTTTGTGATTCCCAATAACCCCTCAGCTCTAGTTCTTCAGAAGGAGGAGGAATAAGCAGAAGGGAGAGCAGTGACAGCAACTGGGGGGTCTGAAAATGAGGTTGAGAAGACAGTGATAAGAGGACCATAAATGCACTCCAGAAAGATTACGACTGTGTTAATTTTAACCTTTTAACTGCCTGACAAGATCAAAACACTTGCTCTTTAGAGACATCTTTACTAGTCATTGGAATTATTACTTCCAAGCTGAAAAATATGCATGGGTGTGTGTGTGCGTGCACAAATGTGTATGCGTGAAAGAGAGCATTATGTAGGAGAATTACTTGTTTCTTATTTGCTTTATGACATAGAGACAAGGTTCAGTTTAAAAAAAGAGAAAGAAAAGAATCAGTGAGTGTAAAATTAGATGCTGGGTTATATGAGTAGTGGAATTTCTTTTAAAATGTTTTCTAAACTCATTTTATGTATTTCCTTACCCTAGTTCTTATCTTTTTTTTTCGCCTTGGAATTATATAATTCTAGAGAGTTAAAGATGGAACCACTTGATTGTACAAATCCTCTGCTACCAGGAAAGAGACCCGTAGTGGAAGGGCAAGTGGAATGGCTGGAAGCAACTAACATGTATTGAGTTCCTGCTATGTGTCCTTGTAGGCATTTGAGTTATTCATGCATTCATTCTGTAGTTCAACAGAATTTTTTTCTTTTTTTTAGAATCCTCTATGCACCAGGCACAGTGCTGGCCATTGTGTGTAGAGCAGTAAACAAAACAGACATTATTATGGCTGCCCTCATGGAAGCTCAGAGGCTGGTAGGGAAGGCATACACTGAAGATGTACACAAATAAATATATAATATCAAATTGTTAAGTGCTTTGAAGGAAATGAATAGGATATGTGTAAGAGAATAACTGTGGATGAGTTTTCTGTATGATTATCAGCGAAGTTTTCTCTGAGAAAATGTCATATGGAGCTGAGCCTTGAATAACAAAAACGGTAGTAGTAATCCTCACAATAGTCCTCTGATAGATAGCACATCCTATCGTTATCATTTTATGTATGAGGAAATGGAAAAACAGAGTTAAGTAACCCACCCGAGGCCACAGATGCAAAGGTCATGAGAAAGAACCTTCTAGATATAATGAATAGCACTTGCTATGGCCTTAAAGGAGAAAGAAGCAGGCAAGGTACACACACACACATTCTGGGGCACTGCTAGAAGGCCCATGTAGCTGCAGCATGATGGGGAATGGCAGGAGAAGGCCCATGTAGCTGAAGCATGATGGCAGGGGAATGGCAGGAGATGGTGTTGGAGAGCCAGGCAGGGGCAGATCATGCATTGCTTTGTTGGATACTGTGTGGAATTTGGATTTTGTTTAAAGTATAGGAACTACTCAGTGAAGGAATTAACAGTAGTGTAATGTGACCAAATTTGATGCTGTAGTGTGGTATCCACAGGTTCAGTAACTGGATCATGTGGTACGGTAGTCTATATCTGGTGAAAAAAAAATCCGTGTGTAAGTGGACGTGTGCAGTTCAAACCTGTGTTGTTCAGGAGTGCACTGTATTTTTCTTCTGTTGGTAGTAACATGAGGGAAGGACAGGAGCGGAAGGTCAAGAGGCAGGGTTCATGGAAAGATTAGAAAGAGAAGCAAAAGATGTAGTAGTGGTCTTGAGTATGGTGCAGCTGGATAAGGAGTTGCAATAGGCTTGCTCTGTAATGTTAAGTGTCTGAGGTTTATCATCATGCATTTAAAGTAAAATCAGTCTGTACAGTTATGTGGTTTTTCTCCAGTGACATTTAGCTGGGGGATGCAGAGCGTTGGACTCATACAAGATTGGTGTTCTGCCAGTTGTGTCCATTGGTGAAGAGAGTATTAAAACAGTATTTGCAGAGTTCCCGTCGTGGCTCAGTGGTTAACGAATCCGACTAGGAACCATGAGGTTGCGGGTTCGATCCCTGGCATCGCTCAGTGGGTTAAGGATCCGGCGTTGCCGTGAGCTGTGGTGTAGGTTGCAGACGCGGCTCGGATCGCGCATTGCTGTGGCTGTGGCAAAAGCTGGCAACTACAGCTCCTGTTAGACCCCTAGCCTGGGACCTCCATATGCCGCGGGTGCGGCCCTAGATAAGGTAAAAAGACAAAATAAATAAATAAATAAATAAATAAATAAATAAATAAATAAATAAAAAATAAACAAAACAAAACAGTATTTGCAAAGGAATGTTTATAACGGCTCATGTGGTCTGGAAGGTAGTGTTGGGAAATAAAGGTGACTGATAGATTATTAAAAGGTGATGTGTCAGGAGTTCCCGTCGTGGCTCAGTGGTTAACGAATTCGACTAAGAACCATGAGGTTGCGGGTTCGATCCTTGGCCTTGCTCAGCAGGTTAAGGATCCGTTGTTGCCATGAGCTGTGGTGTAGGTTGCAGAAGCGGCTCAGATCCCGCGTTGCTGTGGCTGTGGCAAAGGCCGGCAGCTACAGCTCCTGTTAGACCCCTAGCCTGGGAACCTCCATATGCCGCAGGTGCGGCTCTAGATAAGACAAAAAAAAAAAAAAGGTGATGTGTCAACAGATTATAGGTTGAAAAATTTGAGGTTCTCAAGGAGTGATGTGGTAGTTTCAGGGAGAGCAGCTGATGTCAAGGTACAATGGTGATTTTTCCAAGGTCACGCTGAATAAGTAGGAAAGCAAGTCTCCTGACACCAAATTGGAAGTCTGCGTCCACTCTGGTTTGTTCACTTGTAGCGCTCATGTATCTTATTGCTGGCAGAGCTGGATCCATTAAACCATTAGGAAATTAAAATTAAAGGAAAAAAACCCTTAAAACTAGATAGCGTTTCCACTTTGGGACCACCCCAGGCTCATAAGTGGACCTGTGCAAAAAGGATGAGAGATGACTGGGCTGCACACAGGCCCTGAGAGTAGCCCTTGTAGCCCAGTTGGGTCTGCATGATCCGAACTGTGTGCTTTACGCTCATGTATGTGTTCTGTCCACAGGGTCATGTAGGCACAACAGCAACCAAGAAGATCGATGTCTACCTCCCCCTGCACTCAAGCCAGGACAGACTGCTGCCAATGACTGTGGTGACAATGGCCAGCGCCAGGGTGCAGGATCTGATCGGGCTCATCTGTTGGCAGTACACAAGCGAAGGACGGGAGCCGAAGCTCAAGTAATCTTCCCTCTTTTTGGCTGCTCTAGTTTCTGGCTGTCTTCTGGCCTCCCGTGCTACATTTGGGGTCCGGCCAGTCTTTCTAGGATGGCCTGGAAACCAGCTGTCCATACTGATCCAGATCAGGTTGCTTACCAGATCTTGGGCCTGTGTACCTCAGGCTTATCTCAGAGAATCTGCTTGCAAAATAGACTAAGTTTGTGAATCCAAACAGGAAGTACATTTTAGCACTTCCCAAACATATTTATGATGCTTTCTGATAAAAGGGGCCTGGGAAGTAGTAGGAGGCAACCAGTGTTTGCTGAGCCTCTGTTGGGAATTGGGTGTGATTCTGGGTGTTTCATACCTGATTTCTCATTTAATTCTCCTGCTCCCTGTGAGGTAAGCATTATGATCCTCATTTTACAGAGAAGGAAGGTCAGGATCAGAGAGCTGCTAAAGTTGACGCCATTGGGAGATGAGAGAGTCAAAAATTGATCCCCAGTCTGTTTGATGCCGAGATGTTTGCATTGTTTCATTTTGGTCTGAATTACAGTTTTCTTTGTTATCAGTCAGTGGCCTAGTTTTTCTCTCAATCACTAGACTATTCCTAATTAAACAATTGTATTTAAAATGTAGTGTTGAAGAGTTCCCATTGTGGCTCAGTGGCAATGAATCTGACTAGTATCTATGGGGATGCAGGTTCGATCCTTGGCCTTGCTTGGTGGGTTAAAGATCTGATGTTGCCCTAAGCTGTGGTGTAGTTTGAAGACAAGGCTCAGATCCTTCATTGCTGTGGCTGTGGTGTAGGCCAGCAGATTCAGCTCCAATTTGACCCCTAGCCTGGAAACCTCCACATGCCACGGGTGCAGCCCTAAAAAGACAAAAAAAAAAAAAAAAGTAATATTTAAAAGTAGGGTCTCTATGTCTGTATATCATAACTTGAACTTTCAAGTGCTGCGCTGCAGTAGATCTCTTAAATTTCTCATCTGGCAGACATCCTTTCCTAGTTTTATGTGCTCTTCCCAGCAATAGGACTTGGGATAGAGCGAAATGTGGTGGATGCCTTCATTTTGGAAATGGATGCTCATGGAGACTTTCTCTTCTTCCATTTTGAGAGTTAGAATGTCCAGTCTGCTCTCAGTTGTTTTTGTTTTTCTTTAGGTACATTAAATTTACACTTAAAATTATTCTTCCAAGTTCTCATTGACATTACTTTCCACTTTGCCTGAATAAATTGTGGCTATGAAGATAGTACTTATTGCTCCTATAGCAATAGAAAACCTTCTCAACCAAGATACTACCTAGGCTCAAAAAAGGGTTCGGTCTGCAGCTGTACTCAAGGCTGAGCTATGGTGTTGTCCCTTTTTAGCATGAAGTGGAAGCAAGCAAATGCTAGTGATTGTATATATGTTGTCTGAATTAATCCTTAAAACATTGCTTAGTAGTTGCCATTGTGGCTCAGTGGTTAACAAACCCAACTAGCATCCATGAGAACTCGGGTTTAATCCCAGGCCTCATGCAGTGGGTTAAGGATCCAGCATTGCCATGAGCTGTGGTGTAGGTTGCAGATATGGTTCAGATCCCACGTTGCTGTGGCTGTGGTGTAGGTTGGCAGCTACAGCTCCTATTCCTCTAGCCTGGGAACCTCCACATGCTGCAGGTGCAGCCCTAAAAAGACAAAAAAAAAAAAAAAAAAATTCGTTTAGTGCAGGAACTGAAATCAAAAGAGGAAAAGGAGCTTTCCGAGGGTTATACAGTGAGTAACAGGAATTGAAATGTGACATATATTTTACAGATGAGGAAACTAAAGCACAGAGAAGCTAATAAGTAACTTTCCTAAATCACCCAGTAAGTGAAAGGACTGGTATTTAAACCCAGGAATTTCTTTCTTTTTTAAAAAATTGAATGAAAGATTCTTTAAATTCAATAGTGCTTTACAGTTTTCAAAAGTTTCACTTACACAATTTCATATGATACCATAATAACCCTTTTTGCTCCTTCTCTGTTCCCATTGGTAACCACTAGCTTGTTCTCTATATCTGTAAGTCTGCTTCTTTTTTGTTTTATTCATTAGTTGGTTGTATTTTTTAGATTCCACCTATAAGTGGTACATACAGTCTTTGTCTTTCTCTGACTTATTTCATTTTGCATCATGCTCTCCAAGTCCATCCATGTTAATGCAGATGGCAAGATGTCACTTTTTAATGACCGAGTAGTATTCCATTATGTGTGTACATGTTATACACCACATCTTTATCCGTTCATCTGTTGATGGGCACTGTGTTGCTTCCACGTCATGGCAGTTGTAAATAGTGCTGTTGTGAATATTGGGGTGCATGTATCTTTTCGATGTAGAGTTTTGTTTTTTTTCGGATATATGCCCAAGAGTAGAATTGCTGTATCATATGACAGTTCCATTTTTAATTTTTTGAGAAACCTCCATATTGTTTTCCACAGTGGCTGCACCAGTTTACCTTCCCACCAACAGTGTACAAGGATTCCCTTTTCTTCACATCCTCTCCAACATCTGTTATTTGTTAAACTCAATAATTTCTGACTCGAGAGCCCCACTCTTCACCATTACATTATATTTCTTACCATGGAATTCTGTTATAGGTGATATTAAAATATTTATTAAGTTCATACTTAGTGCAGGCACTGTGCTCAATCTGGAAATACAGAGGTTAAAAGGGCAGTTCATGACATCAAGGAGCTTATTGTCAAAGGTAAATAGGCAACAGTAATACAGTACAGTAGCATGTAAGGTTATGAGAAGATCTGATCCCATACTCGGTGGTGAGAGTGGAGCCGTGAAAAGCAGGCTTAATTAAATTACATCTAAACCGAATCTGAAGGAGGAGTATGAAAAAGTGATGTAAAGAAGTTGAGAGTGCTCTAAAAAGAGGAAGAGCAAAGCAAAAAAATCCCAAAGAGGAATTCCCGTCGTGGCTCAGTGCTTAATGAATCTGACTAGAAACCATGAGGTTGTGGGTTCAATCCCTGGCCTCGCTCAGTGGGTTAAGGATCCTGCGTTGCCATGAGCTGTGGTGTAGGTCGCAGACGCGGCTCGGATCCCATGTTGCTGTGGCTGTGGTGTCAGCTGGCGGCTACAGCTCCAATTAGATCCCTAGCCTGGGAACCTCCATATGCCACAGATACAGCCCTAGAAAAGAAAAAAATAAAATAAAAAGAGGAAAAGTATGGACTTCTGGTTGTGATGGCCCTTTAAATTCATGCTTTAAAATTCTATGTTCTCCAAATATATAGTAATGATAAATGAAATATATTATTGACATACTTGTACTTTGATAACAAGATACACTCCTATGGACTAGAAACAGAACCAAGTACAGAAATAGGCAGAATGTGCTGGGAGTCGATTCTTTTAGAATATTACTTCCCAAAGAACATGCTATGGGAGTTTCCATCATGGCTCAGTGGTAACGAATCTGACTAATTTCCATGAGGATATGGGTTTGATCCTTGGCCTCGCTCAGTGGATTAAGGATCTGGCATTGCCTTGAGCTGTGGGTGTAGGCTGCAGACAGGGCTCAGATCTGGTGTTGCTATGGCTGTGCTGTAGGTCAGCAGCTACAGCTCTGATTGGACCCCTAGCTTGGGAACCTTCCGCATGCAGCAAGTGTGGCCCTAAAAAGCAGAAAAAGAAAAAGAAAACAAAAACATGCTGTGAATGAGTTTACCAGCGTGTAATATATTGATTTTTCTCAGGCTTCAGGGCAACTAGGTGGTCTGAGGGTAGTCAGAGCCTCCAACCATCATTTCTGGGTAGGGAACTGCCTTGTGTATCTACCCGTGTGCCACACATACTGTTATTTTCTGAGTATACAAAGATGTCCAAAAAGAGTTGGAAAACACTGCTCAAGGGTTATAGGGACCAAAAGAACCTCATGCCAGGATGGGGGACCAGAGAAAGTCTTACTGTGGGAAACTAGGAGCAAGGGATGGGATTTTCATGCCTTTGAAAAGAAACTGAACACAGCTGCCTGGGTCTGGGGCTCACTTGAAGTTGTGTTTCCAAAGTGGCAGAGGAATAGAGATAGTGTGGCCAGGACCTGCCTGTGATGTGACATCCTTAGTGTCCCTAAGGTTACCAGAGGATAAGAACACTGAGCTGCCAGTGTTAAGACCTGGTTCTAGACTGGAGGTTTCTGCTCTGACATACGAAAGACAGAAGCAGTATCTATAAAAGCATTAGGGAGGAAGGGATGAGAGAGGAAGAAAGGGAGAGGGAAAAAGAGAAAGCATTCCTATTCAAGAAGAGCTAGAAAATTAAATTTCCAAAGCAAGTCAGTGTAGCTAGTACTAAGAAAGACAATAATCTGGAGAAGAATTCACAGCCCCCAAAATATAATAAAGCAATCTGGAAATTAATTTCAAATAAATATGTTTAAAATCATCAAAATGACGAAGGAATAACATTCCTGGTTAACTTCTAGGGAATTGTGAAACAAAACCAAGCAGATGACAATCAAAGGGTAAATTTAGAAAAGGACCAATTAAAAGTACTGGGAATATAAAATGCAGTTATGGAAGTAAAAACAAAAAAAAAAGAGTATATTGGGTAAGCTCTGGACTGGGCACCGTTAAAGAAGACATGAATTGAAAGAGAGTACTGAGGAGTTCAACTCAGGAGGTAACACAAAGGGTTAAAGAGATACAAAGAGTGAAAGGTAAGCTAAGAGACATTGTGGAAAGATAGAAAGCCTCCACACGTGAAGTAAAGAATGGAGGGAACGGCAGAGAAACAGTATTTGAAGAGATAATGCCAGAGAATTTCCTGGAGTTGAAGGCAGATAAGAATGAGTCTTCATATTAAAAGCACATACAAATTAAGCAGAGGAAAGTTAGTCTTTTCAACAAATAGTGCTGGGCAATTGGACATCCATAAGCCAATAAAATCACCTGCAACCTAAATGACATACTTTGTATAAAATTAACTCAAAATGAATTTCAACTTAAATATAAAATGAAAACTGTAAAACTTTTAGAAGAAAACATAGGAAAAATCTTTGGGACTGAGGGCTAGATGAAGAGTTATTATACATGACACTAAAAGCATGATCCATGGTAGAAAACAGTGATAACAAAAACAAAAATAAGAACACAATGAATAAATTGGACTTCATCAAAAATTAGAAACTTTTGTTTTACAAAAGAACCTTCCTTCCTGTCCAAAAGCTATCAGGTAGCCATTCTGCCATCTCCTTTCCCATAGTCCAGAGTCTTTAGCTCCACCTGGCAAAGGGGGCTGAAGGAGGAGGGTAGCAATGAGTCCAAAAGTAGACTTTAAAGCAAAGACATCAGTGCAAATATTTTGTCAAACTACATAATGAAGAAAGGCGTAATCCACCAAGATAATACAGTAATTCCAACTGTGTATGCATCTAGCAACATGCCTCAGAATATTTTAAGAGAATTGTGAAGAGTCATCCTTGACTAATCCACAATCAGAAGAGGAAATTTCAGTGCCTTTCTATCAGACACTGATAAGCAAGGTAGACCCAAAATTAGTAAGACTAAGGAAGATTCAAACAATTTAATTAACAATTCTGAACCCTACCCAAATAGAGGTTATTTCTTTTACTAGTTTGTAAACCTTGAAGTTGAATGTATCTTATTAAGATTTATATTCCTGGGTGTCCCTAGCATGTTGACATTTTAAAATAGTTGCTCTGTAAGTATGTTTTTCAAAATCACATTGAATCTTTTTTATTTTTCTTGCTTTTTCTTAGATCCTCACTTGTGGCATATGGAGGTTCCCAGGCTGGGGATTAAATTGGAGCTACAGCTGCTGGCCTACGCCACATCCGCAGCAACGAAGGATTCTAGGTGCATCTGCAACCTATACCACAGCTCGCAGCAACACCAGATCCTTAACCCACTGAACGAGGCCAGGGATCGAACCAACAGCCTCAAGGTTCTAGTCGGATTCGTTTCCACTGCACCACAACGGGAACTCCTGAAGTTTTTTCCATTCTTATGTTGACAGTGGATTTCTCAGTTCTCTTTGACATAAGACAGTCTATAAGGTAAATATGTGGGATCTTTTCTTGTCAGGAAGTGCAAAGGTTATTTTCCTTCCACCTTGTTTGTACTTAATGTGTTAGAATAGATCCTTATTTGATCTTTATCAGTGGGTTGGCCCAGTGAAAGAGCTCTTCATTCACAGGAGGGCAAATTGTTAGATGAATAAAGGAGCTTTCCTTTATTTTAAAGAAAATTATTTAAGACTGTTGTTCTCCTGTCTCTGAGCCTTGAAAGATGTCTATGAAGTAGGTTTTGACCCAAGGGAAGGAATGGAGAATTTGGCTGGAATTCTTGGCTTCCTTGACTCTTATACCTGTTAATTCTTGAGCAAGACTAGAGAGTGGTATTTAAGATAATTTCCAGCTTATTTTGATGCACTGATTCTAAAGGAAACTAAACTCTATTTGGAAGAGACTAAGTGAAATCATTTCAATCTCTAGGTAGTTGAATATGTAAATTTTGACTTTGTTATACAGATTGATGTTTATTGAATGTTGATCAGAAAATGTGGGCTATGCTATGGCTCTGGCACAGGCCTGTGGCTACAGCTCCCATCAGACCCCTAGCCTGGAAACCTCCATGTGCCTGGAGTGCAGCCCTAAAAAGACCAAAAAAACAACAACAAAAAGTGAGCTATAAGATTTTGCTTAGAGATTTATTTATATTTGGGGGGCTTACTATGTAATAAATTTTTAAAATATTCTGGAAAAATTATCCCCTATAGGTTACAGAATTTAATATATACTTATTAAATCAGCATCTTCAATTACTATTATATTCTTAACAGTTTTTGATTCTTTTTGGCCAATGAATGATTAAGAGAAATGAATTGTTTCTTTTTTACGTATGTATGTGTCATTTTCTCATGAGATTTCAGCAGTTTCCACTTTCTATATATCAATGCACAAAAAGATTCATCCATTTCATATCTTTATTGTAAGTTGTCCTTTTTTCAATATAAAACGATCCTATTTGTTTTATTTATCTACTGTGTCCTGCCTTTCTCTTTGCTTTATTTCAGTAATGTGAGCTATTTTCCCCATGTTCTTCTTTTTAGTTGTACAGGACCTTTTACCTTTGCCTTTTTGTTTTAGATGTTTTGAATACTTTTGTGAGGGTTTTTTCCCTTTGACCCAGTCTAAGTCACTGTCTTTTCATAGGAAAGTTTATCTTATTAACATTTATTGTAACCACTGATATGTTGGTTTCATGTTAGTCTACTTGTTTTAAGCTTTGGGGGGTTTTGCTTGTTTGTTATTTTGTTTTTTGGCTTCATCTGTGGCATGTGGAAGCTCCTGGGCCAAGGCTTAAACGTGTTCCACAGCAGACCCAATCATACGCAGTGACAAGACCAGATCCTTAACCCACTGTGCCACAATGAAACTCCTTAAGTTTTGTTTTTTATACTTTCTTGTTCTTGTTTCTTTTTTAAAATTAATCTATCTTTTATTTTTTAAATTGAAGTATACTCGATTTACAGTGTTGTGCCAGTGTTTTATTTTCTATTTCAGTGGGGTTTTTTTGTTTGTTTTGGGTTTTTTTGTTTTTGTTTTTGTTTTTGTTTGGCTGCACCTGAGGCATATGGATGTTCCAGACTAGGGATCAAATCCAAGCCTTAGCTGACACCTACATCACTCCTGTGGCAACACTGTATCCTTAACTTGTGCAAGGCCAGGGATCAAACACAAGCCTCAGCAGTGACCTGAGCCTCTGCAGACAATGCTGGATCCTTAACCTGCTGTGCCACAGCAGGAACTCCTTGATTTATTTTTAAATCTGAAGCTGGTTACCTTAAAATCCTTTCAACCCTCCCCCCCCCTTTTTAGGGCCACAGCATATGGAGGTTCCCAGGTGAGGGTTCTAATCAGAGCTACAGCTGCTGGCCTACTCCACAGCCACAGCAACACCAGATCCAATCCACATCTGCGACCTACACCACAGCTCACAGCAACTCCAGATCCTTAACGCACGGAGTGAGGCCAGGGATTGAACCCACAACCTCATGTTTCCTAGTTAGATTAGTTTCTGCTGCGCCACAATGGGAACTCCAGTAGACTTTATTTTTTATAGTAGTTTTAGATTTATAAAAAAAACTGCACAGAAAATATAGCATTCCCACATATCTCCTTCCTGCCCCTCTTTTTCCCCTATTATTAACATCTTGCATTACTGTGGTACCTTTGTTAAAATTGTTGAACAAATATTGATACATTATTGTTAGTTGAAGTCAGTAGTTTACATTAGGTATGCTTTTTATATTATATAGTTCTAATTATTGTATCGTATAGAATGGTTTCACAAGCCTAAAATTGCTCTGTGTTCCATCTGTGCATCTCACTCCCCTTGTCTCTAGCAGCCACTCATCTTTTTACTGTGCCTGTAGTTTCACATTTTCCAGAATGTCACCTGCTTGGAATGATATCATATGTAGTTTTTTTGGACTGGCTTCTTTTATCTAACAATATGTGTTTAAGTTTCCTTCATATCTTTTTGTGGTGTGATACCTTATATTTCATATTGCTGAATAATACTTCATTGTATGGGTGTACCACAGTTTGTTTTTCCACTCACCTATTGAAGGACAATTTGGCTGCTTCTGATTTTTGGCAGTTGTACATAAAATTGCTGTAAATATTCATGTGCAGGATTTTGTGTGGAGATAACTTTTCAGTTTATTTTGCATGTATCTGGGAATGCAGTTTCTGGATTGTATGGTAAACCTACATTTACCTTTCTAAACTTTCTAAACTGCCAGACTGTCTTCCAAAGTGGTAATACCATTTGGTATGTCCATCAGCAGTGCACCAGAACTCCTCTTGGTCCACATCCTCACCAGCATTTGGTTTCATAAGTATTTTGGATTTTAGCTATTATAATAGGTGTGCAATGATATAGCGTTGATTTTCCATTTGTTTTTTGCTTTTTTTTTTTTTAAGGGCCGAACCTGTGACATATGGAGGTACCCAGGCTAGGGATCCCAGTCAGAGCTGCGGCTGCCCGCCTATACCACAGCCACAGCAATGCCGAACTGTGTTTACCAACCAACATCCTCATGGATATTAGTCAGGTTCATTACCCTCTGAGCCACAGCAGGAACTCCAGTGATAGATCATTATTTTAATTTGTAGTTTCCTAGTGAAATGATGTTGAGTATCTTTTCATATGCTTATTTGATGTCTTACTTTGTGAGCTTTCTATGCAGGCCTCAAAAGGCCTGTTTTTTAATCAGGTTGTTTTTTTATTCTTGACTTTTAAGGATTCTTTGTATATTTATCAGGTATGTATTTGTAAAGATTTTTTCCCCCAGTCCGTGGCTCATCTTTTTATTCTTTTTTTTTTTTTAGGGCTGCACCTGTGGCACATGGAGGTTCCCAGGCTAGGGGCTGAATCGGAACTGTAGCTGCCAGCCTATGCCACAGCCACAGCAATGCCAGAAATGAGCCACACCTGCGACCTACACCACAGCTCACAGCAACGCTGGATTGTTAACCCACTGAGCAAGGCCAGGGATTGAACCTGCAACCTCATGGTTCCTAGTCAGATTCGTTAAGCGCTGTGCCAAGATGGGAACTCCATCATCTTTTTATTCTCTTAACAGCATCTTTAGGAGAGCCCAAGGTTTTAATGTTAACAGACTCCACTTACTGAATTTTTCCCCATCGATTGTGTTTCATGTTATAGCTAACAAGTCGTCACCAAACCTAAGGTTACCTACTTTTTCTCCTATGCTATCTTCTGGAAGTTTTATAGTTTTATGCTCTCCACTTAGGTCAGTGGTGCATTTGGAGTCAGTTTTTGTGAAAGGTATAAGCTCCGTGTGTATATTTCTTTTTCATTTCTTTTTTTTTTCATCTTAATATCCAGTTGAAAAGATTGTCCTTTCTCCATTGAATTGCCTTTTCTCCTTTGTCAAAGATCAGTTGACTGTATTTGTATGAGTCCATTTCTGACCTGTAAGATTTTTTAAAACATACTTTAACTTATATTTCTCCATCAGATTCAAGAGGGAAATAATATCTCTTGAGGAAGACCCATTTGTAAAAGAGAGAAAAATAAAATTCAGTGAGGTTTTACCCTGTCAAGAACTGAGATGAGATGGGAGGTGTTCACTTGTTCTTGATGTAAAATAAAACCACATTTATTCTACTTCATAGATAATTTAAGGGTTTTTCAAAGGTAATGTTGACTAGTCCAAATTTTTTTTTTTCTTTTTAGGGCCACACCCGCGGCATATGGAGGTTCCCCGACGAGGGGTCTACAGCTGCCAGCCTATGCTACGGCCACAGCAATTCGGGATCCTTAACCCCTGAGCAAGGCCAGGGACCAAATCTGCATCATCATAGATGCTACTCAGATTCCTCTCCACTGAGCCACAACAGGAACTCTACAAAAAAAATTATTAATGCAATTTTTAATGCTCATTTTGGTCACAGTTTCAATATCCAGTGTTTATTTGCTGTTTTCAGCACATCTCAGTTCAGACTAGCCACGTTTCAAAGGCTCAGTAGCCACATGTTTAGAAAGTGTAGCCGTAGAGTATACCAAGACATGGTAGAGCCATGCAGTGAATTGACGTGTGGAGTCACGTCATTCCAGTGTGAACTCGGTTACCCTGAGCCCTTGGGAAACTTTGTGGGTTTTATAGATAATTGAGGGTTCACCTCATTCAGTATTGAGGCTTCTTTATTTTTGTAATTTTTCATAGACGCTAACGTGTTCACATTTCCATCTGCCTTCTTAATCCGTATAGAACATAGTGGTTAAGAGTGTGGGATTCAAAGCCATAGTCTGGGTTTGAATTCTGGCCCTAACCATCAGGGTGACCTTGGATGAATTACTTGAGTTTATGTATTCCAGTTTTCTCACATATAAAATGAGGATAGAAACTTCCTCTCAGTGTAGTTACGAAATTCAAGTGAGAAAATATGTGGCAAGAGCTCAATAAATGTTCATTGCTGTTGCTGCTAAATACTGTAACTATAGCCAACTACTACTGTAACGAATACTAGTAGTAGCTCAGCAATAGCAGCATAATTTAGCCTTTTCTGGAGGACTCAGGTCATTGGACGATGCCCTGATAACTCTGACACCCTTGTGGGCTTATGGAAGTATGTAGGAATGTTTGACCTTCACGTTGTCTTCTGATGACTTTGCAGTTTGATTCCTTATACTCCTCCACCACTACCCTATCTCTCTCTCTCTCTTTTTTTTTTTGCCATCTGCATGCCTACCACTGTTTATTCAGCTCCTTATTTCTGCATAGCTGCTTCTAATTTATACTCCTTAGAGTCATCATTGAGAACCACTTACTTAAATAATACAGCCCAACAGTCTTAACTCCCTTCCCATTCTGACCCTCAGCTGTATTGCACTGTATTCTAGTGCCTCACATTCTTTAACTGGAAGCTTCTTAACACTGACACCAGGTCTGCTTTTGCAGTTTCCTTAGAAATGCTTGTCTCACTCTTCTCTTGATATCCTGCTTAATCTCAAAGACTTAAATTCCTCATCATTTCTTCATTCAGCAAATATTTATGGAGTTCCAGGCTCTGGGTATCGAAGATAAAATGGAGAACAAGAGAAGTGCAATTGCTGCACTCAAAAAATTTACAGTTTGGTGGGAAAGAAGAAATTATCAAGTGTAATAGCACTTTGTAACTGGCTCATTTCAATTATCATTTGTATTCATTCATGCATTCAGTAAATATTTATTGAGTGTTTGCTATATACCAGGCATTTTTCTGGGTATATAGTGGTGAGTGAAACAAGACGTGGTCTCTGTTGAATTCCACAATCTAGTGAGGGAAATGGGCAAATAATTCAAATAACTAAGCCAAATAATGTTTGCTTAAAAGCTGTGTTAAGTGCTCTACAGGGAAGGAATGTCATTTATGAGCGCCTCACCTGGGAATCAGAGAGAAATTCCCTGAGAAACTGATACCTGAGGCATTTGGCAGGGGAAGGTTCCTGGCAAATGGAATGTATGGCAGAGACACTGTGGCAGGAGGAAGCATGTTGCGGTCAGGGAGCTAAAGACAGCCACTGTGACTGGAGCACAAAGAAAGAAAGGGAAGAGACTAGTCTGAAATGAGACTGAGAGTTGGGCAGTGGCCACAGTGGATATGGACAGAAGTGAAAAGGTTCTGGAAATATTTAAGAGGTAAAATTCACAGGACTTGGGGAAAAAAAGAGATAGTAGATAAGGAGCATACAACTGGATTTTTTATTTTTTGATGTCTGAAGGGTACTGGGAAGGGCAGCGTGGGTTTGGTCTCCTACATAGCCATTTGAGATGGCTTTGCTGTATCTAAGAGAAGCTTTCAAATAGTCATTTATATTTGCATGTTTAGAGGGGAGAGAGAGAGATGAGCCAGAAATGTGAATTTAGGAGTCATATATAAAGATACTAATTGAAGCATCCAACATGGATGAATGAAAAGAGATAAAACCCTAAGACTGGACGTTGAAAAACTGTGTGGATGGTAGTGCTGAAACAGGGTGTCCTAGAGAAGAAATAGATTCAGAGTAGGGTAAATAAAGAGTTCAGTTTTGGATGTAGTGGAGGCTGAGATTACTTGGGAGATATCCAAGTGAAGAAGTCAGATAAACAGTAGGATAGATAAGGGTTTGGAGCCTGAATCGTATCTGTTTTATTGGTTTATATTCCCTAGTCCATAACACAGTGCTTAACACATGGCAAATGCTTAATAAATAATTTATGGAATGAATGAGAGAACATACGAACATTCAAAGAGCTGGACTGAAATTCTCCACCCTGGCCGTGCCAGGGAGACCCTTCTCTAGGTGTCTGCTAAGGCAAGCTTCTGACTGTATACAAACCTTTCTTCATTAAAAATCACTGAGTTAGGAGTTCCATGATCTGACTAACATCCATGAGGACACAGGTTCAATCCATGGCCTCGTTCAGTGGGTTAAAGATCTGGTGTTGCCATGAGCTGTAGTGTAAGTCGCAGACACGGCTCAGATTTGGCATTGCTGTTGCTGTGGAGTAGGCCAGTGGCTACAGCACCAATTCGACCCCTAGCCTGGAAACCTCCATATGCCACAGGTGCGGCCCTAAAAAGACAATAAAATAAAATAAAAATTACTGAGTTAGATGTTATCAACCTGGTGATATATGTAAGTGGGAGTTGAAAGTTTGGGAGAAATTATTACAAACGTTTTGTTCATTGTGCTAGATAGATTGCCTACTCTCAACTTTTCCCAAGTGCCAGAGCCACCACACTCTTAAATTGGTAGATACAAACATATAGGAAAGCTTATGATGTCATTTCCCATGCCAAACACCTTAAGTGTAGTATCTTCTTCCTTAGACGTCATAGATGGCAACAGCAGAGAAGCTGAGGGTCAAGAAATTAAGAAACTACCCAAGATGATATATTTATCAAGTGGCAGAATCAGAATTTGAGCCCTGATCTGACTCCATTTCACATACTCTTAACTACCATGCTATACAAAGAAATGAGGCTCTTTTCATAGTGATAGCACGACAGACATTATACCCACTTGATATATTCTTCCCTCCCCCCCTTCCTTCTTTCCCTCCATCTCTCCTTCATTCCATCTGTCTTTTTATTCTTGTAATCATTTATTCAGCGAGCATTTACATGTTGTCTACACATCCCAGGCATTCCGCTAGGCACTGGGATACAGGCAGTCATTAAGTTTATGGCCTTAGGATTCAGGCTAATGGATGAGACAGACACCAAATCATACAGTTTCAACTCCATTGTCATTGAGATTTGCTAAAAACATCGTACATCCAGAATGCTGTGGGGACATAGAGAAGGGCTTTTCTAATTCTGCCTGAAGATGGAGGCTTGGATTGAGTGGTGGTGAAAAGGATGTTAGGAAAGGCCAGAATGGATATTTGAGCTAAATCTCAAGAGCTGACTAGACAATACAGGAACAGGGGAGCCTCTGAAAAGCCTGCAAGAACAGTGATGGGAGCTGGCATATGACCTAATCCAGGTACTGCAAGCAGTTGGTGTGACTGAAGCCTAGGATATAAAAGTCCAGGAGATAGAGTTGGAAGGCTTTATGGAAGCCAGGTACTTTAATGTCTCTTTTGTTTTGTTTCTAAAGGTAGTGAAAGATTTTAAATAGGGAGATGACAGCAGGACATTTGTATTTCTGCAAGATCCCTCTGTTAATGGGATTGAGGGTGAATATGTAGTAGATTTCAGGAGTTTACGAAATTTAGAATTCTACCAGGTGAATTTGTTGAGTAATCTCTTTTTGTTCAGAACAAAACAAAGAGGGACTTTCCAGAAATGATGGAATCAGCAAAAAAGGATGTTAAACCAGCCATTGTAAACATGTTCCAAATGTTCAAGATGGTAGAGGGAAAAATGAACATGAAGAAGAAAGAAGTAGATGTGTATTTTTTAAAAACCCAAATGGAACTTTTAGAAATGAAAAGTATAGTATCTGAAATGAAAACTATTCTAAGCAAGATTAACAGCAAATTGGATACTGCAGAAGAAAAAAGAGAACTTGAAGACACAGCAATAGAAACTATCCTAAAGGGAGCTCAGACAGAACGGTATTGAAGGTCTTGCTTCCACTTAAAAATTAGTGGGCATTTTTCTCCCTAGAACTTTACCAGGAAATTTTTGTCCTTTTTTTTTTTTTAGGCTACCACCAAGGCATATGGAGGTTCCCAGGCTAGGGGTCAAATCGGAGCTACAGCTGCCAGCCTACACCACAGCCACAGCAGTGCCTGATCCTAGCCATGTCTGCGACCCACAGGGCGAGGCCAGGGATCGAACCTGCATCCTCATGGATGCTAGTCAGATACATTTCCGCTGAGCCATGACAGGAACTCCCAGGAAATTTAGATTTAACTATTCCTGTGTGAGGTTGCTGTGCCTTGACAAATTGTTGTTTATCAATTTTTACTTTCCATTTATAGGGATAGGGATGTTTTTGAGGCAAGTAAATCTTGAGACTCTTAAAAATCTTTTTCTCTGACTTCAGAGAGATGAACTTCTGAGCTGCAACTGTCAGGATCTTTTGCTAATGCCTAACACACTCAATATTGATTGTGTCACCAAAATGAACAGCAAATTCCACATAATGAGAGTTCGGGACATTTCAGAATCATACACTCTTTTTTTATTTTGCCACACCAGCAGCATGTGGAAGTTCCCAGGCCAGGGAACAAACCCACACCCAGGCCACAACAGTGATGACACCAGATATTTTTAACTCACTGCACCACAAGGGAATTCTTATTTTATTTTTCATTTAAAAAACAATAGAGTTTCCGTCGCAGCTCAGTGGTTAACGAATCCTACTAGGAACCATGAGGTTGTGGGTTCGATCCGTGGCATCACTCAGTGGGTTAAGGATCTGGCGTTGCCGTGCGCTGTGGTGTAGGTTGCAGATACGGCTCGGATTCCATGTTGCTGTGGCTGTGGCGTAGGCCGGCAGCTACAGCTCCGATTAGATCCCTAGCCTGGGAACCTCCATATGCCACGAGTGTGGCCCTAGAGAAGACAAAAAAATTCAAAGTAAATAAATAAATAATAAATAAATAAATAAATAAGCATGGGAGTTTCCTGGTGGTCTGGTGATTAGGACTCGGCATTTTCACTCTCAGCCCAGGTTCAGTCCCTGCCCTGGGACTGAGATCCCACATCAAGCCATTGCACACTGCAACTAAAAAATAAAAGCATTCATCTATCTCATCGTCATAAAGTTTTGCATATGCTGAAGATAAGAAATGAACATATCAGATCATATTTGGTAGAAATCCAGAATACTTCCTGGAATACTCCTGACTTTTCATATGTGAATTAAATACCATATGTATACAGGTGATAGGCTTCTCTCTCTTCATAAAAGCCTTACTGGACTTTGAACATCGAATGAATATTGGTCAACAATTCTATGAAATAAATTTTCCTAGTGAAAAATTTTAGCTTTATTTAATAAGGGAAATTCAGTGATTTGAACTCCTTGAAGCTTTGGAGAGATTTCTTCCCCCCAAAATGATCTCTCTTTGGTTATATTTTTCATGCACTCAATTATTTAAACTTCCAGTCCTCTCACAAACTCCATGTTACCTGAAAAGGACTGCTCCTTCCATGCCAACCCAACTCTAAAATTAAGCTCTTCTTGTGGATCCCATTGTCCTGTACTTATTTGTGTTTTGATCATTCTTCTCTCTCTGGTAGTCACTCACAGATAGGACTTCTAGGTTTCTCTGCCTCATGCTATCTACCATGCTTCTGTTAGATAGTTAATTCCGCTCTATGTATTCAGAAGCTTAAAAGTTGTAGAAGAGATTTCGGCAAAATGAGAAAAGAACCCTTCTTCATGCCAGGCAACAAATTATGTCTATTAATCCTTACAAGACCCTTATGCAACAGTTATAGTTATTTCCTCCATAATTCCAGAACTTGGTAGAGAAAATGAACAAATTTAATAATCAGGCAAGTAATGCTCAGAGTCTCTACAACAAGAGGTTTTCTCTGGGAGTTCCCGTCGTGGTGCAGTGGTTAACGAATCCGACTAGGAACCATGAGGTTGCGGGTTCGATCCCTGCCTTTGCTCAGTGGGTTAACGATCCGGCGTTGCCGTGAGCTGTGGTGTAGGTCACAGACGCGGCTCGGATCCTGCATTGCTGTGGCTGCGGCGCAGGCCAGTGGCCACAGCTCCGATTAAACCCCTAGCCTGGGAACCTCCACATGCCGCGGGTGCGGCCATAAAAAAAAATGACAAAAGGCAAAAAAAAAAAAAAAAGATTTTCTCTGTGTAGTGGGGTGTGAGATTTCCCACCCTTCTTTGTACTTTCCATATATATTCCCATATGTGTTTCCATATGTATGTACTTTCCACATATATGTACTTTGTGTGTGTGTGTGTGTGTGTTTTTTTTTTTTTTGGCCATGCCCATGGCATGTGGAAGTTCCCAGGCCAGAGATCAAACCCACACCACCAGCTGTGACCCGCGCTGCTGCAGTGACAATGCCAGATTCTTAACCTACTGCGCCAAAAGGGAACTCTCCATATTTCTAAATTGTCTACAATAAGAATGTATTATACTTACCAAGAAGTTAATTAAACATTTTATAAAGAAAAGAAAAAATTGTGCATACATATTATGGGCCATCTGGAAAGCATAGAAATATAGGAAACAGTGCTCATTGCTTGAATGTAAGCATAACCTTTTTAAACTTTTTGGTCCCTTCTGTCTTTTAACATGCATGTAATTGAATATTTTTATATAGTTGTAATAATTTCTCATTGTTTTTTCTCCATAAAAAAAGTGAGATGGCAGTGCTCATATCTTGATGACCTATATAAGAATGCCTTTCTCATTTCCACTTTTTCCTGGGCCACCTTCTCCCCTTGTCTTGAATTGCAATCTCTGACATATGTGCATTGCCTTGAAAGTCGTATTTGGTTAGCAAATGTCAGTGTGACAAACAAAAAAAGAAAAGCTTATTACTTCTTTTCTTCTCATTAACACATACGTCATCAACAATAGCCTTCGTTTTTTTTCCAGGGTGGAGGCACTTATTGCACACATTCACATATTCATTCTTTCAACAAATACTTGTTAAGTACATTCCCGGTGCCAGTCATTTTACTCTTCAGTGATGAAGAGATGCAGAGACAATAGAAGATTTCCTGCTCTTTAGAAGAACATGGATGCAGAAAAAGAAAAAAGCAGTGTGATGCTATATGCAGAAATATCAACGAAGCTCTGTAGGAACAGAGAGGAGAATCACTTGGATTCTCTTAGAGATCCACACGAATCTTCTAAAGAAATCAAGGAAAGTCTTTTATGGTTAAGAAAATGGAGCACAGTCAGATTTGGTCATATAGCTGCTTAGTAGTTGTGTTAACATTAAAACCAAACTGTAAACCCCCTCTTCTTCCACCAAACGTCATGAGGAGGTGTTGCTGTTTTCATGGTTTTGGACGCCCAGCTGTCTATATTTGGCTCATTGCTGGGTCAGCGACCATAGCTTCCCCTTCTATCTCTCCCCATTTCAAAATGCCACCATTTAACTAGGTGATTGTGGTTGATCTGATTTGATCAAAAAGTAATGGAAGAGAAATAAGGAGTCCTGAGTTCTTTGGAGACCGACTTTGCCACCATTTAATTGGGTGATCATGGGCACCTTATTCCCCTTTTCTAGGTATCTGTTCCCCAACTGTAAAAGCGAGAAGGTTGAAATAAATCTCTAAGTTTCTAGTTTTTTATAAAGTTTCATTCTCCTTTTCAGGGTACGTAGCATTTCCATAGGAGTGTAGGTTCCCAGGGGCCTTGGGAAGTCTTAATACACCATGGCTTTGGCAGAAGGGTAGACGGGAGTCAGGAGTGAGGGTTCTTGACTGCCTGGGTTTAAATGTCAGCTATACCACTTCACA
This sequence comes from Catagonus wagneri, assembly GCA_004024745.2. Classification (NCBI taxonomy): domain Eukaryota; kingdom Metazoa; phylum Chordata; class Mammalia; order Artiodactyla; family Tayassuidae; genus Catagonus; species Catagonus wagneri. Next base: position 6,797,045 of record PVHT021183634.1, read on the forward strand.
TGCTGTTTAATCTTGAACAAACCATCTAACATCATTGAACCTCAGTTTCGTAACTTTTAAAATATAAATAATAATAAATGACTCACAGAGTTGATGTGAAGATGCAGTGAGCTTGTGTGTCTAAACCACTTTGCACAGTGTCTGGCACATAGTAGTCAATAAATGTAGCTAATGGCTTTTGTACTAGTACAAGCTTGGCGTCCTGAAGTAGTTTTGTACTAGTAGCAGCTTGGCGTCCTGAAGTAGTTTTGTTCTAGTAGCAGCTTGGCGTCCTGAAGTAGTTTTAGAAGTCAGAATACCACAGAAGCTTCTTTTATTAATGATTCCTCTATAAAGGCACAAAGGAATCAATCAATATCCATGCACAGAATATGGAATATTAGGTTTTTCCCCTAGATGTTCAACTAAGGGTTGAGGAGGTGGAGCACTATTTACTGTTAAACTTTACCGATGACCCAGAAAAAGACTTCCGTTAGTTTGTATAATACAGGGTGAGTTATTCACTCTTTTCGATGCTGTGTTCCCAGTGTTCAGGACAGGCTACAGCACAGCGTAGGCACTTAGCAAATGTTTTTGAATTAATAAATGATATCACACGTTATAGTTAAGAACTGGGACGAATAATAGCATTTGGCACAGTGAGTCTTTTGGCTTACAGAGCTTAGCCTGTGACATTTGCTGAGATTGTTTTGAGGGGGTTTGGGGGCGTCCTATGACAGTCAAAGCGGAATTCTTCTGATACCAGTGTTTGGCTTTCTGCTTTGATCAATAGACTTATTATTTGCCCTTGAAACCTCTGTGGTGCTAGGGAATCACAGACATTCCTCAGGATGATTTACACGGTAATAAATAATCTGTGCTGTCCATTGCTTGCTTCATCGGTGTCTGCCCTGTTCATAAAACCCTGGAAGCTCAATGACCCCAAGACTGGAGCACATCAGACACGTTAACTCCAGTTACAGATATTTGCACATAGAACATGTCGTTCAGTTTCATTGTTGCTTTGTTGTTCCAATATGCATCCATGAGTTTTCTTTAAGGGTTGACCTAACTATAGAAGTTATTTTCTATCTGACTTTATTATAGTTACGGTACCACTTATTTTTTTTACCTCTGTTATATTATATGCTAGGCACTACATATATTATCTCATCTAAACTTCACAACCACTTCTAGGTGATTGTACCCTTTTCGTAGAAATGGAATTTGTAGGAGGTGAACCTTATTCTCTGGAATCACACAGCCCATGGTAATGGAGCTTAGATTGATTGATTGATTGATTGATTTTTTGCAAGCAAGCAAAGTCTTTATTACAGGAAAGCAAATGGCTCCCAAGACAGCTGGGAGGGGGAGCTTAGTTTTAAACTCAAGTCTTTCTGGACACAAAGCCCTTAGCTATTACACCATGATATGTTCCTCATCTAAAGGGCTTTTTTCTTTCTAGCCATACCACCTTCTAAAGGGCTTTTTTCTGGAGTTCCTGTTGTGGCTTAGCGGAAATGAACTGGACTAGTATCCCTGAGTATGCAAGTTCAATCCCTGGCCCCACTCAGTGGGTTGAGGATCTGGCATTGCCGTGAGCTGTGGTGTGGTTCTCAAACGTGGTTCAGATCTGGTGTTGCTCTGGCTGCGGTGTAGGCCGGCAGCTACAGCTCCGATTTAACCCCTAGCCTGGGAACTTCCATAAACCGCCCCTGCAGCCCTACCAAAAGGGGGGGGGGTGTTTTTTTTTTCTGCTTCTACATCTGCTTTGTGTTGCAGTTAGGAGCATTTTGCAAAGATTGGTAAGTTTCCCATTCCATTCACAGATGGATTTTAAATTTCTTAACAGCATTGCAAATACATGAAATTTATAGTGACAAACATAGCCAGATTACTTTCTTGTTATCCATCCATTTAGTAAATTTATAGTTCCCATTAATTTTAATCTGTCCTTATTACCTGTTTTATATAATAAATATCTCTTAGTCATGACAGACTGAGTATAGATCACCTGAAGTAGGCTCTCTCTCAATAAGCAGAATTGCAGCTAAAGATTTGTGAATTAATTGGGAAAATTGCAAATCAAGTAGTCGGTGAAATAATTCATTGTCACATCCAATCAATAAACTTTGTAAATCAACTCATTTAATTCAAAAAATGATCTATATAGATCAAGCAACCAATTAAACAATTAGCATACACTTTGCAATTAATTAATTTAGGCATCAATCATATAATTAAAACTCCAAATTTAAGCTACAGAATTTAGAATCCTATCACCTTGTGAACTATTAGGTTCATGCTTCTAAATGCTAGTAGATTTGAGTTTCACAACTCTACTTTGGTGCAGGAGATTTTAAAGTGTTAAGTTGATTTCAGTTGGTATAGTCTCCCACCCTTTCTCATCAAATTGACTTTTTATTTCCCCCAAAGAAAGAGAAGGAGTGTTAATTCTAAACCAGGCAAAAGCTAGAATCTGGGAGTACTGACTGGACATTCTAGGGAAGTGAGACAAATCCGGAAGTGGCTGAGAAGGCCACGTATCTGCGTCAGGATAAATTGGATCACTCGCTTTTATGCTGTTAAGGATGCCTGATGTTTGGAATCAGATCCTACGAAGCAAGCCTGCTGTTCTTCAGAGAAAGGAGAACTGTAAAGATTGTCTTTACAGTTCTTTGAGTACTTTGAGTACTTTTGAGCTAGAGCACAGATATTTTCTTAATCCTAAACATAAAGCAAAGGCCTCTGATTCCCTCTAAATAATTTTTTCTCCTTTATAGTTTTGTCTCCATTTTATGATATTTATTTTATTTACATTTATATTATAGCTAATGTAGTGCTTCTTTCCCCCCGCTATGCTGTAAGCTTCCTTTGAGGACTGAGACTCAATCTCATCTTTGACCCAAGGAGTTAAGTTTTGTGTCTTGTCTACAACAGGTGCACAGTAAATATTTGTTGGAAGAATAGGGTATTATAAAGGCTCTCGTTTCACGTTGTTTTTCTCCGTCTTTGCACTGCCATGTGTTTTCTCTTTATCAAATGAAGTAAGACTTTGGGGCATCTACCTGTACCACCAGGCTTTGCGGTAAAGAACAGCAATGTTCCAGTTTGCTTGCTGTGCACCATAGCTTCTGGTCTCTGCGTCCCTCCCTCTCCTTGGTATTCACTTACCGTTTTGGTTTTTCTTACAGTGACAATGTCAGTGCCTACTGCCTGCATATTGCTGAGGATGATGGGGAGGTTGACACAGATTTCCCTCCACTGGATTCCAACGAGCCCATTCATAAGTTCGGCTTCAGTACTTTGGCCCTGGTTGAAAAGTATTCATCTCCTGGTCTGACATCCAAGGAGTCGCTTTTTGTTCGAATGTGAGTACTAACTCTGTTATTTATCTCAGGATCTCACCTCTGCATTTTAGTATTGTGGATTTGATTTTGTTTTTGTTTGTCAAATGAGTGATACTTGGTATCTGGAGGGTCAACATGTAATGGTTATTTCCAGAGAGCCACTGGAGACAACGTTTGCGTTGTATTTCATACCTCTGCACCTGGATTAAATACAGACTGCTTTGCGGCAGCAAATTTTATTAGGTCTGTCTCTGAATGTCGTATCTATGAACTAGGCCTCTGGGAATATTAGGGCACTTTGGAGCCTAAGAAACAAAAATTGGGGATTTCCCTCTTACAGAAATGCAAACTGTAAGTATGCATTGTAGCCACTACTGTCTTGTGACTTAAAATGCTTCTTTTTCTCTCCAGCTTTGCTCAAATCAAATTTGATTTTTCCTCCTAGTTGCCTTCCTTTAGTCTGAGCAGAGGTTCTTAACCTTTGCTGTGCCTTTGATAGTCTGGTAAAGCCTAAAGAAGGCCTTCTCAGAAAAATGTAAATACAGAGAATAAAATTCACAGCAGTACAAAATAATTCCATTATATTTAAATAGTTATCAATTACTAGACAAATTTCTGATGTAGTAATATGTACAGCTTTATTAATGCATTAAATTACAAGATCCAGGAGCAGATCTAATAGTAACTCCTTAATCTCTTGTTTCAAAGTAGTGATACAGATAAATGATATTTAGAAATCCACAACTGTAATGTGCTGTGACGCTGTCTGTGGTTTCCGTTCACAACAGTCACCAGTTCTGCTCATATTACTGTGATTTGTTGACTGCATTCATAATTCAAGGAAATGCTAAATATCAGTTAGAAGTTAGTTAAAAATGTAATTTTTGTCCATTCAAGTCTGCAGAGCACCTGGTTGTTAAGAGGAAACATGGAATGTTTTTTCAGTTTAAGCTTTTCTAACGGAGGCGGTGACAGCCCCACTCCAAACCATCCCCTGGGAACAATAGCGATCCCTTTGGCACCCCCTACTGTTAGTAACCAGCAAATTCACTGTCCGAAGAGCGATTGCTTTATAGGACTTTCCATCCGTCTTTTAAAAGCATACTACCTTTGCGTCAGATTTTTACTAAAATAAGATTATGCTGCATGTGATAAATGAGGTATTTTGGATGTTTCTACCCTTTAGCAAAGGAAGAAACCTGAGTGCCTGGGAGTGAGCCGAGGGACGGCTCCTCAAGCTTTATTATTGCCATTTCATCCCTACCACAAAGCCAGGTTTGGTGGATATAAACAGCAAATATTTTCCTTCTTTTTACATTTCAGAGGCACTAAAACAACAACTTTGAAGAATATTTGTGTGTGTGTGTGTCTTTTTAGGGCCGTACCCACAGCATATGGAGGTTCCCAGGCTAGGGGTTAAATCGGAGCTATAGCCGCTGGCCACAGCAACACCAGATCGGAGCTACGTCTACAACCTACACCACAGCTCAGGGCAATGCCGTATCCTTAACCCACTGAGCGAGGCCAGAGATCGAACCTGCGCCCTCATGGATGCCGGTCAGATTCGTTTCCGCTGAGCCACAATGGGAACTCCTTAAAGAATATTTAAAGGGCGTTCCCATTGTGGCTCAGTGGTTAACGAATCCGACTAGGAACCACGGGGTTGCGTGTTCGATCCCTGGCATTGCGCAATGGGTTAAGGATCCGGTGTTGCCATGAGCTGTGGTATAGGTCGCAGAGGCGGCTCGGATCCTGCGTTGCTGTGGCTGTGGCGGAGGCCGGCAGCTGTAGCTCCGATTCAACCCCTAGCCTGGGAAACTCCACATGCTGTGGGTGCAGCCCTAAAATGACAAAAAGACAAAAAAAAAAAATTTGATATCTGTTCTTAATTCCTACAGTCTACATTTATGATGTAACATCTCAGACCTTAGGTTAAAAACCTGCAGCTGCTTTTCTAACAAATTGTTGATCAGCAGAAATAAAGGGGCTACGGAAACACTCATTTTTATGCTGTTCCTTTTTGAGCTTCATGCAAAGACAATTCTGTGTAAATGTACGGTTGACCCTGATTTGGAAACCTGATAATCAGTCCATCCTTGTAAAAAAAAAATTTTGCAATTTTAATTATATTAATGTTCAGATTGTATAAAACAACTCATTTAATAAAGTAGTGCTTGATTTTACAAAAAAAATATCTAGACAGAGACAGCCTCGGTTCTCGTGGAACTTACTAGTGAGGAGACAGTTGTCAAACAAATCATTCAAATGTGATGAGCAATACAACAGAAAACTGTAGAGGGTGAAACAGATGCCTGTCACAGGATATTTAGATTACTTCCTTGTTTTGGTTTTAATAAGTGATACTATAATGATAGTCCTTATCTGTGTCCTTTTTATTTCTATTGAATAAGTTCCTTAAGATAATTTCCTGTGAATAGAATTACTGGTCAGAGTAGGAACGGCTTTAGACTCTCGTTTCGTATTGACATATGTAGTCTTCTGTAGATGTGTCTGTTACAGTGCTACCAATAGAATACATGAAACCATCTTTTCAGTCTTACCATCACAACTTGTCATTTACAAGTGTTTTTGTTGTTGTTGTTTTTGCTTTTTTTTACTTTGAAAGATGTATATTGTGGAATTTCAGTGGTTTCTGCCTAGAATTTTATTGTCTTCTAACAAGTAACTAGGAGACCAGTTCTTATTAGCACATAATTTTTCTACATAAATATAAGCATGTGATCATAGCAGTCTTTTGACCTGAAAGTTCCTTTTGTTTTTAAAGAGCTTTAAAATCAGTGATGTTCAATAGAATGGGTTTGGGGGTGGGGTAGACATACATTTCTAGAAGCATCTAAGACTACAAAGAATCTCATTATGAACCCTACCTTCCAGAGAAAGGAAAGAGAGAATGGGAAAACAATGCTTTAAACATAATACTCTTTTCACTTTTCCTGAAGCACTCCCACTCCCAAACACACATACCCCAGTCAATCCTTTTTCTGTTCTAAAGTTCAGGAGTTTATTCAACATGTCTGGCGTGTTTCTGAAAACATAAGGTCAAGTAAAATCTTTATATGTGAGCGCTTAGAACAAAAGTGTCATTTTCTCTTTCTTTTTCTGAGTTGTCTGATGAAAGAGTGGATTACTGACCATTTGCCCTGTGTGTATTTTCTTGATTCGGCAGTCTCCCGTTCACCTTTCTGGTCTACATCCTAAGTTAGAAAAGTATCTCCTGCAAACACAGGCCCGAACAGACCTTCAGGAGTCTGCAGAGACATATTCAAAGTTTCAGAGAGCGAAGTGCCACCAAAACAAAGAAAACCGTTGCTCCTCCCCTTCATTTCCCCCTTCCCTCCTTGCATCTCTCTCCCAGTGGAGAACCGGCAGGAAGTGGCTGAGTAGACCCTACACTGCACCAGGAAAAGGGAGTTAGGTTTACAATGGGCAGTGAATTAATATTTACTAGGAACAACTATGTATGTATTATTTCATTTAAGCTGAAAATAGCCCAGTTTTTATTATGACCATTTTAGAGATACGAAATCTGAGGCTGGGAAGTATTGCTCTCAGGCTTGGATCTGACCCTGTGTCTGATTTCAAAGTCCACGCTCTTTCCAACACCCTGCTGCTGTAGTTAGGATGTGTAGGGGGATCTAGCATTGGTCTAGTCATTCAAGTGAATCCTGTTATCTTAAGGCCAAAGTCCAGCTACTGCTAGAGTGTAATGGGTAAGAACATGGTGGCCTCTGGAGCCAGACTGCTTGGGTGGTGATTCTGACCTTGCCCTTATTAGTGTGTGTGATCTCAGATTAATTACTTAACTTCTCTATGGCTCAGTTAAATGATGGTAATAATAAATAATACCTACCTCTAGAGCTGCTGTGAGGATTTAATGAGTTAGTATATGTAAAACAATTTAGAACAGTGCCTAGCCTAAATAAGCATTATCTGAGTGTTTGCTGCAATTGTTGTTATTACTAATAAAAATCCTTTGAGGACAAGAACTGGATCATTAGTGCCCACAACCCCCAGCATAACTCTTACCATAATAGTAATGGAGTAAGGGCTGAATTGGAATAACTTTGGCTGAGCATGGCAGGGGTCCACGTTGAAGACCTGCAGACTTTCAAACTAGCCCTCTAATGGGCAGACAGCCATCAAGCCAGTAGCAATACCATAAACTCCTTGAAGACAGGAAGATTACAGTCTCATGTGTCTCTGTATCCTTAGCATCTAGCACAGGGCTTCCTAGAAAAGGAATGAGTACATGAAGCTCAAGGTGTCTATGTGCTGCTTGGAGAGCTCTTGGCCAAGCTTTCTGTCCCACCTTGCTTCCTGAGCTTGCTTAACCCCTTCTACAGCCCTGCCTTTTGAATGCCATGAAGCCCCAGGTTGCCTTCTTTTTTCCCAAGTCCCTCATGCCATTCAACCCAGAGGCTCCAATATGCTGTCATTCCTGACTCCAAACGAGGCTGCACAGAGTTTAAATTTAGGCTAACCTGGGTTCAAGTTTCAGCTTTACTAGTGACTTGCACCATGACTGTAGTTTCAGTTTCTTCATCTGTAAAGTGAGGATGGTAATCGCTACTTACTGGAACTGTGGTGAGGAACATTCTTAAATATAAGTAATGGATAGATCTCTTTTAAAGGAAAATTAATTCTCCTAAAACTTCAATGTTTGCCCAAATCTACTTTAGTATAATGTTACTTAAGTATATACAGATGTAAAATTCTAGCTATAAATTCCATGTCTTTATGCAACCCAAACAAAATTATAGATTAAATGCAAATAATACTGTAACATTAATAAAATACAAATTAACAACTTTAATGCAACAGATGATGTTTTGCTGAAATTAAATCAATGATGTTGGAGTTAATGGGAGTTAAATGTTTTACTTGTCAGTTTGACTTTTCTAATTTTCATATGAAACATCAGATTACCATATTATTAATTATTTTAAACAATGAATGTATATTTAGGTATTAGTCCATTATTTTAATGAGCCAATTGATTTATAGTGCACACACACTCCCAAGCCCAAATTTTAAATGTTTTTTTACTGGAAAAGTAAAGGACATTTCTGCTCGTTTATTCTAATTTGCCCACAACTTTCCCTGTTTCAAAATTGAAAGTCCCGAGTCCAAAGCATCCTGCTCAGTTCTGAGTGAACCAGGATGACTGGTCATCTTACTTTCTGCTATTGTGGGTTAGTCTATACATAGGTGGGCTCTCTGCCTGATAGATACCTGTGCACGCTGTAGACATGAATTCTTTAGGGATCTGCAATCTGTTCCGTAAAAAGCCTTGTGTACACTTCTCCCATCACTTTTCTCTATTCAACAAAATATTTTTGCATGTAGCTTGCACTGATGCTGTTTGGCTCTTATTAAGTCTATTATTGATGCTAAATAACTGTAGCTGCTCAAACACACAACCCCCCAAATGTCACCAGCTCATCCCATAGGTTGGTAAAATTTTTCTGTAAAGGATAAGATAGTAAATATTTTAGGCTTACAAGCCATACAATCTCTGTAACTCAACCCTGCCATAATGCAAAATTAGCCATAGACAGTACATAAGTGAGTGGATATGGGCTAGATTTGTCAGCCCTGACTTATCCTGGCTTTATTTCTTGTTCATATCTGTATGATAAGGGTCACATGGCTCTCCCAGGTATTTCTTGTCCAAGCAGTGACTCAGTGCTCTCCCACCTGGGTGGAAAATGGAACCATGGAAGACTGGGCATGGCCTATATCTATATTTCTTTATTGCTTATTTAAGTCACTATTTCTACCAATCAGTCCGTATAGTTTTGCCACACACACACACAGTTTAGATATACATGGTTTTCATTGAGCTAAAAGCAAATTTAAAAATTTTGAAATTCAAGAGAGCCTGTGAATGTATCTGTAAACCCTGAGGGCCTGTGAACTTCAGGTAGGAGATGCTACTGTGATGAAATTAGTCCAGTCTCTAGTATGTAGGAAGTCTTACATAGTTGCTGTTTTTGTCAGAGATTTATCAGTCTGAATAATTCACACTAAGGTATGTGTGGGATTTAAGGTTTCTTTGTTTTTTTCTTTTTTTCGCCCCAACTGCACCCAAGGCATGCAGGAGTTCCTGGGTCGAGGATCAAACCCAAGCCATAGCAGTGACAATGCCGAGTCCATAACCACTAGGCCACCAGGGAACTCCTTTGGGTTATTTTTTATTATACAATTAATGTATGTCCATTGTAGAGAAATCCTTCATATAAAAGAAGATTTCAGATTTCCCTTTGTTCCATCATGCAGAGATAATGACTTATGTTACATAATGATTTACATTTAAAAGAAGGAGCTAGTTAACTTAAATGAATCCCTAATTGGCAAAAGCGTTCTGTGGAAAAGAATGTGGACCCAGATGCCTTTTGATGCTCTTACTGAGTCAGAGCTAGACTGGTCTCTCCCTCCCAGACCCTTGGGCCCCAGGAAACCCCTGGAAATAAAGTTGCTATTAGAGTAATCCATTCTCATTCACCTAACAAAGTGCAAATTAGGAGCCTGTTAATGGAAACTGCCTCCTTTACCAGATCAGCCAGTGGATTTCTAAGATATCAATTGTTCTTGATTGATTTTGGACAGAGCAAATGTGTATATAGACAGGAGTCCCTAACTTGCTGACTGCTAGCTACTCTGAGCCTAAGCATTGAGGTTGTTTGGCTATCAGGAGTATGGGAGGGAAGAAGCAGAGGAGAGAGGTATTGGGGCAGGGGATGCTAATGCTAGTTAAGAGCTGGATCTTAGTGGTTTCCAGCATCTGAAGAAGTGCTTCTTGCCAGCAATGACCAAGGAAAAGTCTGCTGGGCCTTTAGATATAGTAGCACAGGGAGATGAGATCTTGGAGGGGACAGGAGAGGAACTTGCTTTGTCCATCCTTTCCCTTCCCCCCCGGCATGGACTAATTCAGTCTGAGTTTGTGAAACTGAATTTAGTTCAAAAATGACAACGAGGAGTTCCCTTCGTGGCTCAGTGGTTAACGAATCCGACTAAGAACCGTGAGGTTGCGGCTTCGATCCCTGGCCTTGCTCAGTGGGTTAAGGATCCGGTGTTGCCGTGAGCTGTGGTGTAGGTTGCAGACGCAGCTCGGATCCCGCATTGCTGTGGCTGTGGTGAAGGCCGGCAGCTACAGCTCCTGTTAGACCCCTAGCCTGGGAACCTCCATATGCTGCGGATGCGGCTCTACATAAAGGCAAAAAGACAAAAAAAAATGACGACGACAAAAGCAACTGTGGAGAGAAATGGGAAAACTGTTTTTTTTGGGGGGGAGGGTAGTTCAAATAAATTTAATCTTAAAAAATAAAGCAACTGTGGTGGCATTGGTGTACTGCATGTATTGACATTAATATTTTACACTAGGAGGAGTTCCCATCGTAGCTCAGCAGAAACGAATCCGACTAGGAACCATGAGGTTGCAAGTTCAATCCCTGGCCTCGCTCAGTGGGTTAAGGATCCGGCGTTGCCGTGAGCTGTGGTGTAGGTTGCAGACACGGCTCGGATCTCGCGTTGCTGTGGCTGTGGTGTAGGCTGGCAGCTGTAGCTCTGATTAGACTCCTAGCCTGGAAACCTCCACATGCCGCAGGTGCGGGCCTAAAACAATGAAAGGCAAAAAAAAAAAAAAAAAATTTTACACTGGTATCCCACTCTGTGGGTGAAGGGCCGGGGGAAGAGGGCTTTAAGGGAAGAAAAGTCAAAATCAATAAAAAGAATCCTCCTAGATCAGAAGTCAGTTAAGAGTACTTCAACTGCCCTCCTATGTATGTGTCTTACTTAAAATGTTTACTCTATCGGGTAGCTGTAGGAAAGGAACCATTTTAACCAAGAGCTGCAGAGCAAATAGAGTCCGTTTAGGATTTTGCTCTTTGGGACAGGGTAGACAGTAAAGGGTCTTGCGCTAGAAGCTGGGCTGCTTCGGGCAGTATGGCCCAGAGGGAGCCTAGAGACTGTGTGGCTTGCCTTGGCTCTGCATGAAGGGAAAGATTAGTTGCGTTTTTTGGAGGCATGCCCTAGGTTCGTTGTTGTATGAGGGATTTTCAGAAAGGGTCTTGGTGTACCTTCTTGATGAGAGCTCTACCATATATCCCAAGTGACCAGACTTATGAAGAGGTATCATTCATTACTTTGAAAATTCACCTTTTCTTATGTGATATTGCCTTACAGTCTGGAGAAGAGAGGGGGGAGGAAATGAGCATTTTTGGACACTCAATTGGTGCTCCTAGTAGCCATTATCTCATTTATTCTTTATAAGCAACTCATTTTTTATAATATGTAAGCTGGGGAATCAGAATCAGGTAGTGATTCACCCGAGGTTGTATAGTTTGGGTATATGGGGCAGAACTAAAATAGGGCAAGGATTAAAAAAAGATGTCTATGTTCTTTGTAACCAGGCCTGACAATATGGCTATAAATTATCCTAGTTATTTATTGTTTGCTTGAGTCATAGAGGACCAACTGTGTGTTGTTTCTTTTCATTCTGTTGTATTAGCAAACATTATCATTGTCCAGATTGTCCTCGTTCATGGAAATGTAACATATGCAGCCTGTTTAATTTTGTATTTGTAAATCTGACTTGATTTCCTTTTTGGCAACAACTACTGTCTAGAGAAAAGAAAAGATTTTTCTTTGTGTCTGTTTAAAGTGACAGAAATACTGGAGCAAGTAATAAGGATGGAAGGCATTAATTATATACTTCTAAGCATTTAAAGGTCAGACAAGCTAAATATGTATGTTTTGCTCACTGGAATGTCTGTCCGTTGAAGTTGTGCCAGGATTGCTTTGTTCCTACAATAAAAGCACATATTTTAGATAGCCAACAACTTACTTTGGTATCCAAAAATTATAGCAGTTTGTTGCTTTAGTTGCTATATATCTTAAAAGTTTAGGACTTGCATTTCTGACATTAATGTGATTTGTTTCATGATCCACCCCCTTTGGCCATGTTTAGTTACTATGTCTCATTTTGATTTCCTCTGTTCTCCTCTCAGCTTATGTTGGAGTCTGTCAGCTGCTGCTATGTACATGTCAGGCTAGTGACTTGTAATGTTTATTAATACAATGTCAGTCTTGCTGTTGAAAAAACTGTGATGCTTCTCAGAAGGTTGCGATAGAACCAAGCGTTTGATTTCCAGATCCTGTCTGCAGTGCATGGTGAATACATTCTCAGATGTTATGCAGTTCACTGACCTGACAGTTATGGAACCCCGCCTGGGACCCCATTTCAGCAGGACATATTTGAACAGAAACAGTTTGCAAAACTTTACACACTTAAACTCCTGCCAAGGCAAACTGTTAGCCACTTGAGTTTGTTATAAATACCCAGTGGCAGTGGTTGGAAGTAGCCCACGGTGTGTTTTATATTCTGAACTGAATGTGAATGTCTTTGCGGTTATATAGAGTGGTAAATAATTGAGTTTGATTAGGGAGAGGGACCTCATTATCCCCCACCTGTGCCCAGCTGGAAGGGGAGGGTCGAAATGAAGCCATTAGCTGTCTCTCTTACTGGCATCTCAAAGAGCTCAAATACATCTGTGTCTTATTTTCTTTTCTGGCACAATCAGTCGAGCAAGCTAAGCAGGCATGACCGGATTTGGCAAGTCCCAAGGACTCTGGCAAAGATACACAAGGAGAAGGCGGAGGGCAGTCATTTTGGCTTCTCACTGCCCATTAGTCTAGTGAGTTATGTTTTTGGAAAATGTCTGTTTTGAAAAAGAGTACTTTGTCCAATGTCAAACATCACGTACTCACACAGTACACTTTGATCTTTAAAAAAAGATTTTCTTTGTCAGTGCAAGGGGAAACAAAATGTGGCATTCACACTGGTGTAAACTCTCTTTATGGCTAAAGTAATACTCGAAGGAGCTGCTTTAGAGCAGGCATGCTGCAGTTATTACAAGGCTTTCTCCTGCTCATATATTTTCATTTTCTGCCTTGAAGTGCCCGAGAATGAACATATATGGAGTTGGGACCAGGGCAGGCTGGGAACCAGAGGAGAGTGTCTTCATCACTGCTATGCACTGGCCAGGACTAGAGAACGGAGTGCTGCTCTCAACAGTTTTTACTCACTTGCACAAACTCAGGCTGTGGCTCAGGAAACCATGACGTTCTCCAAAGGCTTTTAAAAAGGGATCTTGTAGGTTATATGCTTAATCGCAGAGTTGGGACATTTCTAATCAAACTGAAATTGTTATGGTGGAGGTTGACCTTTTCCATGCATTGATCGGTGGTTCCAGTCTAGAAGACATGCTCTCTGGAAATTTCTTCTTCCCTTTAGCTCCTCAAACTCCCTTGACTATAGAGAGGTTTAAAACACAGGCTTAGTCTGCCTAACGTGGGTTCAAGTCTCAGCTCCTCCCCATATTAGCTGCCTAGCTCCAGGCCCATTTCTCAACCTTGCCAACCTCAATTTCCTCCGTTATAAAGTGGGACTGATGATAGCACCTACTTTTTCTGGGAGGAATCAGTGAACAAAGTGAGTGCTCAGTAAGCGTTGACTATTGTCATTTTCTCTTCATTATATATCACCTCTTTGTGTGAAGAAAAGCTGATAGTTATTAAACCTCTGTGACTTATTAAGCATTTATTATATGACAGGTATTATATTAACTATTTTCGAAGTATTTAGCCCTGACAGCAATCTGATAGTCTAAGAATGATACTCATTTTGTAGACGAGAAAACTAGAAGTTAGAGATATTATTATTGTTTACCCAAGGAAGGCGGAGCTGGGACTTATGCTCTGCTGCCTCCTGGAGTTGCCACACTCGTTCAGTACAGTATAGAGCTAAATGACAATTGTGTTTTGAGACATGTTCACTAAGAGGCTTCCCTCACCCCTTCCCCTGGGTTAAGTGCCCCTGTGTTTTGGCAGCACTCTGAGCGGTCTTCATCTTTGTGCTCATCCCTCAGAACTATAATTCTTTGTTTGCTTCTTTGTCCTTTTCCCCCACTGGACTGTGCTACTTGGGCAAGGGACCACGTTGTGGGTTTCTAAATCCAAAATAGGATCTTTAATAAATGTGTGACCTCAGGTAAATTCCCTGATGTCTCCAGCCTTAGTTTCTGCATGATAACTGTGCCTATATTAGGGTAGAATGAGTTAATACAGATTTAAAAGGCTAAACACAGCACCTGCCACATACTGAGTGTTCAGTGGTAGTAGTTGCTGCGATTTTTGTTGCAGTTGTTGGATAATAACATGCTCTGCAGATTCGGAGACTTGAGTTTCACTGAATTTCTCTGCAACACCACCATGATTTTTTACTTCCATCGAAAGCTGAGTTAAGCTGAGGTGGGACATATCTGCTTCTCAGGTTTACTGTCAAAAAGGAAAGCCTCGAAACCAGAGCCCAAGGTGCTCTCCTTTGAGCTTTAGTAGAGTGTTGATGCCTGGGCCAGGGGCTTCTTACTGACAGTGTCCTGGCGTTGCCACCATCCCCATCAAATTGCACATTGTAATGGCCTTGTGTTATCGATTGTAAACAATGAGAGTTGAGATCCATTCCCCCAAATAAGCACTGTTTGCTCAGGGGCTGAATGGGGCCTCTTCTCTTGGGACGATGACTCGAGACAGGGGGGACACAGGAGGACAAACACTGTAAGCCCCTTTTACCGTTTGCCAGCCTTAGTTCCAGGGGCTTGGCATTCATTGTCTATTTTATCCTCCTGACAGTTCTGTAGGGAAGTGGCCTCCTCATTTCATGGACACAGCTGAGGTTCTCATATGTTAAGGCAACATTTCGGTTAGCCATAAAGCCAGAATTTGAACCAAGGGGTATTTAACTCCCACCCATGTGTTTTCCCCTCCAGTGTTACCTTCCAACTTAGGCTGTGATTCCTGTTCTGTCCCTATAAATAGGATCTCAGCTTCTCAGATGAAGACCTGTACCCCTACTTCTTCTCTGTCCCCCGCCACCACTAGTTTAATGCTTAGTACAGAAGTGCTCATCGTGTTAGGTTAATGCTGGTATAAAAACTTCCTTCCGGTAACTGAGTGGCTTTGCACTGGGACAGAGCTGAATTCCTCAAGTGAGTAATCTCTTTTTAAAATGCCCATACGTTTTTCAGTGCTCACGAGACTTGACAGGACCTAACTTGGAATTGACTGAAGCTCTCCCGGCAGTGTTTAGTAAGCTCCCTGATGTGGAGCTGCATCCTCGACCCAGCACAGGCAGCCCGCGGAGCTGCGGAAGGGCAGCTGCTTCTGTTCAGTGCCCCTAGAATGCCCTGCGCTTGCGGAAAATAAGCTGTCTCTCCATGGGGAGAGCTGGAGGGAGGAGCAGCTTCTGAGCCGAGAGTGGGTTTGTAGCCCGTCTGTCTATCTATCCGCCTGTCTGTCCAAGGGCCGGTCATCCCCAGCACAGGGCCCCTAATGCAGCACCACGAGGAGGGGAGGCAGGGCCCTCCTTCTGCCTGCATGCTGCCGGCATTTCCCCCAGGATCAATGTCTTCTCAATCTTAGACCCAGCGCTCAGCATTAAATAAAAGCAGCTTGGAAGGATGTATTTCAATAGACATCTTAGAAAGCCCATAAAAAATCCTAGATATGGAGAAATGAGGCATAAAACTCAGAATGTCTGAAAGTCAAGCTGAAAATTGTGGTAGCAAGTCTCCATATCCACTTATTAAATGGGAGCAGAACATAACAGTTGCACATGCATGGATTCTGAGAATCACCTAGATTCTGTCCTCTTGTGGATTTGGCTGTTCGTTGTGTTTTTTTTTGTTTGTTTTTTGTTTTTTTTTTTGTCTTTTTCCTTTATCTATGCACCTGCAGCATATGGAGGTTCCCAGGCTAGGGGTCTAACAGGAGCTATAGCTGCTGGCCTTCGCCACAGCCACACCAACGTGGGATCCAAGCCGCTTCTGCAACCTACACCACAGCTCACGGCAACGTCGGATCCTTAACCCACTGAGCAAGTACAGGGATCGAACCCGCAACTTCATGGTTCCCAGTTGGATTCGTTAACCACTGAGCCACGACAGGAACTCCTTTGGCTGTTTGTTTTTGATAAGGAAAGACAAGCTTGTTTATTTATTTAGGCCATGCCCATGGCATGCAGAAGTTCGCAGGCCAGGGATCGAACCTGCACCACAGCAATACCCAGAGCCACGGCAGCAACAACCCTGGATCCTTAACCCGCTGAACTACCAGGGAATTCTGTGTACCCTTGTGTTTTAGAAATGTTTTAAGTACCACAGACATGGGAAAAGATCCAAAACTGGGGTGTGTCTGGAGGGAGAGGAGTAAGTGGGGCACGAGGCTGACCTGAGGAAACTTCCACGAGGTCTGCTTGAATGTGCCGTATGCAGGCCGCAACCTCGTTCTCCTTTTAATGTGCCCGTTCTCACCGAAACGGAGCCCAGGGTGAGATACCGCACCGCCGCCAAGGCACATCCCGAGCGCCGAGCGTGCCCCTTCCCTTCGCGTTGTTTTCATTTTCCTCTCATGAACCTTGCTACCCTGGCTTCAGCACGGAGGCTGTAAAGGAAGATGGAGAGCCGAGTTACCTCAGAATGATCACTATCGTTAACATTCACGGGTGGTTCACTTATCATTCCTGACTGCACAGACATGGCAGCCGCTCGGCAGCGTCCGCAGGTGTAGCACGGTGATACATATTACATTGTGCCACAATGGATTTATGTATTCTGTAACAAAAGAAAAGTGTAATGAAAAAATACAGAAGGTAATCCTTTATTCCTCCACCACACAATTTATCAGTAATGCCTGTGGATGATAAGTGCCAGGGATTTCCTCTGCATGCTTTAACCTTGTCACCCAGGTACGTTTTGGTAAAATGACAGAAAAATACAGACTAGGGATTTTCCTCTGTTCAAAAATCTTTTAAAAGGACACTTTTAATTTATGGAAGTTAGTCCAAACACAAGGCTTCCTTTTGAGCTTTTAGTCTGCCTCTACTGAAAAGATAAACGTATTGGTTTGAAATAATGCTATCAGCCAGCAGCAGATTAGGAGAGAATGTAGGCAATTTACAAGCCGACTCAAATTGAAAATAGTTCAGGTGGAACCCAGGCAGATGGGAGTTGGTGAGATCTAGCCCAGAACTAGTTGTGAGTGCCCGAGAACTTGTGTTCCCTTTTAGGTCCTACTCATCCATCGCCCAACATATTGTCACAGATGGAGCACTCACTGACTTCCGAGGAGAAAGCAGGGGAAGGCAAGTCTGAATGCGGATGATTGGCATTTGTTCCAGGCGCACACTGGCCTAGAGCCAGAGCAAATACCCCCAAGTTTATAAATGCACAAGGCACTTTACATCTCAGTACTCTTGCCAAAGTATCACTTACTACATCGCTCCCTAAATACAGTTTTTTAAAAAGAGCTATTTCTTATTTTGCTTTGATCAGTAAAATAAACTTTTAAAGATTGTTCTGGGATGGGGTCCAGCTTCTGAGGTAAAGAACGGCCGGGGCTCAGGCATGATTCAGTAACAGAGTGTTCAGTAAAATTAGCTTGACAGTTCTCAGGCCTGCTGTTCGATAGCAAGAACTTGACCAAGTTAAAATGGATGATCGTGCTGGCTAGACCAGCATCGGCGTTTGCTTTTTAACAAATGGAATGTCAGGGATTAAACAGCAAGCCGTATGGAGAGGAGGGATGTGGAGATGTCTTTGTATTAGGGAAGCAAATTGGGTCCTTGGTTTTGCGATCGGCCCCCAACCCCTGTGGAAGGCCAGCCACCTGGTTGGGTCCAAGTTAGGCTTAAGGCCCCTTCCCAGCCTGCCCCACCATTGGGAAGCTTTTCCCTGGCTTAGTTCGGGGCTTGGCTTTTCTTTCAGATTTCTCGTCAGTATGAAGTTCTGCCATGTTTTTTGGCCGTGTTCCTCTTTGAGATTCTTGTGGGGAAATGGGAATGCAACCAAACGCCTTGTGGCAATTCCCATGTTCCATAGTTGGAAACTCGGGTCCCATTTGTTACATGAGCTGCTTGGAATTGGCCTGTTTTGTTTCAGTGCCCAAGCATAGTGAGTAGTATTTGTGATACTTGCTATTTCAATTAACAGTCTTAGTGAAGTTATACCTTGCCCAGGGATAGGCTTATTTTTTTAAGAGTACTTGTTCCTTGCCAGTTTTTTCCTATCTGGATGGCTCCCCACCCCAAGTGGGATTGGCTAGAAGCTTACAAGCGGTAGTAAGTATTTCGTTTTGTAATTATTTACACTTCAGCTAATATTTTGCTTGACCCACCAGGACTAAGTAGATTAAAACATTACTGCTGAATTGTAGTGTAATATATTTTTTAAAATACTTGTTTATTTATTTGCTTCCCAGTTAGGAAGAGTCTTTTTTCTTTCCTTATTCTAAATAGCTTTGGGCTCTCATATCCACATCACCCCACCACCACGCCCATCAGTTTTCCTCCAGAGCACCATGAGCTTTAATACGATGGTAGTATCTGCCTGCAGTGACATCTACTGACACAAGCCACGTTTGTCATTTGTCAACCCTTGCTGCAGGATTTGGCTTGGGAACCAAAGCTAGGAACCCATGGTATTTGTGACCCACACTGACCCATTGGATTCATTTTAAGATAAATTAGAAAAACTTTCCCTAATTCTGCCCTCTCTTTCACTTTGAGCTGTTAATATGAGAGTGCGTTTCCCTCCCTCCGTGTCTCTCTCTCATACACCACCCCCCTTTTTCCTCCTCTCTCAAGAGAACTAGGTTTACTTAACCCATTTCTAAATAATTGCCACTTCAGTGTACACTTACTAAAACTTTCTTAAACTCAGTGAAGACTGTTAACATCCCTTTCGTTGAATAATGGTGATGATTTAATATTTTGTCTTTGCCTACAGAAATGCTGCTCACGGATTCTCCCTTATTCAAGTGGACAACACAAAGGTCACCATGAAAGAAATCTTACTAAAGGCAGTGAAGCGAAGAAAAGGATCCCAGAAAATTTCAGGTGGGACATTTAAATCATACCCTGGCAATAGAAGCTTAACCCTTAATTTAAAAAGTGCTGGATGTGTGTGGGGGTGTGTTTGATACCTGGCTTGATCGAGTCAGATATCTTTGCTAGGTTTGGTTTGCAACTATGCAAGCAGAAATGTGCTTTCAAGCTGCCCCTGGGCCCAGAAGGGACTGGGTCAATGGTATATGTACGAAGAATGTGTTCATGTCACTTATGGAAGTTCATCATTAATTTGCGATAGATTAAGACAAAGCTACTTGAGCAAACTGTTAGTTGGCATAAAGCTGTCTTAGAAACCAAAGTAACCCTAAACTGAAGCACTGCTTTTAATTTCTTTTTTTTTTTTCCACATAATTTTCCATGGGGACAACTTCTGGCTGCTAGTGTTTGGGGTATGGGATAAAACATTTTTTTCATTTTTACCAAATTGGGGCAACTCAAAAAAAATATTTTTAAGATAAATCACTTGCACACAAATACCTGTTAATCTCTGATTCTTTATTAACCAACCTTATTCAGAAAATAAGCTTATAGTATTAGCTGCAATATTTAAAGGATACAGGGGGTTGGGGGGGAAATCCCAGTATTGAAACATAATTATTTTGAGAAATAGCTCAAAGTTTCATCATACCAACTTTAATATGAATCAACCTATCTATGACATGTATTGCAGCTTTGTAAACAAATGAGACTTCTTAAACACCTTTGGTTTCACATTTTGGAAAGGGAAAAAAGCATAGCTCAGATTGAAGAAAATAGTTTTGTGTTCCTTTTAAGGAAAGGAATATAATCTGTTCCAGATTTAATTAGCTATCTTCAGATGAAAGCTGAAGTTTTAATAAAAGTTAGAAGAGATAACACAGTGAAGGACACGGATGAGCTGTCTCAAGGCCATATTCCAGGGGAACGATAAGAGCTGTAAAAAATGGCAGAGGAGAGCAATTGAATGGAGCAATGAAAATCTGATTCTCATAAAAAAGAGAGAGAGAGAGAGATGCTGGTAGGGGCGGTTGTAGATGAGACCTGCTAGCGTCTGCAAGCAATTTGGATGCTTGCCAGGAGTCATTGTTCACCCTCGGCTGTGGCGGCTCTGTCCAGATGTGCCAACTGCACGTTTCGGCTTTTGCCAGCTGACTGCGCCGTTTGATAACCAGCTCTCTGGATGCCCATCACTGGCCGCAGAGATAGAATTAAATGATGATGATCTTCCCACAAGTTGGGAGAGGAAACAATGCATATAAATCTTGATTTCATCTCAGCATGAGAAGTCTTTATCCATCATCACTCATAATGAACAAGTCGTTAGCTGGGATGAATGGTGTTCTGGTTTTTCCAAACACCTCTTTTGTTCATTTTTTGGGTGACTTTTATCCATTGCATGGGGGTCAAACCTCTTTGCATTTAAGGGATGATTGAGGAGGCATAGCCTCTCCTTCCCAGGGGGAAGCAGCTATTTTGGGGTTCTAGGTGCCAATCTAATTAGCATTTAAACAGCTTCAGCTATTTAAAGATGTTAAGTAAGCGTGTATCTACCTTTAGCATCCTCAATTTTTCTCTTGTCCCTAAATTTTTTTATATAATAGCTTATTTTATGACATATCTTTATATTCTTAGATACTATTATTCTGAATTGCCCAAGAGGAGGTAGAACTAACTTTTTAAACCCTCTGATTAGAAATTCTGCTGTTGCAGATTTTTTAGATCGTGAAACCTCTGTGAACTCACTGGGATACAGCTGACCCATGTCTTTCCCTCTGTCTCCAGCCTTCCCTGTCCAATTGCATACCTATTTATCTGTATCCACCTCCAGCAACCACATTTATCATACACACATTTATTGATGGTCACCTGTGTGTACACATCCCTGCCATTCCCACCCGAGTCTCTGCCATATCATTGGCAAAGAGTTAGGACTCCTTCTCCGAAAAACAGTGATTTGCATTATTTACTCCTTTTCACGCTAGAGAAACCAATTGAGATTGATGCATTTACATAAATTGCTGTCCGTTTTCTTGATTCCAAAAAGCTTTTTAAAGTAAGAAGCTCTTTCTGTTGCTTTGTCAAGTCTGGTCTCATGAAATAGAAGGATCTCCAGTTTGGCAAAGATGTTTATTTAAGGTTAGCTTGGTAAAGACAGGGTATATTTTGTGTTTTTGAACTTTGTGGAGTGGACTTGTTTTGGAGTGTGATTAATGAAGAGGACAATCCTCCTGTCATAGAGCGAAACACAAGTACATTTACTAAAAAAAAAAAAAAAGGTCTGTTAGTGCTCACAGTTGGCTGTGAAATACTGATTACTTACCCATTATGACACATGAACTTAGTCCTGAACTTGGGGGCAGGAGATGCCAGTTTAGAGACATTCATCCTGCACTACCTAAGCCTCTACCACAGTGACCTGCTCAGTCTTTGCAAGAAGGTGCCTGCCACACCCAGTGTTTGGCTTGGCCCTCTCTTCAGTTTTCCCCTGATTGAGCACAGAACACTTGTCTCTTTGCTACTCTAACTTAAGTTGGAAGGAAGGAATACCACTTGAGATTAGACAACATGTTTCATGTGGGGTCGAGTATTCTCACACTATTTGTGCATTAGAGGTTAGTTGTACTAGACCAAGGTTTCAGAAATCCTTTGGGGGGAAAAAAAAATGGAGTTCCGATCATGGCTCAGTGGTTAACGAATCCGACTAGGAACCATGAGGTTGCAGGTTTGATCCCTGGCCTCGCTCAGTGGGTTAAGGATCCAGCGTTGCCATGAGCTGTGGTGTAGGTTGCAGACGCAGCTCGGATCATGCGTTGCTGTGGCTGTGGGGAAGGCCAGCAGCTGAAGCTCCGATTAGACCCCTAGCCTGCAAACCTCCACATGTCGCGGGTGCGGCCCTAAAATGACAAAAGACAAAAAAAAAGAAAGAAAAAGAAATCCTTTGATAGCCTGGTGGTGCACTTGAGCTGCTTACTCACCAGCTTTTAACATCTCTCGTCTTTTCCCCTCAACTCTTTAATAATAATAAATTGAGAACTTAAACCATTTCATTATTAAATCCAGAAGTAAGCTTAATGATTGTCCTAGTGTTTAAATACTGTTGCCCTTCCCTGTGGCATTCCCTCACCAATTTCCATTTGTAAAAAAAAAAAAAAAATCAGAAGGTGGTAGGTATTTGAGCAAAAGAATTCTTCTTTTGTTTAGGTAAATAGCTTTGTCCATGGAAACCTCTCGGGTTTTAAAATATTTTTGCTTTTTATGGATAGAATATCATTACAGACCCTTTGTAACTTATCTAAAATTTTGACTTATATTACTTGTAATTATTTCATCAAGTCATAACTATTTATGAACACTGCAGGGTTTTTTCTATTAATATTCATGTACTGAACTTACAGTAATCTTTTCACAGTGTGTTCCAGTCAGTTTTCTGCTAAGGCCCATTTTTTTAAGCCCATTTTTAGATGTCTCTTTTAAAATCTCGCTCCAGCTTTTCATTTTATTACTGACCTACTTGACTTTTGGAATCTACCTGCACTGGCAGAAAGTCTCCACTGTTTGAGAAAATTGTAAATGAAGAATCCAGTTTTAGAAGAATTAGCTGAAACCGCCTTACTAATTTTAACAGTTGGGTGGGTGTGTTTTTGACATAATGAAGAGTAGCCTGTCAGGTCCCTTGATTTCACCAGTAAAATACACTAACCTGTTATTTAGTGAGTAAAGGCCTTAGTTCATCAAGTTTTCCTTTTATCAAGTTCATCTCCACAGTCAGTAATGACCTTCTCAGTATTTTGTTGTTGTTGTTTAAAATGTTATTACCCACTAACCTGTACCAGATTCCTGAAGCATGATGTCGGGTGTGACAGGCACTATAGAAATGGAGGTAGATACAAATTCAGTCTTAATATTGATGCAGAATCTCTTAATCTACAAAAGAGAGAAGGTTTTGAAGTAGAGTTTTCTAAGCAGAATATACAGTTTTCTGCATGGCGCTATTTCAATATGTGTTTTCATTGCAAGATAGAGGTGTTTTTCTTTATCATCTGCTGAGAGTTCCCTTCGTGGCTCAGCAGTTACCAAACCCGACTAGAATCCATAAGGATGCAAGTTCGATCCCTAGTCTTGCTTAGTAGGTTAAGGATCTGGCATTGCTGTGAGCTGTGGTGTAAGTCACAGATCTCCATATGCCACGGGTGTGACCCTAAAAAACAAACAAACAAAAAATATAATCTGCTGAAAGATGGAACTTGAAGCGTATTAATTTTATCTTA
The DNA here is from genome assembly GCA_004024745.2 of Catagonus wagneri. Taxonomy (NCBI): domain Eukaryota; kingdom Metazoa; phylum Chordata; class Mammalia; order Artiodactyla; family Tayassuidae; genus Catagonus; species Catagonus wagneri. Next base: position 6,820,606 of record PVHT021183634.1, read on the forward strand.
GCCCTATCCGTTCTTGCCTTTTGATGTGAAAGACAAGTTTTTATTTGTCTGAGCATCCTTTTTGAAAAGTTCTTATAATATTGTTAATAAGACCTATTGGACTCATTCCTACTTTTCAGTTACAAAATTTCGCCTAGAATTTGGGGGAAAAAAAAAAAAGAATTAGCTTTGTCATGTGATCTCCCTCTTAACATTTCTTTTCTGTGTCACAGAACCCATTATTGATTGCTAATTTAATGCGGCTTGGTCCAAGTTGCTGTGGCTGTGGTATAGGCCAGCAGCCACAGCTCTGATTGGATTGATCCCTAGCCTGGGAACTTCCATATGCTGCAGGTGTGGCTCTAAAAAGCAAAAAAAATAAAAGAAAGAAAGAAAAAGAAAAAAAAAAGAATTGATTACTAATTTACTGTATTTTCACTAGACCCTTAGAATGTCATCAATGAGATAGTTTATCTAGGACTTCTCAAACATGTTTGAGTACTGCTAGGAGCAGAGAGTTTGGAGTGACTGTCTGCCACAGTGTCTGTGAAGTTTTGATCTGAGAGGCATCTAATGGTGACATCAATGGATTCTCAAGTTTTATCTTAAAAATGCATGTAAAATATAGATATTGATCCATATTCTATTTGTAGCTGTGCTGTGCATTCACTCATCATGTGGTGTCACAGGACAGACCTGTGCTGGGTGCAGGGAGACTGGTGAAGCCAATTGACTGGGTCCTTGCTGCACGGGACCTTTCGTTCTAAAGGGAGAGTAAACACCAGGGGCTGAGAGAGAAGACCAGCTGCAGGGGACCTCACTGCCTTGTGGAAGAAGGCCAGGGACCTCCTCCCAGAGAAACTGATGTTTAAATTGTGACCTTCACTTTTTAAACTGTGAAGAGTTGCTTTCTAAGCCGTGTCTGTTAAAGCGCTTACTGCTTTAATATAAAGAGAATATTTCAGATTTCTTTGCAGTTAATTTACTTTCCGCCCTCACCACCACTGCACAAAAAATTGTAGTAAAACTGACCCTTGAATTCTTCCCTGTGCACATCTTATCCATTAGCAGATCCTTCCGTTTTTACCTCCAGTTTATATTCTGCATCCGCTCAGTCTTCTCCATCTCCATTGGATGAGTCCAGATCACCTTACCTCACCTGGACTGTTGCAGTAGCATCCTGGCTGCTTTTCCTGCCTCTGCTCTTGCCCCTCCAGGCTCTTGTCTACAGTGCAGCAGACAGAAAGGTTTTTTTGAAAATCAGATCCTATCTGTCCCAAACCCTTTAGTGACCTCCAGTTCCATTCAGAATAAAATCCAAACTTCTAACCACTAATACTCTGAGGTCCAAAGAGGGGTTGGGACATAAAGAGAATGTGAACACAACGAAAAGAATTGGAAAGAAGTACAGAATTGATGGTTGCAGTACAAGAGAGGAATACTGACCAGGTCAAGAGTGCGGGAAGCCAGGGTGGGGACTCGGAGCCCGTAACCCAGTATAGACTTGCTAGTATAGACCGGCAGCACCAGTCTCTGACTCACTCCCTGCAGTGCCTCACACGGGAGGCCCCACTTTCATTCCAGATAGACTTAGAAAGTTATGTACAAGTTATTATTTACCAAGAATGTTTTAAGGGGATTTGTGCGTCAGGGAGAATCTGGTCTTTCCCCAAGATCTGTTCCAAAGAGCTGATTTGTCGAATGCCTTTGTGTCCTTACAGATATTGTCCCACTTAATCTGCCCAACACCCCCTAGAAAGGAGCTTGTATTATCCCTATTTTATAGATGAGACTTTAGAAATGTTAAAAAGTAGGGGGAAATGTGCATCTTAGAGTTGAGGAACCTTGTTAACTACATACATAATCATTACACTTAACCTCTCTCAGGCCCCCGTTCCTCAGCTCTAAAAGAAGTTAAAGTTGCCCAAATTTCCTCAGTAAGTAAATGGCAGAATCTTAAATTGGAGCCCAGGCTTTTTTTGACCTCAGAGCCCATACTCTTTTTATTGTACCATGTTGCTTATTAGAACCCTAATGGGAGAACAAATTTAAAATTCTTTAAACAGAAATGTTCATTGATTCTGAGATCTAAATGCACCAGGGAAGTGCAGCATTTAAAGGAACCCTGTGGTGAATCTGGATATAAAGCCAGGAATTCTTTTTGTAATTGCACAGTTTGTCTGTATTGGTGTCAGTTGTAATGTTTTATGTCTAGCTTTCTTAAAGCAACATACACCTGTCCTGAGCTGCCCTATGGAAAAGAGAAGCCCTTATGTTTTAGATGAAGCAGGGTTTTTAACACTCTTCTAGCCTGAAATGCTCTCCAAAGGCTGAAGTAAGCTAAAGAACCTTCTGGCTGTAAAACTGAACTGAGTCCTGCTTCTTGTATAATTGTTAAGACAGAAAATCCAGTAACCTTTCTTTTGTGACAGTAGTTAGCCAGACAGAGACACAGAATGGGCTTTCCTTTTGTTGTAGCAGGTAATCCTCTTTTTAAAAATGAGGAAGAAAAGGTAAATAGGACTGCTTAAATGGTCTTTGTCCAAAAGTAATTTCTGGAGAAAGCTGCCCCTCCTCATGAAAGAATGAATCATCATGCTGATGCCACTCACAAGTGAGGGTTAGATAAGAAGTAAAGACCTGATACTTGCTACCCAGTGAGCCAGTAGGAAAATGATATAGCCAGTTAGAACTGCTAAGGTGTTTAAACGGATAACTCAGAAGTGGCCCAGGCAAGAAGCTCCGAGGTAAATATTCCTCCTTGGCTCCTCTCTCTGCCTCTTTATCTTGTTGTTTCATCTCACCTGAGCCTCCCCCTGTCTGGAGTGCTCTGAGGCTCCTGATGGATCTTCTTGAGTATAGAGCAGAGCACTTTTAAAGATGGCATTGCAGTCAACTGTTTTATCCAGAAAGCCTGAAAATTTAGAGAATTTATGTCAAGCAAAAATCTTTTGGAACCACTTTAGAGACCCACTTATTTGAGAAGGGTGTTATGAGCTCTTGCAACTGCCACATCAGAAAAACTGGAAGTATATCATTCGCCAAAACTACATTTGACCAGCATTTACTCTTCCTGCTAGTCGCTAATCTTTCAGAAGTTCCTTTTCCATCACAAAATCTATTCGTTCGCTCCATCTGGGGCAGTCACCAGCATGGATTAGATTAAAGAAAAAGAATGAAGGGAAGAGAAAAGACACTGACCTCTGAGAGTTGCCCTGGTGACACAGGAGGGCACACGCATTTTGGAGTCCAAGGACCCTTCCCTGGGTCCACTAGGGACTAAGTCTAGAACAGCACTAATTTAATAATAGCTTTTCAGGAAAACAAAGTAAAAGATAGAAATGCTACTATATTAAATGTACGTGTCAATTGTAACCTGTATCCTGATTTTAGAAATGTTTATAAATGTACATCAGAGTAGGAAAGTATGATACCTAAACATGTAATTGTGTGGTTACCTCTCTGAGCCTTACTTTCCTCGGCTGTAGCATGGGAGGGGTTGAGAGGATGAATCAGGGCGTGGGGCACTGTACAGAAGGGCCACGTGTGCACAAAAGCCCTGGCGGCTCTGAGATACCCTGTGTCGTTCAGCAGTCATCATGCAGTGCTGCCCGCTCCGTGCCAGCCACCATACTAGAAATCAGGCGGAAAACCTGATGAGAAAACAGACTTGGAAAAGAGGCACTAAAATATGGTAGGAGATAAGGGAGAGTACTTAAAACTGCCAGGTGAGGCTGGGGCTGAGAAAGGTGCTCTGGAGTAGGTGATTTCTTTGACCGCTTTTTAAAAGATTAATCAGAACTTTGCCAGATAGGTAAGTGAGAAAAACATTCCAGGCAGAGGTGTTTTAAGGTGTAGTCACAAAACACAGATGTTCTAAATTACTAGAGCAGGAATGGGGCAGAGGATAAGCTACAGGAGTGAGGCAGAGCCAGATCTGATCAGGCCAGGCCTGAGAGTGTCCTCAAAAATAAAAGTAGGAGTTCCCTTGTAGCTCAGCAGGTTAAGGATCCGGCATTGTCACTGCAGCAGCTTGGGTTAATGTCCCCGGAAACTTCCTTGTGTCACAGGCATGCCCCCCCCCAAAAAAACTGCAATAAAGTACATTGATTTATTGAGGGCCAGTTATGCAGCAGGTACTACGTAGGCACTAGGGATTTTGTAGAAGCCAAGAAATGGTCCTTACCCTCAGGTTGCCTACTGTTTAGTTGGGAAGACAAACACACAGGCAGTCACAATACCCTGCATGCCCTGAGTGGAGATAAATACAGGGCCTGGGTGCACGCTGGGAGAGGGAAACCCTCATGCAGTTTTAGGGAGTCGGCAGGACTCTACTGAGCACATTCTCCAGCTGAGACCCGAAGGGGAGTAAAAACTGACCAGGTGAAGACGGATGAAAAAGAGCGTTTATGCCAAAGAAACAAAGTAAGGGAGCTTAGTACCTTGTGGGATCTGCAAGTAGCTCAGTATAATAAAGGAGTAGAGTAGGAGGAGATGGAGGTGGGGAATGACGAGACCTGAATGGTCATTTGGGACCAGGTCATGTTTGTAAACTGTGTTGAACCTGAACGTTATTATGATGGCAGAGGGGAACCATTATTAGGAGAGCAGTATAGGCAGAATTTCTTGTGGAAAACACGGTGTGTTATACAAATGGATTAGAGGACACAAAGCAGGAGGCAGAGACACCGGTGAGATGGCTCTTGAGGACTCTTGTCGACAGGTGCTGAGCCCTGGATGGAGGCACAGAGACAGCGGTGCTGGGTTCAGGAAGCAGAGGAATGGACACCATGGTAAAGTCTGATTTCTTCTATTAGAGCTGGATGCAGAGAATTGGAATAGCTTGGGTCTCCTGGTGTTAATACAATGTGGTGGAAAAAGGTTTTTAAAGAGTTGGCTTTTTTTTTTAATAAAATTCGTTACTTGTTGAAAACAGAATTGAACGTTTTAGAGGTGTGTGAAGTAAAAAGTGAAGGTTTCCTCTTCACTGTGAATTCTTTGCTTTTTTTTTTTTTGTTTACATCACATGCAGATATACATATAAGCCGTAAGTTTCATGTAGGCAGGACCTTGTTTTATGTTTTTTGTTGGCTTTTTTTTTAATAACTGTATACCCAACTTCTAGCAGAATGCCTGTCAGAGGATACCCAAAATATGCTTGTTAAATGAACTCATGAAAAATGTATCCATGAAAAGTTTTTTTAAAATGGCATAATCCAATAGGTATGATTTTGCATTTGTTTTCCTTTGCTTTTAAAGGGAGATGAGGGTTCCTGCATTTGTTTATTTATTTTTTTCTTTTTTGGCTGCCCCACAGTATAAGGAGTTCCCGGGCCAGGGATCAGAACCAAGCCACAGCTGCAGCAATGCCAGATCCTTAACCCATGGCACCAGGCCAGGGATCTGGTGTGTCCCAGTACTCCCAAGACGCCGCCCATCCCATTGCGCCACAGTGGGAACCCCTGCATTTGTTTTTTTTTTACTCAATATTATGTCATAAGCATTATTCTCTATTGGAGTAACCACTGCATCTTTCTCTTTTTAGTTAAATTTATGTAACTTGGCTCTCCGTTGATGAACATTTAGGTTATTTCCAAATTTTCAGTATTAAAAAAGCATTCAGTGAACAATCTTACAGTAATATTCATTGAACGTTTGTGCTAGGTTTTAAATATGGGATTGTTTGTCAGAGGTTTGCTTATCTAAAATGTTGAGAAAAGCAGATTGCCCCTCAAAGCTTATATAGATTCTTTGAAACTCCGTGAGTATGTTGGAGTGCCTCTTCCCACCCCCTTACAGATCGTGGATGTTAGCAGTCTTTAACTTTTGCCAAACTGATGGTTAGCAGTTAACATCTAGTTTTAATTTCCATTACTAGAATTCTAACATAGTTCAGCCTTTTTTTTTCTTTTTTCTTTTTAGGACTGCACCCACGACATATGGAGGTTCCCAGGGCTAGGGGTCAAATCGGAGCTAAAACTGCTGACCTACACCACAGCCACAGCAACGCCACATCCAGTCCACATCTGTGACCTACACCACAGCTCACAGCAATGCCAGATCATTAACCCACTGAGCAAGAACAGGGATCGAACCTGCAACCTCATGGTTCCTAGTCTGATTCGTTAACTGCTGCGCCACAACGGGAACTCCAAGTTCAGCATTTTTAAATGTTTTTATCAGCCACCTTCTAAAAGATAGTTCTTAAATCAGTCACTTGTTTCAGTGGGAAGAATTGAGAGGACTGATTTCAGAAAACTACTTTTATGAACTTCCCTGTAGTTTAATTTATAATATGATTTGCCCCACCCCACCTCCCCCTTTCCTGGTGCACGCACACATGCACATACACGCACAACACACACACACCCCAGCATGTAGAGAAAGGCACCTAGGGCAGGCCATTTTGCTTGTTGCCTCCTAACCCTTTGTTCCCCAGCAAAGCTTTTGTTTATGTGTTTACAGAGAACTAGTGGGTAATTCACAAGACTGCACTTCACCTCCTTTGAGACCTTCTGTTGTTACCTGCTTGCTTTGTCATCAAAACTATATTAAAAAACAGATTTTTGATTAGTCTATTTGTCTGGTACATATATAAAGCGCTTAGCAAGTGCATCAAACTGGCAGTCAGAAAGGTAGACAAGAAAGTTGTCACCCCTTAACAGGTTTGTTTTGGGGAGGCACGTCTAAGGACACGTCTGGCAGCATTATGAACGGCACAGGCACCAAGGGCAACTGTAGGGGGTTAATGGGGACCCTGCATCATTCCTTGCCATGTGCCTGGTGAGTAAACTCCTATAAGTTTCTGGGAATGGTGGCAAGTGGGGAAAAGGCTGCAACCAACAATCAGTGTCACAAAGTGGGGATGACTAATTTGCTGAGGAGACCGTTAAGACAGATGTTTAATTAGCTGGAGTCAGAGTGGATAAATTGGGAGAGGACTGCCTATGCAGAGAGCTGCCTTTCCCCTCGTCCCTCACTTAACTGCTTGTTTTCTTGTCCTTACTGTTTTCTTTGTGAAAGCAGCATCATCAGAAATGGGGGCAGCTGGCCAGGGTGGGGAGAGAAAGTGCACTTTGGTTACATTTACTGAACAGTTACTGAATTCCAGGTGTTTCTACATTTAACCTTTACAAAGACCTTGTAAGATGGGCAATATCTCTTTACTGTGGTTGAGAAAACTAAAGCTGTGTGTGTATATGTTATGTATGTGTGCACACTTAATGTGTGTTACTAATGAGTAATGTAGGTGAGGTATGAACCTATCCCCCTTAATTCTTTCTTTTTTTTTTTTTTTTTTTGTCTGTTTGCCTTTATCTAGAGCCGCACCCGCGACATATGGAGGTTCCCAGGCTAGGGGTCTAACAGGAGCTGTAGCCGCAGGCCTTCGCCACAGCCACAGCAATGCGGGATCCGAGCCGTGTCTGCAACCTACACCACAGCTCACGGCAACACCATATCCTTAACCCACTGAGCGATGCCAGGGATCGAACCCGCAACCTCATGGTTCTTAGTCGGATTCGTTAACCACTGAGCCACGAAGGGAACTCCAAGACCCCTTAATTCTTGAGGCCATTTTTTTTTTTTTTACCCTGGTACCACTTCCCCACTTAAAATGTAATGCAAATGAGGGAACTTTCTGGAGTAAAGGTAATGGTCTGTATATTGATAGGAACTGGTATCACACAGGTGTATGCATTCGCAGAACTATCAAATGGTACTAGTAAGATGTGTGCACATCATTATGTTAAATTTTACCAAGATATGGAAGGAGCTTCTTAGAAGTTCCTCTTGTGGCTCAGCAGGTTAAGGACCCAAGGTAGTCTCCGTGAGGTTGCAGGTTCAATCCCTGCCCTCACCCAGTAGGTTAAGGATCTGACATTGCCAGAAGCTCTGGCATAGGTCACAGATGCAGCTCCAATCTGGTGTTGCCTTAGCTGTGGCATAGGCTGGCGGCAGTTCTAATTTGACCCCTAGCCCGGGAACTTCCTCCATATGCCACAGGTGTGGCTATAAAAATGGGGAAAAAAGAGAGAAAGATTCGTAAACAATTGTTGACCACGAGTTACTGTTATGCATACTGAAGTTCAAGGGTGAATATACTGATATCTGCTCCTTACTTTGAAATACATTTAAAAAAGAAAAAAAAGGATAGACTGATGGATAGATATGTGATAAAGCAAATATAGTAAAAAAATTTTTATAGTAAAATGTTAATTGTAGAATCTAGGTGGTGGTTACATGGGTTTTCAGTGTACACCTCTTTTCCACCACCTAAACTTTTTTGTGGTTTAAAAAATATTCATAATAAAAAAGGAAAGAACCCGTTAAAATTAAAAATATGTGATTTAAATTCTGTTCACGTTAATGTAAATTTCTGAACTTACAAATATATGTCCTTATGGCATAGTTCTTTTTGTAGGATGTTTCATCTTTCATTACTTTATATGTTAAATGATATCTTTGAGGCCAGTTTCTTCCATTGACCCCTAGTTTTAAGTGGCATATATAGAGTTATGAAGATAATAATAATTGTTACCACTTGCAGAATATTCAAAAAGTGCCAGGCAATCTGCCAAACACTTTTTAAAAAATTATCTCATTTAGCCTTAAAAGAATTATTTGGATTGGTTGTTATTTTTACTTTATAAATGAGAAAACTAAAGCTCAGAGAAGCTGCAGGATTTGTGCAGGGTCACACAGCTGGTAAGCTAGGGAGCTGGAGCTTAAACCCAGATGTATGATGCCAACGTTTGTACTCCTGACCACTGTCCTGTACTTCCTCCCACTGGCTACGGTTTCAGGGCCCATAGCTGGGTGGAGGCAGGTATGCTTTTCCTGCTTTTGTTTGCTGGGGCAGCATGATTCGGTGGAAAGGGCATAGGCTTTGGAACCTGACCAGCCCAAGAACGCACCCCAGCTGTACCTTTCACAGAGGCTGTGAAGTTCGGCAAGTCATCAAACCTTTCTGACCTCTGTTATCTTTTCAGTCAATAGAGGCAATAATGTCTACCTTACAGGGTTGTTGTTTTGACCGAATGCATGTAAAACACTTAATCCACGGGAAGTACTCAGTGGCTGTCAGCTGCCTAAATTTATCCCTGTTGCCACTACCCCGCTAGGCACAATGTAAACCTGGCTTTTTTAGGATTTGATTTATTTCCTTTCCTACCCAGGCTAGGGGTCAAATCAGAGCTACAGCTGCTGTCCTACACCACAGCCACAGCAACGGCAGATCCTTAACCCACTGAGCATGGCCAGGGATTGAACCCGCAACCTCAGAGTTCCTAGTCGGATTCATTTCTGCTGTGCCACAACGGGAACTCCTACGCCAAAAATTTGAGAGATAAAGTGAACAAATTATAATTGCCTGTAACGAACATGTTAAGGCAAGCCTTTGTATTAAGAGTGAGTAGCTCACAGAGCCTATTGCTTCTTCTCAGAAAACATTTAAAAGAGGAAATACCTCAAAAAATGATTTTTGAGTGAATGATTACAGAAGCTACAGACAAAGAGGTTTGGGGTGCTGCCTCCACCCCTTCCATCCGTCCACAAAGAGCTTTCATCTCCCTCAGAGGAGAGAGAAGGCCCTCTTTCTATGGGCCGGTGACTAGTGTGTTTATCCTGTTAGCAGCTATAAGGGAAACTCTTCCTTTACCAAGACTGAGTTTAGCCACTTTCCATGAAAACCCATCGCTTTACAGCAGTTACCCCACCACAGAAGATTCTCCTAGACCAGCCCAGGCAACTGAGCAGCCTAACTCCCAGCTCTCTGCCTTCCAAGGCCTGACAGTGGAGATGGGCTTTCCCGATATGCAATTTAAAAGGTAGTTTTAAAACAATTTCAGTAACTACTTTCCATAATGAGCTTTTCCCTTTTGAGTAAGTCACAAATACCAAGCTTTCTGTAACAGCTTTGAATGCATTAAGTAAAAAGAAAAAGAGCTCTTCAGTGAGAGTATTTCTGTTTTTGCCTTACGCTGACAACAATGCCCAGAGACAAAGGTGACCTAAAATCAGGAAAGACATCAGAGTGGGCCTGGGAGGCAGGTCTGGGGAGGACACAACAGCACCATCGTTGCTTGTTACCTAGCTCCTGATCACAGCAGGCTAGTCAGCAAGGTGTATAGACTCTACTGTGCCTTCGAACCAATTTTTCAAACAGAAAGTCAGAGAGATGTGATTAAAACACAAGTGCTGCGAAAGATACGAGGTGGTCTATTGGAACTCTTCAATCTTCCGCAGAACTGTCACCACGTAATCAGAGAAATATCAACTCATAACAAAGCCCCCACCCCCCCCCCCCCTTTGGCACACTACATATAATAGAAGAGTGTGGATTGAGATGAAGCTAAGACAGAGTACAGCTTGAGTCTAGAAAATCCTGGGGTCCTGCAGACCTCTCGAGCCCAGGGTGTCCAACACCACGCTCATCACTCAGTAAATCTTCGTGGTGTCTCTGCTGCGTTGCGGGCGGTGGGGAGGAATGACGGGGCCTGCTCCTCGAGAGCTCTCGTTCTCCCAGGGGAGATGGCTGAGAAAAAGTCAACAAACCAGCAAGATGTATTTGATAGGGATTCTCACTTGCAGCTTTTACTCTGTCCATTTTTCTAGCAAAATGGCTCTATAAGACCCAGTTTTGCAAATTTCCCTCCTGAAGGGAGTCGCTCTCCCCCTCGAGGCAGAGCATTACCTCACACTTGCCACCTCAGCTACTTGTTGCCCTGCATCTCCTTATTGTCCCCAACACCGCTCCCTGGTGCAGGGACAAGTGGGTGGGGCAGCGCGAGCTGGGTGGATTCATGAGCACGGAGGGGCTCCATCTAGGTCACAGCGGACATTGAGAGGCACAGGCCATATCTCAGCCTTGGAAGCTGCTAGTGAGAACACTGTCCCTCAGCCACTCGGCCTTACTGGGGCCTCTCCCAAGTTCTCACGGCCTTGACCTCGCCAGGTGTTGGTGAGTCCCTTTCGCAGGCAGAGGATGAGAAAACCTCCCCTTACCGTTGTGAGAGGGTTTGGGATAAAACGAAAGCCCCTCGGGGGGAAAGACTGGACTTATTTTTGTTTCCCAGCACTGGACCAGACCAGCACCATAGCTGGCCCGGAGTTGGTGGCTCACCCATTCTGTGGAGTGACCTAAGGAGAAGCAGTGAAGGTCAGTCTGCAGCCCATGGCTCACGGCCCTCCCTCCAGCCCGGGCCCAAGGCCGCCCACTCTCTACCGCAATGGATTCACTGCACTTTGCCTATTGGAGATCAGGCTTCCTTAGAGAGTTCAGTCATTGAATGAGAATGTAAATGTCTTAAAAATGAAATGCGGTGCACATCAGTTGAAATTAGCATATCCCTCCCAGGTTCCCTTAATGACCCGTGCATCTCTGATGAGTCCTTGGGGAGCCAGAGGAATGTACCAAAAACAGGCACTGCGAGTACTGATAATCAGGTGAGGGCGCCCCACAGGAGGAAGCTACTGCACAGACTGTGTTGCAGGGAAAGTTAAAGCAAACACGCTTTCCAAAGAGGGGTGTGAGAGGCGAGGGAGAGCGCACTCTAGCCCTTCTCTTCTGGAGCGGCGCATAATAGATACTGTTTGATGCTTAGCATAATTTTAAAAAAGCTGAATAGAAATGTGAATAAAGAATATGAAAGTGAGGAGGTCCCGTCGTGGGTCAGTGGTTAACGAATCTGACTAGGAACCATGAGGTTGCGGGTTTGATCCCTGGCCTTGCTCAGTGGGTTAAGGATCCTGCGTTGCCGTGAGCTGTGGTGTAGGTTGCAGACGCGGCTCGGATCCCGCGTTGTTGTGGCTGTGGCGTAGGCCGGCGGCTACAGCTCCGATTAGACCCCTAGCTTGGGAACCTCCGTGTGTCGCGAGTGCAGCCCTAGAAAAGGCAAAAAGACAAAAAAAAAAAAAAAAAGAATATGAAAGTGAGCACCAGAAAAAATAGCCAAAATAGTTTGAACTATCTTCCTGTAAGGAAGGACTCAGGGACGGGCAGGAAATTAACTGGTTTTTCGTAATAGGACTTGTAGTGTTGTAACTATAGGTCACTTTGCTGAGACTAAAAATAGTTTTTAAATTTGTAAAAAGAAAACAGCTTACTTTCAAGTTCCAGAGCTTAGAAAGCTTTCTCTTTCTTTCCTTTATGTACATGGACTTTCTCTGTTTGGAAACTTCCTTTCTCCTAAAAGCTACAATCTGTTTCATTGTGTTGGATGTTAGTTTTCTGTGAGAACATCATTATTAAATAGTTGCTTCCTGGGAGTTCCCATTGTGGCTCAGCAGTAATGAACCCAGCTGGTATCCATGAGGATGTGGGTTTGATCCCTGGCCTCACTCAGGAGGTTAAGGATCTGGCATTGTTGTGAGCTGTGGTGTAGGCTGGCAGCTGCAGCTCCAATTTGACCCCTAGCCTGGGAATTTTACATATGCCAAGGGTGTGGCCCTAAAAAGACAAAAAAAAAGTTCCTTCCTCTTATAAACATTTCCAAACCTTTTAAGACCAAAATGTTAAGTGAGTATAACCGTTAATATTGTGATTTTGCCAGCATTTTTTTTCCCTCTGTGACCTGTATTTTCCGTAGGTTAAAGCACAAGCTATTAGCCGAGTACTCCGTCCCATTCTAAGAATGACTAATATCTCAAATATAAATGAAAACAGCTGCTTTTCCATAACATTAGAGTCCCAAACAGATGTCACATGTACATTTTGACATTCTTTTTTTTTGTTTTTTTAAATTGAGACAAAAATGTGTTTACCGAGTCTACGAATCTCGTTAAGTAGATCATCTAACTTCTGCGGAAAGGTGGAGAAGAGGTCACAGAAAAGCCCACGAAGCTGGAATATAGCTGTCCCAGAAGGCTCAAACGTGCTTAAAATGAACACTCTGTGATGAGACCCTTTTTCTGTGCCAGGAACAGAAGGTCTCTACAGGCCTGGCGGTGGCTGCTGCACCCCTGCCACCCCTGCCAGCGAGCTGGAGCCTCATCTGGCAGCCATTGTTCTCTCTCAGGTGAGGGATTGCAGAGTGTGACCCCGTGTCTCCCCAAGGCCTGAGTCAGCACACTCTCCTATTCTGCAGCCCTTGCAGGAGCTGTTTCAGGGTGTGGCTGTTGTGAGACCCAGGAGCACCCTTCCTTTATTGGCTTAAAGCTGGGTGACCTCGGTCAGGTCATTCTCCCTCTCCGAGTTCCTTGCTTCACTTTGCTCTTCAAGGTCACAGCTAGATCACAGGATGCTGTGGTGGGTAGTCCTAACTGTGAAGTTTTAATACCTGAGTTCTAGAAACATCTCCCTGGTTCCAGTCTTGCTTCTGTTACTCTTTTTTTGGTGAATTTCTTAGCTTGTTTGAACTTCATTTTCCTCATCTATAAATGAGGATAGTAATAAGATCTTCCTAGCAGTGTTGTAAGAATTAGAGATCGATGTCAAACGCCAGGCACTTAGCTGTTACTATTTTATTAATAAATCTTAGTCTTGTCCCCTCCCTTCAATTTTACTGTTATGAGACCCAGTCATACTCAAAATTTTGTGAGATAACACTTGGTTGTTTATGAGTACGTCTGCTTTGAGTCCTGGTTCAGCAGAGGCTCTAGCTGCTAAAGAACCCGGCTCAAATTTAGTCCGCATTAGGTATGGTCCAGCATATGTGCATCTGTCTGCCCAGCTGCTCACTTGAGCTTTTCCAGGGGTCTGAGGCCCCTTGTCAGAGCAGCAAAAAAGCATCAGTGAGAACATAGGCGTGCACATGTGGGAATGACCCGGCATTCCTCTGGAGCACTCTGCATCTGGGGCTGGATATGCACAAGAGTTAAAAGCTGGAGAAACTTTTGTCATAAATTTTCTCTTCAGCAGCACTTCCCGGGGAACATCTGACATTAGCAGAGAGGAAATGCTGATTGGCCTCGGAGTCAGCTGAAGGAGACAGGAGCTGCAGTGGAAGCTGCTGGATTTACTGTTATTAGCAAGGCAAATGGAAAGCCAGCGGGGCAGCCCAGCTCCCAGATAATAGATCTAACAAAAAGGAAAATCCCAGAGAGGAAAATGGCTGGCAGCCGTGACTCATCTGTCGCCTCTACTGCCATTTCTTCCCCATTGCTTTTACCTTTTTGTTTTGTGTTTTAGCATAAGGAGAAGCATATTTTAACACCTTAGGTTATAAGTCACAATTGGCTTGAAATAAAACAGAATATATAATTCAGCTTTTTACCTGTTTGATAGCTTCAGAGTTAAACCTGGTAAAATGTGCAAAATTGTATTAATATACTAGTAAATGGTTGCCATTTATTGAGCACTTACTATGTGCCTCGCTGGGTGCTTTATATACATTATTAACTCAATGTGTAAAACGACCTCATGAGTTAGAAATTATCATAATATCCAATTTAGAGGTTAGGAAACAATACTTAGAGTACTTACATAATTTCCCAAGGTGTTTTTTGTTTTTTTTTAAGATTCACTTTTTTTTTGTCATTGTTAGGGCCGCACACCTGTGGCATTTGGAGGCTCCCAGGCTAGGGGTCAAATCGGAGCTGTAGCTGCTGATCTACACCACAGCCACAGCAATGCCAGATCCAATCCGCATCTGCAGCCTCACCACATCTCACGGCAACGCCAGACCCTTAACCCACTGAGCAAGGCCAGGGATCGAACTTGCGTCCTCATGGATACTAGTCAGATTTGTTTCCGCTGAGCCACAATGGGAACTCCAAGATTTACTTCATTAAGGTAACGTTGACTTATAACAGTATATAAGTTTAATGTTTAGAACATTATATTTCTACCTCTGTATGCACTACAACATACTCACCACCAAAAATTTAGTTTCTGTTTGTCACCATGCAGTTGACCGTCTTTACCTGTTTCACCCTCCCCACCCACTTCCTTTGGTAACCCCTGTTCTGTTCTCTGTAGCTCTGTGTTTGTTTTTGTTTGGTTTATTAATAAATTTTGTTACTTTTATTTTTTAAATTCCACATATGAGTGAAATTGTACAATATTTGCCTTTCTCCATCTAATTTATTTCACTTAGCATAATACCTTTAAGGTCCATCCATGTTGTTGCAGAAGGCAAGGTTTCATCTTTTTATGACTGAGTAGTATTCCATTGGGTATATATAGATCTTAAGGTCTTAAGGCTTAGTGGAGCTTTGAACCCTGCCATTAAGGTCCTACGAGTCTATTGGAAGGTACTGAGGCAAGAGCCCACATGGGTATTATGGGGCCAGGTACTAGCAATCAGGAAAAACGCTTGCTTAAGCTTGTGTCCTGACTCGAAACACAGTCCTACTTAGTACAGCAGTGATTAGAAGGAAAATGGACCGAGAAGATCTGGGTTGGCAGGTAGGGGCCAATCTCTGAAGGGTCTGTCGCTCCCAACCCGCCTCCCACCGCCACCACCATAGGAAGCAGGGCCAGTGAGCAGTCAGCATTCAAGGACCACAAAGACCGAGGGGGGACTGCGGGCAGCAAGGACCAGGGAAGCAGTCGATGCTCAGCATCCAGACACAGCAGTACGAAGAGCCATGCCCTGACAGGGTCTCATAGAGGCAACAACAGGGCAACTCTAGAAAAAAAATTCTGAAAAATGCCTGTCAGAGGCCAACGTATTGTGATTTTTTTCTCTCTAAATCCAACACAGCTAGCTTTTTTTCTCTAGCATTAGAAGAGACGAAAACTAAAAGTACCTATATTTAAATACTAGAACCAAACTTGCCACCGAAAGATGCTCACACTGTAAGAGGAGCTAGAAAACTGAGACACCGCCATCCACCCAGTTCATTCAGTCAGTCAGTCATCACACATTGACCAAGTCCCACAGTTGCAAAGATGACTCAGACTGCTGCCTCCACTCTTTCTCTTGGGATTCACTGAGTCACGGCAAGTGAAATTCTCCAAACTATTTCGGTTGTTCTCTTGGCCATGTCTCCCCCTCTTTTTCCCTTCATTTTTATCAAGCACATGTGGTTGAATTCAGATAAACGTGTAATTTATGAACAAGGAAGTCCAGGCAGGTGGGTGGCATCGGGGCAGGCAGGATGTTCAGAGAGTCACGCTGAGAACCTCGCAGGACACCAGGCCTGAGGGTAGGATTCTGTGCAGGGCTGGGCCAGGATCAAGGGCATTTGAATAGGATATGAAGGCATAGGCTAGATTAAAAGAAAGGAAGCCTTGGAGTTCCCTGGTGTCTCAGCAGGTTAACAGTCTGGCATTGTCACTGTTGTGGCTCAGGTTTGATCCCTGGCCCAGGGACTTCTTCATGCCATGGTAAGAGGAATGTTAAGTGGTACACTTTTCCCCATTGTGGAGGCCGGATTAGACTTGGGGAGGGATGTGGTCTCGACAGACTGGGGCAGGCAGTGTATGTGAAGAGAACAGCACAGCAGTGACGTGGAGGTGGGAAACCATGAAGTGTATGCACTGAACAGTGTGGATTTGGCTGGATCATAGAGGACATAGAAGCACGAGAAATTAAGATGGACAGAAGGCTTGGAGAGTAGGGCGAGGGGTTGCCGGTGGGGCGGTTGCGAAAGGATTTTAAGCAGGAAAGTGATAACCTTCAGAGTTTGACTCCAGAAAGCACCTCTGACAGTAGGGTGGCGAATGAATGGATGGCTGCAAGCAGGTTGGGAGACCATCCCTGCAGGCCGGGTGATAAGCTTGCCAGGGAGTCTGCAGAACTTGGGAGCTGACTTAACAACAAAGAGGAGGCCTGAATAAGAAGCATTCCAAACTTGGGAGTGCCTTGTTCACTGTGCCAGATCCTCAAAGGCCAGAATCAGTCTTACTCATCTTTGCATCTGTAGTGCCTGCCTCAGGGCAGACGCATGGTAGGAATTCAGTCAGTGTTTGATGAACAACTGAGTTAAGTCATTGGGAGTCTCATAGTCTCATCATTGTTAACCCAGTTACAAGGAAGAGGCTTGAGAAGGGAAGATTAATAGGTTTATAGTTGATAGTCCTATAAAACTAGAAGCAAAAAGTTGCTTGGAGTTCTTTCCCTTCCCACCAAGGCAGGCCCAAGCCATTCACTGTCAGCAGTGCTTCTTTGGAGAAGTGGTTGAGGCCCCTAAGAGAACTGCGGCCTGGTGTCCCACCCAGAGTTGGCATCTCTACCAGGGCCACTGGCACCCAGCTTTGTTTACAGAACACTGTCACTCCTGGTGCCTCGCTCAATCTGCTCCACAGCCTGTCAAGTACATACAACTATTATCCTCATTTTACAGAGGAGGAGACTGGGGTTCAGAGAGGTATTATTTACCCAACCCAGACCCTGGCATAAGCAGATTTGAATGGAGGTCTTCAGATCCCACTGTATCATAACAAGGTCTGGTGATTGAAAACAGTTGGCCCTAAGCTTGCTCTCTACTGGCTGAGGTTGGAGTCACTTGCTTTTCTGTAGCTCAAAAAAGGCTGCAGACAAATGAAGTCTCCTTTTTTGTTTACTTCTTTTGTTTTTGTTCTTAGGTGCTTGTGACTAAATTCACTAATTTCACTGGCTGTCAAGGCTGTGTTAAGGAAAATGGGTTTGAACTGCTGTGGTTTTTGAGTACTGGACTGGATGTCAGAAACCTTTGCCATCACGGGAAATTCTGTCACTCTGGATTTACTATCTGTTCCCCACAGCTGAATTCCTCAGCAGTGTGATTTAGCACCCTGGCTCCCCATCAACCAGTTTTGGCATTTATTTGAATGCATTACCCCACTGGTTTCCATAAACTATTTTACAATTGTTTAAAATAAACGACTGTTTATTTCCACAAAAACCATCTGTATTTCTTTACAGAGCAAAGATAACTGTATGTAAAATTTGGTAGTGTCACAGTGACTCAAGTTAAGAGAAACAGATTGGATTGAAAAATTAGATGCTAAAGGCCAGTGTTAAAGGTTTCCATTCTCTCTAACAAGTGGTATCTGGATTTGAAGGAAGAAAAAAATATATTTTCTTTTTTACAAGTAATAGCTGGCCTTCTTTCTCCAAAGGGAGGTGCATTCACTCCAGCTGTGTAGTGACAGGTTGGGGACGATTGCATTTCCTCGTGGTAGGGAAGTTCTGGCCCCTCCAGCGCCTCTCCTCCTGGACAGTGTGTGAGAGGCTCCTGTCTGGGGGCTCCCAGCCTTCTCCATGTTCTGAAGTTTCAGGTTGTCCAGGCCTGACCTCTCCTTGTTCCAATGTTGAGAGTGTTCCATTTAGGCTGGTGTCTTGTCACTCAGATAACTGTGGTAGGCAGCATGTTGGGACAGGCTGCTGTGGCCAGAGAAGAAGGTCTTCCATGCTCCAGCCAGCGTGCAGAGCAGCAGGGTGAGTCAGCCTGATCCACACCAACCCCATCCATCTCTAGGAGTCAGGTTGGGGCACTCACTACTGAGAGTCTCCAAATAGTGGGACCATTTGGAGTCAGGTGAAGGTGGAGCTTCAAGTCTGCTTAGGAGCAAGGGGATGGCCGGGTGGTAGGCAGGCAGCCTGGGCTCCGTTCTGTCACCACATACTTGCTAACACCCCTTGTGCTGTGGCCGTGCTAGGAATGCAGGGATATGGAAGTGCATTCGCCGTCCTCCAGTTGGTGTCCAGCTGGTACAGGAGACAGGCCCACCCACAGGTCATTTTAGTCTGGGCAGCACAGTACATACAACTGTTATCCTCATTTTACAGAGGAGGAGACTGAGGTTCAGAGAAGTCCAGAGGCATTTGGCACCTGAGCAGGGTTTTGACTCCTTGAGGAGGAGAGAACAAGTGCTGGAAAGGTGATTATTGTAGGCAGAGGGCACAAAAGGTGGAAACAGCAGAGTTTGGAGATTATTTCTGGATTATGATGTCATTAGGTGGGAGGTGAAGAGGAGGCAGATGAGACCAGTGTGGCAGCCTCTAGAGATTCCAGGCCCTTCTGGAGATTGAAAACAGCCCGCCCTCTTCGCTCTCTTAAGTGCTGCTCGGAAAGCAGAAGCAGCAGTCCAGGCATATGACTTATTGGTTCCTTGCAACAACTCTAAGAGGTAGATTCTGTTACAATCCCATTTTACAGATGTGAAAGTAAGGCACAGAAAGGTTAAATGAATTGCCCAGGGTCACAGCTAATAGGTGGTGGAGCTGGGAATTCAAACCCAAGCAGTCTGGCTTGTAACCATTACACCATACTCTCTCGAGTGTCTTGGGGTCGGCAGAAGTTGCAGGGGGCTCCCTAGACACCCATGCACACAAACACGCACATACAATATGGAGTCTCCGGCAGGAATCAGACCTCCTCCCTACCCCCGGGCTGCAGGGATGGGCTCCTGCCACACTGCCTCTTGTCCCAAAGCCTGAGTGGTGCTGCCTTAGCGGGAGGTTAAATAGGCCAGACAGAAACAGTATGGGATGACCCTTTGTTTCCCACAGTACCGTCAAGACTCCACAAGGAGGACGGGCAGGCATAGTTGTCCAGACTGGGGTGAAACAGCAGCACGTGAGCAGTCTGACCCTCGCTCTGTGGTCATTGGCCCTTTTTGTGAATGGCCTCTGGGCACAAGCAGTCCAGCCTCAGTGGTCCGGTCATCTTCACCTTTGCTGCCCAACTCCTTGCGGAAGCTCTGGAAATCTCTGTGGTCCCCTCTGTAGCTTGACCTAGGGCCACTGGAGCTCCTAAACAGACTCTCTGCCATTTTAGTTCCTGGCCTCCAGCTGCTGAGGTGTCTCCCAGCAGCTGCCGAGCCCACATAATCCAAGAGGAGGCTGCAGGAGCCACAGTCTGAGCCTGCTGGAATCATCTCTTAGATTGTTCAACCCTTTTTTTTACCAAGTTAGATTTTTATTGACAAAAGTAATACTAATATATGCCCATTTCCAAAAGCCAGACAAGATAGAAATCTACAAAGTAAAAAAAAAAGCAAAAGTCTTCACCTTTCCTATTGCTGCAGCCTACACGCCGAGGTAATTCCAAGTTAAGAGCATAACGGTGAGAACATATCCTTCCAGAGTGTGTGTGTGTGTGTGTGTGTGTGTGTGTTTTCAACAGATATGTTTGCACATACATCCACATCTAAATGCACATGGATCGCGGGGGAGTTACTTTATTAGAGTATATGCTATACATTCTGTATCTTTTTAAATTTAACAGTGTACCAGAAACCTTCCCATGTCCTGTTAGTTTATTTTTTTAACAACTACATAACATCCCAGTGTACAGATATACCCATAATTTATTTACTAGTTTCCTACTGGAATATTTAACTGTGTGCAGTTTTTGATATTAAAACAGTGCTGCAGTAAACATCTTTGAACATACATTGTTGTGTGTTTGGAGTAATGTTTCTTAGGCCAGACTCCTTTGTCAGGTCAAAGTTGTTCAATTTGAAATGTCACCTTGTTGAAGCATTCTATTTAGAAGAGACTTCTGAGCACTTCCAAAGAGCCTGTTGCTGTGCCGGAGCTCCGGGAATAGAGTTGGGTTTTTAAAAAAGCCTCTCCACCCCCATCTTCAAAGAGTGCCCTTGGAGTTCCCATCATGGCTCAGTGGTTAACAAACCTGACTAGTATCCACGAAGACACAGGTTTGATCCCCGGCCATGCTCAGCAGGTTAAGGATCCAGCGTTGCCGCGAGCTGTGGTGCAACTCGCAGACTCGACTCGGATCCCGCATTGCTGCGGGTGCCGTCCCAAAAAGACAAAAGACAAAAAATGAAAAGAGCGCCCTGACTGGGGGAGAAGAACAGCATATAGACAGCAGTGCCCTAATCCAGCCTGCGGGAAACATGGGCCCAAGGAGGCTGGAATGAAAGAGCTCTTAATCCTGACAGGGACTCAGGCGCGGCTGCAGAGAGGAGGCATGTGCCAAAAGGTGTGCCTCCCTGCTCCTCCCTGCAGCCCTCTGTGAGGCTGGGCATTCAAGAAGAAATTTGTTCTAAAGAATTATGATGCCCCTGCATTTTCTCCTACACAAAGAAGGAAATCTCAGCTGTACGCCCTTTCCTTTCCTCCTCTTGGCACTTTCTGATTGATGATTGGAAATGATGGCAATACATAAACTATTTTTCTTTTTATTTTATGACCTGGTAATAGCAGTAACATATTTCCAGTAAATGTTTTCTATCACAATAAAAAAGTTGTAACAAGACTAGAAATGGGTATAGTTAAACCCTAAAGAAATCACACTTTCAGAACCATGGATCGAGGCAGTAACTCTGTAAATCATTTAACTTAGAAAAGGTCCCCTCCCCTTGAAAAAAATCAGGGCAAGCAGGTGTTCACTTCACATGCTCATCACACTGGAGCCTGAAGTGGGGGCTGAGAGCTCTCGGTTTTGACCCCCTCAAGGTCAACTACCCGCACTCTCTTCCTCCTAGTCTTTACTCCTTTCTGAACTGATACATTTA
The DNA here is from genome assembly GCA_004024745.2 of Catagonus wagneri. Lineage (NCBI taxonomy): Eukaryota > Metazoa > Chordata > Mammalia > Artiodactyla > Tayassuidae > Catagonus > Catagonus wagneri. Next base: position 6,841,937 of record PVHT021183634.1, read on the forward strand.
AATCTCAACCTTAAAATTCTTTTCTTCAACCCAAAGATCAAGAAGATTATAGGATGATCTTTCTGAAAAACAGCAGAGTGGTGGGGTTAGGAGCACAGGCTGGACTCACACACCTGGATTCTTCTCCTGGCCTCGCTGTGGACTCATGACTTAACTACTCTGTGCTTTTTCCTCCTCTGTAGAATGAGGATTAGTATAGGGCCTACCTCATAGTTTAATGATTCAGAAAACTAATGCACGTAAAGGACTTCAGTAAGGGCCAGGAAAATCCTCAGTGTCAGTCACTGTTGTTATTTTCTAAAAGGGCAAATTGGTGATTTTGTTAAAATTTGCATAGCGGTATAATAGCCGATATTGATTGAGTGCCTTTGATGTCCAAGGCATTGGTTTCTGCGTAGTCCTCCACGAAGACTTAGGTTAACTTACCTGCCCAGTGTCACTTCGCTTTTGTAAAAGAGCCAAGATTTTAACCCAGGTCTTTCTAACTCCAAAACCCACACTTTGACCACCACATGTTCATCTTCTAGGATTAGAAGAGACTTTGTTTTTGTTTCGAGCAAGGAGTTTCGAGCAGTAAGTCTGGGGCCCTTACTGCTTCCCCTGGGAGACAGCCTCTCAGACAGCTCTGAGAATCTGCTCTGAAGAGGTCCGGGAGGAGCCAGGATATTGCTGAATTTTTTGGCCAGGAAATTCAAGTAGTCAAGGAAACTCCTGGTGAAAGATCACTGCTAATCACACACACACACACACACACACACACACACACACACACACACACACACACGAGCAAGCAAAAAAAAAAAAAAGGGCAAAGAACAAAAACATACCCCAAGATGGTTACACTTCGAATTGTTCTGTCTCATAGCACCTGTGCCCTCCTTTAGCTGATAAAGATTGGAACTGATAGTGTTGAGAGCCTGTGCTCTCCAAGGCCATGCAAAAAAAGGAAGCATCTCCTTTCCCTAATTGTAGGCAGAGCAGCTGACTCCTCAGAGGATCCTCTCTTAGGCTCTGTTACTTCTAAGAGGATGAATGGCGGCTGCTTCTGGGTGGCTGGTGCTCTAAAAATTAGTCCTTTCCCAGCCTTTGTCTTTAATTTCTGATTCTAGCTGACACGTTCATTAATGGTCCAGTGCAAGCTTTCTGTCGACTTGAGAACTACTGTGTAAAAGTGGTTTTGCTGTCCTATCAATAATGGTCATAATTTCCCCAATGCTCTCATCAGCAGTGAATTGAGTCTTGCAGCAAAGAAATGGAAACCCCAGTGCAGTGGTTTTAAAGTGATTTGTCTTGTAGACGGGGTCTTATTTCAGTAAAATCAGGTCAGTGCAGCACTGCTGGGTCAGATATAAGTCTGATACAAATTAGTTGGAGGAAATTGATCATTTGAACCTTAGGTTTTGGGGTTTTTTTTGTTTTTTTGGGGGTTTTTTCGCTTCTGTAGCTTTTTAGTATCTCTTTTTTCTTTATTTACATGTGTTTTAATAAAGTGTAATCGTCATTGTCAGGCAAATTAAATGTCTTCTCAGTTTCAACTGAGACTTTGATAAGAGGGAAAAATGCTGCCTCCCCATCACATAGTAGCAGCCTTCACAGTTTCAGGGTTTGCTACAGGTACAACGTTGTTTAAACACTTAAACCCACTCCTGCTCATCCTCTGACTGGCCCTCTTCCTGGGATTTGTTTATTCCACAAACTGGCCCCTTGACCAGTCTGTTCTTCATTGCTATTGAAAGTTAATGGGGGCAAAATTGCATTCCCAAACATTTGAACCTGAAGTGGCCAGGGCCGAACTTGGTTGATCTCTGGTGATCGGTTCAATTTAGTTACGATTTTTTGCCATTAGGCTGGGGCTGAATGATGGTGATTTGGTTGAGGCCAAATGTCTGAAGAAAATTGGCTCTCTGATAAGAGTGCTGTTATCAGAGGGGGCTACCTTCTCATTTACATTTAGATGAGTATTGATTATTTATTTACTCAGAGAAGTGAGATTCGTTTCCAATCTTATCTTTTCTCGTCTCTCCTTGTCAGCAGAAAGAGAGATAGAGCTCCTGACATCAGGCCAAGATAACAGCACTTTGTAGTAAAGATAAAAGTTGGAATGGGCCTTTTTCTAGTCTTGACTGAAAGGATAAGTTTTAAAAATTAGAACTGATGGGTCATGCTTTCAAAACCTTTCCTGAAGGTTTTGCAGTTTAACTAGGCAAGAGAATTGGTTTATTGGAACAGCTTTGGTCTTTCTTCTTTTATAATAGGAATTGTTTTTAATTTGATTATATTCGGCTGTTTCACTGAGAGCAAATTGTATATTGGCTCAGAAGAGGATAAAGTGTGACCTTATTGTCATGTCAGCTTCTTCCTTTTTTATTATTTAAATTCCTAATTATCCCACGTGAGCCTCGGAGGGAGTAAGCTCCAGTGGTCATTGCTTGCATATAATTCAGTGCTTATATTAAGATCAAACAGAAAATGATTATAGTTGCCCCTAGAGGAAGAGTTAAAAGTGATGGAGCTGATGCTATGTACAGACGTTTTAGCATAGCTGACTCTGCGTCTGAGCTCTGATATTGACAGTGTCAGCTTGTAGGTGATGGCTTTGGCTCAGTGAAGAGCTTAGGATTCAGCTGGCCCCTGCCGTAGAGTGGACAAATTTGGCACAGTTTGCCTCAAATGGGTCTCTCTGCAACCAGGCTTCTCAAGCTCATTGTTGACAGTTCCACCAAGAGAAGCTTACCAAAATATAAAGCTGGTTATGTCACTCCCCTGGTCTGTTAGCATCTGTTGCTCATAAAAGGGAATCCAGACCCAGACTTTGACCAACAGTCTGGGCCAAGCAGGCCGGCCCCAGCTTCCCCTCGGAGCCCCACCCCCAGCCCCGAGCATAGGCCCTTTCCATGCTGAAGTTCCCTTGGTCCGTGTGGGCTCGTCAGTACCTTCTTGCCTTTGCACCTTCTGTTCCCTCTGTAGGAGTGCGCCACCTCCCCCTTCCTCACCTGGCTCCCAGTCCGCCTTCAGTGTTTCTCCCCCAGGGAAGGGGAAGTTCATTGTCCCCTCTTCTGTATTCCAACAGTGCCTTGTCCTTACTAAGGAAAGAGCGCTGATGGGGGTTCTTTGATAATTTCATCTGCTTATTTGTGTTTTGCTACCTCCCCCAGCCAGGAATCATTGATTATTCATCTCAGTGTCTGAAAACATTGTTGAATATGTGAATGGCATTGTAACACCATGTATCTTCTGATATTTGTGCTGTCATGGTCTGTTCACTGGGTTCTGACAATTACTCATCATTTTTAGATGGTATTTGTAGGACCAGAGAGACTAAGGAACTTTAGGAATCCTGGCTGTTGAACAAGTCTCTAATCTTAAGTGCTGCCTGTAGCTTAAAAGCAAGCTCATTTAAATAGATCTGCATGGTCTCCACCCTGCATGCCTACCTCGGACACATGTGAGGAAGGGTACAGACAGCTGCTTTGATGCCAGCATCCTCTGCCACCATGTGTCTTCACAGGGCTGCCAGCCTATTGTCACTCTTAGGCCAGGGATCAGGCTGAGCCTCAGAAGGTTGCTGTGAGGATGGCATGAGCTCAGTGATGGTTTCTGTTCCAACCTGTCCTATGGCAGTAACAGCAGCCATCGCTGAGCTCACGCCATCCTCACAGCAACCTTCTGAGGGAAGTTGTGTTATTCTCATTTTATAGACAGAAAATATACGGAGGTTAAGTAACTTCCCAGAATGCATAGTGAGGGGATTCAGACGTCTGAGTTTTCTACTCAAGACCCAGCCTTTCCTCTTATTTGCTCACACTTAACTTTTCCAGGCTATAAGCAGCTCTTTCAGATTAAAGCAGCTCTTTCAGCTGGTGAATGGAAAATAGTTGACGTGAGGCATATCCATGAAAATGTTCAGCCTTTTCCTTTATCATTTTCCAGATAGGTGGTCCTCAAACTTATTCTGATGCTCAGCAACAGTAGCAGTAGATTAATTCACTTATATCCCACTTCACCCCAGAAAGCAGTTGGAGTACGTGTACTAATAGGATAAAAAAAAAAAAATGCACGAATTGAAAAGTGACATCTGGGAGTTCCCATTGTGGCTCAGTGGATTAAGGATGCAACATAATATCCCTGAGGATGCAGGTTTGATCCCAGGCCTTGCTCAGCGGGTTAAGGACCTAGTGTGGCAGCAAGCTACAATATAGGTTGCAGATTCGGCTCAGATCCCATGTTGCCGCAGCTGCAGCTCCAATTTGACCCCTAGCCCAGAAACTTCTATATGCTGCAGGTATATATAGCCATAAAAAGAAAAACAAGAAAGGAAAAGGAAAATAAAGGTCCAGAGGTTTAACGGACACAGAAATGCATGTCCAATCATCACACATTTAGTGCTGAACTTCCTCATGGGCAAAGGAGAAAGGAACACAGTATCAATTAGTTACAACACTTATATTAAACTGTCTAAAGGCCAGTTGCTTGGAGGAAGTACAACTTTTCCTGGTGCCTAGGTCTGAAGGAAGTTTCTCCCGTGGGTCTTTAAAAATACAGGGCAGGATGATAGGGCTTGTGTGTCTTCAGGCTTTTGCACTTGCTTCCCATTGGATTTCAGCTCTCAGTGGGCTCTCAGCTTTTAAGGAATTCCGTGTTAGATGCTTTTATATTTCAGTCAAGGATGACAGTAAAGGGACTGAGGAAGCTGAACTGAGCAAGTATCCTCCATCCAACAGATACTACAGATTTTCTTTGAAACTTATATGCCGAGACGTTTGCCTCGGGTTTTCAAAATCGCATAAAAATCCTGCCTGGGTGTTATAACTTGGAACCTTCCCAAAGTGCCCAGAGCAGTATTTTGTTCCTAGACCATTCGGTGACATGGTTTTACTGCAATAAATACATCACTGGAATGCCCAAGCAGGTTTTCTTGTTGCTGCAGAGTAACTGCTTCCCAGAATCTTCTTTTGCGTCCCCTCTGCTGTGGAGCACAGGGAATGTTAACTCCATGCGCAGCGGTGACATTTTAAAACCTCTTTCCAAAGGGTAGATGTTGCCTTGAGAACTATGTCTTGTTTGGTGTGAAAGAGCCTCTTACACTCTCACCGAATCATTTCTTTGACAAAGGTATGTTAATAGAAACTGTGACCTCACAGCTTGTCTTTATAAAATGGCTTTTGGCTGATGTTTTTTCTCTCCTCCCATGTCAGATGCCTGAAAATTAAATTAGCATTTGATAGAAACTGTAGTTTGATATATAATAAGGCTGTGTTATCATAATCTTATTATCAACAGACATTTATCAAGAACTTAACAAATGAAGCACTGTGGTCCTATGTAATATGTAGAGGGCAGTCCTGGGGGTGAACCCTAGTTCCACCACTTCCTATGAGACTTTGAGCAAGTTATTCAGCCTCTGTAAGTCATGATTTCTTACTTTGTAAAGTGGAATTCTTACTCTTTACATCCTGAGATGATGGAGCGTTAATGAGATGATCTGTGTAACAGGCCTAGTACAGTATCTGGCAGATAGTGGGCCCTGTTCTAAGATCTCTTATAAAAGTCTGATGATGTGGATGATGATGATGGTGATGATGGCTAACACTTAAATAACACTATTAATGTTTTGTTCTAACTGCTTTACAACTATTAACTTATTGAATCCTCAGACAGGCCCATAAAGTAAGTGCTATAATTATCCCCATTTTATAGATGAAGGAACAGAGAGGTTAAGTAAGTTGGCCTAAAGTCATACAGCTAAGTTTCTTAGCCAGGATTAGACCAAGGCAATCTGGCCCCAAGTCCATGCCCTGAATCACCAGGCTATATTGCTTCTCATATATACCCCGCCTCTCATTACAAAGTATGACCTAAAGTTATCAATTTGGCCCTTTCAGGGGAAAATGTAATAGTTTTCTCTGTGAGATATCTCATTCACTGTGTGGGCAAGAATTAGAAGAGAAACTGAGATTTGTAATCTGTTTTTCATTTGAGTCTAGATCTCGAGTCTCAGCTACAGCTTAACTACCCTACCTCCCCCGAAGTTAAGACCCATCTGTCCTTTGCTAACTTCGGAAGTGGGTTTCCAAGTTGTTTCTTACTCCGTGGAAAACCACGGAGTACTGAGAGCAACAGATGATGCTCAACATTTCAGTTTTTTTAAAAACTGGACATACATTATAATATTCTTAAGGAAAGGTAGAAAGAGTGTTCTCCTGGATGGATGGAAATATAAGGTGCTCCCATCTTCATAAAGAACCAAGATACAGCCATAGCATGGGATATTCAGCATGTGTGGATTTCTTTATTTTTATTTATTTATTTATTTATTTATTTATTTATTTATTTATTTATTTTTGCCTTTTCTAGGTCCGCACTTGCGGCATATGGAGGTTCCCAGGCTAGGGGTCAAATCAGAGCTGTAGCCCCTGGCCTACGCCACAGCCACAGCAAGGTGGGATCCGAGCTGCATCTGTAACCTACACCACCGCTCACGGCAACGCTGGACCCTTAATCCACTGAGCAAGGCCAGGGATCGAACCCGCAACCTCATGGTTCCTAGTCGGATTTGTTAACCACTGAGCCACGACAGGAACTCTATGTGGATTTCTTTAAAATAAATTATTTCAGGAGTTCCTGTTGTGGCTCAGTGGTAACAAACCTGACTAGTATCCATGAGGATTTGGGTTCAATCCCTGGCCTTTATCAGTGAGTTAGGGATCTGACGTTGTCTGTGGTGTAGTTCACAGACATGGCTCAGATCCCACATTGCTGTGGTGTAAGCCAGCAGCTGCAGTTCCAATGTGACCTCTATCCCGGAAAGTTCCATATGCCACAGGTGCAGCCCTAAAAAGACAAAAAAAAAAATTTATTTCAGATCATTTATTGTAGAAACGAATATAGAAACCACAAGTTAAGCCATTTGGAATCTAAATGAATCCACAAATCTGTAAAAATATATACTTAGGGTGTAAGCTATGGCCTCTTTCTAGTTGGTCAGTAATTTATAGTTTGAAGAGGAAGAAAGCTTCAAAATACATAAGCTTTAGAGCCAGAGACCCATGGGTTTCATCTCCCCCTCCTGCTTCCTCCCTGTGTGATCTTAGGCAAGTTACTTCACCCTGCCAACCTTCAGGGTCCCAGTCTGTCAAATGAGAATAGTATCTGCCTCTGAGAGTTGCTGTGCAGATTCAGTAAAGTAACATATTCAGGGTGCTTGGCATATAATGGTTCTGCAATAAATGACAGTCATCATCACACTGGGCTTCAAGGAGAAAGTCCTAAAACTACTTTTAGGAAACAAACTATTTTAGTAGAAATATCTACAAGAGACAAGAACATAAATATGGAATGATGGCATTTATGGCTTTGAGAGTGCTGCAGGGACTTGTGTTTAGGGAGAGACCCCTCCTAGTACTCCCCGCCTCCTCTGGTTTCCCTCATCCATGTTTCCCAGGCAGCTACAGAGACCAGAAGGAGAAAGTGTACAATGGAGACCAGCCTGAAATACATCCTGACGTGGCCAGGCCTTGGCTCCCAGAATCAGGAAAGGGGTGGCTGCATTACCAGCCAGTAGTCAGGTAGGCAGACGGCTCTAGACTCCCAGAACCCTATAGACTGTGCTCAAAGATCGAGCATGCCAGGTTGAAGGGTTACTTAAGACGAAAAAAATTGACCTCTGTAAACAAATTATTTATCTAGTTTTGATTCAATTATTGCAAATAAAAGACCCACTGGAGATGTCACAATGTGTGAGTATTATAGTATCCTCAGAAAAATGGCATAGTAAGGAACTGGAGACTTGTAAATATATATGATGTTTTAAAAATATAAAAGTAGCTTTTATTTAAGTATAGGAAATTTGATAAATACAGGGAAACACGTAAGGAAAAATAAAAACATTCATTATCCCACTATCCAGTGTACCCACTCTTCACATTTTGGAAATAACCTTTCAGTCCCCCCCAGCCCTCCCCAGTGACTTTACATCTGTTTTTCATAATTACAGTCATCTTATACATGTTGTGTTACAATCTGCTGTTTTCATAAAATAGCATTTTATAAACACATTTGATAAGATCAGACACTTTTGCAACATCTCTTAATAGCCTCATGATATTTCACAACATTTTGTTTAACCAATCTCCCTGTTACTAGATTTGGGTTGTTCCCAAATTTTGGCTATCATAAAAAGGTGAATTATTGGGAGTTCCTGTTGTGGCGCATTGGAAACAAGTCTGACTAGTGTCCATGAGGATGCGGGTTTGATCCCTGGCCTCGCTCAGTAGATCAGGGATCCGGAGTTGCTGTGAGCTTGTGGTGTAAGTTGCAGACGCGGCTTGGATCCTGCATTGCTGTGGCTATGACTGTGGCGTAGGCCAGCAACTACAGCTCTGATTTGACCACTAGACTGGGAACTTCCATATGCCTCAGGTGGGGCAAAAAAAAAGCCCCCCCCCCCGCAAAAGAGAATTATTGTAGCTAAACGTTATACCCAGGTTTCATTGTAAAGTCATAGGAGTAGATGTCAGTGTGTATACACTATGTTGCTGGGAGATCCTAGGGATGGGACAGTTGGAGAGTAACAGGCAGTGGGGTTTTTTTTGGGGGGGGGCATCTTTTTAGGGCCGCGCCCATGTCATATGGAGGTTCCCAGGCTAGTGGTCGAATCAGAGCTGTAGCTGCCGGCCTACACCACAGCCATAGCAACTTCGGATCCAGGCCATGTCTGCAACCTACACCACAGCTCATGGTAACGCTGGATCTTTAACCCAGCTGAGCGAGGCCAGGGATCGAACTGCAACTTCATGGATACTGGTTGGGTTCGTTAACCTTTGAGCCATAGCAGGAACTCCAACAGGCCAGTGTTGTAGAAAGCAGCACTCTAAGTTCAGAGATGGCTGTCTTCCATCTAATGGGCTGAAGCTGCCCTAGCTCTGAGGGGTGGGTGTTAGGGAGGGGTAGGCGCTTAGGAATCTTTCCAGTTTTCCTTTTTTTTTTTTTTTTTGCCTTATTTGGGCCGAACCCGTGGCATATGGAGGTTCCCAGGCTAGGAATCTAACAGGAGCTGTAGCTGCCGGCCTTCGCCACAGCCACAGCAACGCAGGATCCGAGCCACGTCTGCAACCTACACCACAGTTCACGGCAACACCAGATCCTTAACCCACTTAGCAAGGCCAGGGATTGAACCCGCAACATCATGGTTCTTAGTCGGATTCATTAACCACTGAGCCACAATGGGAACTCCCTTACCAGTTTTCTTAAAGTTCAGCTGGACATGGCTTTTCTGTGATTCCTTCCCCCAGTAAGTGTGAAAGCAGCCAGTGATGAGCAGCAAACACGCTTGGTAATTGATAGATGTTGGCACTGACAGGTGATGGGCAGTGAAGACTAAGAATTATCTGTATTTCCATACCTTTATTTTCTTAATATTTTTGAAATTAAAATTGCACTTTATGTGTAATGTTGAAATACAATACCTTCTTGACCTGAACACAGCGTATTAGAATTTATAAGAGTTGTGTAGACTTCTGCCTGACCAAGTATTTTCTTACATAGTGGTAGGTTATCTTAAGCGTTGTTAACTTAGTGAAGGTTTAGCAGCTCTAAGTAGTGTAAAAAGCACTGATTATGTGTGTAAGAACTCTGATAATTGGCAGCGATGCTAATGAAATACTAATTAGAGAAAATATCAAATACACAGTGAATCTGAACTGGAACTTGACAGTGCTGCAGATGAACATAGATCGTGGGGGAGGAGAATGACTTGAGATGTGTGACATGCCTCAGACTCATGAAGGAGAAGTGTTGGATATGAATCATCAACAAGTTGACAACAGCGGAGGAACATATCTAAAAATACCTGTTCCATCTGGGAGCCCTGTGAAGCCTCAGATCTCTTACACCTCTCCTGTCTGACCAGACACGCCTTTCATAGTCAAAATAATAAGACAGTTTCTTACACCTTTAATCTTTTCAGTAACCATTAACAACAGGAGCAGCCTTTTGAATCCTATCATTGGACCCATTAGATGTTATCTGAGAAGAACAAGATTGCCATTTGGCTTGACAAAGAAATACATGAATAAATGTATAAAACGCCCCAGTGTTTTAAGATCTTCCAGAATCCGTTTGTGATGTAAGGCAGCTAATGCTCCTGGATTTCAGTATTGCTGAACCTGTGCTTCTTGTGTTTTCGTAAATATTTCAATGAAAACGTGATCAGCAGCCACTGTCATTCTGTCACCACAACCCAAAAACCTATAATTTATTATTTTTTACCCCATCTACTTTTTAAATTTTTAAAAAAAATGTTTTGGGCTGTCATCATATTCGAGTTCTAAACACCTTATCCCTGCTTATAATTGATTATTCATTATTATATAATGGTTATTAATAATATATACTTTTGTAGGCGTGCCTCCTATGGAGCAGGTACCTTACTAAGTAAGCATTTTTCCTAAATCTTCTCTGATCTTCACAGTAACCCTTCAAGGTGTAAGTGTTCGTACACTGACTATTAGGAGACAGATTCATAGAGGATGGGGTACCTGCTCATATCTGGGAAACCGCTGCAGCCTCATGGTGACTCCAAGTCAGTCAGCCTCTCATCTTGTTTGGGGGAGAACTGAGCAAACATAGACCAGACAAGTATGTGAAACCATGTGGGGAAAAAACTCAAACTCTTCCACCTCGGATAGCTAGACCCTCAAACAGACTTCAATGTTTCCCTAAGGCTGACTTGGCAGCTTTTTGCTGGAATGTGGTGTGTGGTGTTTTTCCCAATGTTAAATTCACTGTTTCAGACTGCCTCCCCTCCTCCGCCCCTTTGATCTTCCAGGCCCTCAGTACCGCCTGGAGAAGCAGAGTGAGCCCAATGTCGCCGTGGACCTGGAGAGCACTTTGGAGAGCCAGAGCGCGTGGGAGTTCTGCCTGGTCCGCGAGAACAGTACGTTGGCCTCCTCGCTCCGTGCCTGCTTTGTCTGCTGCGGCGTGCGTAGAATCCCTGTGTTGGGGACACTCATTGGCCTGGCTTCCCTATGCGGTTGCAAGTGACTTTGTTTTCCAAGGCAGACCTCAGTCTTCGTGCCAGAAGTGTATCCCAAAGTGAAATGATTGATTTCAGGCTTTGCGGGAAAGAGTCTGCATCCTGTTTAGCACTCTGTGATTAATATTTGTCTGTTAAACTGTAGCTTGCTGAGTTAGGAACAGTCCTAGAAACAGCTTAGAAATATGAGGCCTTTTCTGTGGCAAAGGCTGTTTTGTATAAAAAGCAGCTGGCCCTGTTAGTATCGCTGTTCAGTCATCAAGTTTTAGAAAATTGTGACCATTTTCATACTCTTAGCAGGAGGCAATGTAGGGGTGCCTAGTGCTAAGCAGAAACCCTCTTTCAAACATCAGTCAGTTTCTTTCATTCTCTCTTTAGAGTTTCTGACTTGTGAATTTGGCCGTTTCTCTCCTTTTTCCCCCCCCTTGACTTAAAGGGAGTGACTTGTGAAAACTGGTCACAAAAGCCAGCTCTCCATCATTCCTGCTTCAGGGTTGTTCTTCTGTGTGGAATACTTCCCCCTGCTTTAGTTAACTTGCTCATCCTTCTTCTCAGTTTCAGCGTCACCTTGATAGAGGCCACTTGTGATCTCCCTGTCCCCCATTGCCTAAGCCTGATCCGTCCCTCATTTGGGTCCCCTGTTGTAGTCCTTCCTAGAGCATACTACCTTTTCTCCATTGCTATATTTCTCTTTATTTATTTCTCCCAATGATTGTTTGAGGTCTGTCTGTCCCACTAGATTGTCAAGTTTTTGATGGTGTCCCTGACCCATACTAGGCTGACCTTCATTAATTCAGGAAATGTTCAGTCATCGCCTGCTATGGGCCATGTCCTGTATACAGGAACTCTCTGTAGTGGATTCTGTTTTCAAAAATATTAATTCCCAAGTTCCCATCGTGGCTCAGCGGAAATCTGACTAGCATCCATGAGGATGCAGGTTCGCTCCCTGGCCCCGCTCAGTGGGTTAACGATCCAGCGTTGCCGTGAGCTGTGGTTTAAGTCGCAGATGCAGCTCGAATCCCATTTTGCTGTGGCTGTGGCATAGACTGGCAGGTACAGCTCTGATTCAACCCCTAAGCCTGGGAACCTCCATATGCCTCCTGTGAAGCCACAAAAAGCGCCCCCCCCCCCAAAAAAAGTGTTGCTTCCTTGTTATACAAATAAGATAAAATGTTGTTTGCTAAGGTCTTAGTACAGATTTGGGATATACAACACTTACACATGTTAAAAATTTTCAGGTAACAGTGTCCATAGTGAACTTTCAGTCTCTTTTCTCTCCCCTAATTCATCTCCCCGAGACAACACGTGTTTTCAGTTCTCAGTGTCTTTGATCTCTTTCCAGGGAACATCTAAGCATATGGAAGCATATTCTGTATATGGACATGAATAGACCCACACATAGATGCACATACATATACACACACACACAAAATACACACACATCCCCCTTCAAAAAAAAACAAGTGGCAGCAAACTATCCTCAGTGCTCTGCGTTATCATTTTAACAATATGTCGCAGACAGATTATTCCACATTAATCCATATATTAGCCCATATATAAATTTACTTTTTTAACTGCTGCATAGTATTCCATAGTATACTGTGGTTCCAAATCAGATGTGTTTTAAGCGGTTTTGTTTTTTTAAAGATGAAGTACATCTTTATTATACTAGGAGAGAGAAGCTATGAGGATTGGTGGGTGAAGCTTTGAAATCTGGGCTCTTGGTCCCACTCTGCTTCTCAGTATGAGCAGTCTTAATTCAGTTGTGTGATGTCTGTGAGCCTCTGCATCGCCATCTTAAAGGATTTGCAAGATGCTTTCAGCACTTTCAGTACAAAGTCAAAATCACTTTGTTAGTTAAGTAAGTCCATACCAGCATTTACAAAGTGCCAGGCAGTTAGTCAGTGGTTTGGAATCAATAGAATATTATAACTAGTCTTTGTAAAATAGAAGTAAATCATAAAAATAATTTATTCTTTTTATGGGAAAGGTTTTTAAATTTTTTAAGTAGAAATTTCAGTCAAGAACCCATTATTACAGTTCCTGTCGTGGCTCAGTGGTTAACAAATCCGACTAAGAACCATGAGGTTGCGGGTTCGATCCCTGGCCTTGCTCAGTGGGTTAAGGACCCGGCGTTGCTGTGAGCTGTGGTGTAGGTTGCAGATGCGCCTCGGATCCCACATTGCTGTGGCTGTGGCTGTGGCGAAGGCCGGCAGCTACAGCTCCTGTTAGACCCCTAGCCTGGGAACCTCCATATGCCGCAGGTGCAGCCCTAGATAAGGCAAAAAGCCAAAAAAAAAAAAAATTATTGTTCCCCAGTAGCTCCCTATTAAGTTGGATTGAGACAAAGAAAAGTATTTCAAAAACAGTTTTTTTCCCTTTGTTGGCGTATTTGATCAGGACAGCCTTGCTATCCCTAAAGCTGTTTTAAAAGTTAACTAAATTATGAACATCTGGGAGTTTTTCTGTGGCTTTGTCACTGCAGTGGCTTGGGTTGCTGCTGTGGTGCAGGTTTGATCCTTGGCCTAGGAATTTCCACATGCAGCAGGCATGGCCAAAAACAAAACAAAACAAAACAAAAAACTGTTGATATCTCTAATGCAGTGTTTAAGAGAATCTGCCATGGAGCCGGACTTCCACAGTTCGCATTCTGCCCTGCCCCTTACTGGTGTGTGACCTTGAACAGTTTACTGAACCTCTTAGGTAGTTTAGTTGCCTTCACAGGCTGGTAGGAGGAGTCAGTGAACTTTAATAATCATAAAGCTCTTAGTACCTGGCACATAATAAATACTCAATGAATATTAATTGTAATTAATAAACAATAAATAGCAGCATTCTGTGACTCGTAGAGCAGATGAGGCACGTATGTGGAAATCTGGAGTCATGGCACTGTCAGGGCCCTTGGGGATGGGCGTGGTCGGGGGAGGCAGGCAGAGGGGAGAGCAGACAGAGGGGAGAGTGGGGCCAGGGCAGGTTTGTAAATCGGTGTCACAGGACCAGAGAACTTAGAAGCAGGAAACTTTCCAGCAAATGTACTCTGGTGTTCCCGGAGAGAGGTATTTCTTATAAGGAAAACCGTTGGTTTGAGTGCATGTAAGCCTTTCCATTTTTCTTTCACAGAGGTCAGGGCATGACCTTTTATACCAGCTACATCAAAAGATGTTTGTTTTTTATTATTATTATTTGGGCCTTCTATTGCAATGTGCTAAACATTTTGCCCTCTCTTGTAATTTTGACAACCACCTTACAAGATATTTTTATAATTGTGGGAAAAGTTTGTGACTTGCCCAAAGTTAGCTAGTCAGTAAGTGATAGGACCAGAATTCTAAGTCTGGTCTCTGTTTCTAAGGCCCACTCTGAGATTGTTGATAGAACAGCCTAAATGTCAGTCCTGAGAAGGGTGAGGACAGTTGTCATCATACACTATGAGCGAGAAGCTTGTAAATGAGGCTAATATGACAAGAGTTTCTGCCTAGGGACTGAGAGGTAACATTTGCGCTTGGATCTTGGCCTAAATGAGAAGATGACAAGCCAAAGTCCTTGAGCCTTCCAGTTTGGATTCTTGTCTGATAATCTACTACATGCTTCAGCCAACTGTCTGCTAGAAGCTGGAACCAGACCAGAAGGAAGCATGAGTACATTACGGAGAGGATGTAACATTAGAAGACTTCCATTCTTGTCCAAGTGTCTATATAAATCCTGGCACCAAACTGAACCTCAATTTCCTTTTCTGCCAAATGTTGCCAGTGACCTTTTCCTTTACCCACTGATCATGTGTGTGGGTACCAATCCTGGATCTTAGGAGAAAGATGCAGTGTGAACCAACCTGTTGTTTCCACAGCTTTAAGAGAAAAACTCGGGAATTTCCCGTCATCAGGGCTAAAATAAATCCAAACTTGAACTGGTTTTAGAAAGTACTGCAAAGTGTCAGACACTGTGTCATCTCTCTGATCACTGACTCCAGTGGATGCACTTGCCCACTTTCACCCATCAAGAGCGAGACCGGGTGCAGGGTCCCCTTACCTCCCATGCCTGTGGCCACATGTGGTTCATTCCCCAGGAGGGAGTGAGCCCCTGAGTCCCGGGCGTCACCTGGCTCCACACTCCGAGGGCAAGTATGTGGTGGCCTTTTTTTTTTTTTTTTTTGTCTTTTTAGGGCTGCACGCTCAGCATAGGAAGGTTCCCAGGCTAGGGGTTGAATCAGAGCTGTAGCTGCCAGACTACACCTCAGCCACAGCAACTTGGGATCTGACCCATGTCTGTGACCTACACCACAGCTCATGGCAACACCAGATTGTTAATCCACTGAGCAAAGCCAGGGATCGAACCTGCATTCTCATGAATACTAGTCAGATTCGTTTCCACTGAGCCATGACCTGTGATGGCTTTTAAAAAGAAACTGGGTTTGGGGTGAACATCTTTATGTATAACGGCTTCTTCGTGGTGGTACTTGGGACAACCCCCCCCCCCCCCCCCCCCCCCCCCCCCGCCGCATCAGTATTACTAAATAAAAAGGCAACTGTAGGCGGTGAAAGCTTCTCCTGGTGTGTTTCCAGCTCCTCTTCGTGGTGCTTATTCATAGTGGGCTGATCGCTCCTCCCTTGGTGCTCTGTGCCAGCCCTGGAAACTCCCTGGTGGCTCTACTTGGCTTCTGGAGGGTTTGCCTTCTTGCTACAGAGTACTAATCTCTCCAATTTCCATCGTGTGCCTTAAGTTCCAGGGCTTTAAGCCCTCTTTTATTGTATCACAACAGCGGTCTTCAGATGCAAAAGAAAATGTGATAGCTCAAATAAACTGTTTACAAATGGAAATGACTGATGGTGTTCAGGACATATTTTAGGGTGAACTACTGCTGAAAGCCAGTTATGCGGCTGGCTTTGGTGGGGGGGGGGGAACGTGTTCACTATAAGGAATTTTCTATATGGGTGAGAATTTTTTCAAGTAGTCATTGGGTAATAGCTCTCTGCTTGCTACCTGCTAACAATTCAAATGAAACAGAAACGTTAACCACGGTGTCAATACCTGTGTGTCTCCGCCTCTTGCTGTCTGGCTAGTGCAGGCTGGTTGGTGGTGTGTTGCAGGGGGAAAGGCAGGATGTTTGGAGCCACAGTGTGACCTGAGGCGAGTGCTTCCCTGAGCTTCATTCCCCATCCATGGTATGTGATGGGCATCCCTGCCCCGTGCGAGAGTGGACATTACAGGCACCTGGTCGGGTGCAATGCCCGAAGCACATGCTGGCCCTTACCAGTGTCTGGATGCGAGTTCCTGCGCCTAGGCACCATGGCTAGTCCGTGTGGTGGCCTTTCTCCCTCTGTTGGTCCTCTTTCGGCTCTAGCCGCCTAGACTTCCCCTGGCCCCTGTGTGTGGTGGCCAGCACCAGGGATAGGTGAAACCTCGGGCAGAAGGCAGTGCTGATCTGTCCTGGAAGCAGACTTGTACCCTGTCCACACCTACTTCTTCACTAGTGAGTGTCTGCATTGTGCTGTGTGGATGAATTCCACATGAATTCCATTTTTCACTCTCCCTCTTTCTTGAAAGTTCCCCCCTTTTCATTTTATCATTAGGTAGTAATTAGTATTCAAGGGAAATTGGTCTTAATATATTAAAATTGGTTAAGTGCATTTAGACCTGTACCACAGCCAATGTCTTATTGGAAAATGTAATTGGGGACTCTGTGTATGTAATTAATTGAATTGCAATTAAGAACTTTCATTAAGCGATACACTGGTACATTAAAGCAGTAAGGAAACATGTCTGACGAGCCACAAACCCTGTGTGGGCTCTAAGTGAGGGCACAGGGATTTGCATCCCTCCGGCAGGCTCCTGGCCCTCGAACCCGCCCTGCAGCCCCTGGCTGATGGTTTAGTAATGCATCAGGTGACATTTCTGCCGTGACTCCCCCATGGGAGGAGGGCTTCTTCCCTCATTCTCTGACTCTGAAGTCGGAGAGAGAGGGACGCCTCAGTGTTGATCAGATGTTAGAGGTCTTAGATATTTTGTCATGTAAATTGCCCAAAATGCCCAGGCACTTTGGAAGACCCCATTACTTTTCCTGTGTTTTGAACAGGGGCAAAGGCACAGTGGAGGAGGGGAGATTGATGGGAATTCTGTCATCACCCTAACTTCCAATCCAGTGGTCCAGACCCTTCCATCCTGTAAAGCTTCACTCTGGACACATATGTTTTCAGTCATCCCCCAGATGCTGACAGCCGCTCCCCTGGGCAGCCACTGCGCTGGGCCAGTAGAGAGGATACATGGCCCCACAGCGTGCAGCTCACATGTGTGAGAAGTGCTCTGAAGGACTTGAAAGAGCATCTAGCAGGGGACTGGAGCCGATTAGAACAGAAGGCTAAAGATTCCTGGAGGAAGCATAAACAGGAGCTAGAGAATGAGTAAGAGGATTGTTCCAGGCCAAGGGGCTACTCGTCCAAAGGCCTTGAGAAGGAGCTTGGTATATTTGGGCATGAATGAATGGAGTGGAGTGAAATGAGCCAGGGAGAGAGGGCTGAAAGATGAGATGGGGGGACAGGCAGGAGCTTGAATGCAGAGCCTGAAACTCCTCCCCCCACCCCTGCTTCCATGATCTGGTCTTGTAGAAATTCTGCAAACCTGGAATCGTTTCATTCTGATCACCTCATAAAACAAGATTATCCTGACTTACTGAGGGTCGGAAATCTCCCTGTGGAAAGGCTCTGACTTGGGAGTTTAATCAATTAGGCGCTGACAGCAAACATCCCTACCCTGGCTGCAGCTGGCAGATCCAGTGAAGGGTGTATCCTCCTGCATGATCCTGATGGCTTTGCGGAGATTACTGCGGAGGGCCGTGCAGGTGTGCGTGTGTGTATCCTAGGCTATCACCTATTGATTGTTTTTTAGAGACCAGCAAAAATGACTAGTAGCCGAAGGGAAGTGTTTAATAGAAGAGAAGTTTGGGGCTTATGAGGCTTTGGGGACTTAAAAGGCCTTTGAAGAAAAAAAAAGGGATGATGGATGTAGAAAGCTAAAGGGGAGTTTTTCTCCTTGACTCACTTACGCATCTAGCTTTGAGTCTTACAGAAGGAATAGGGAGAATTAGGTTTTATCCCTGGTTGTTTGTCCTTTTTCTTTTCTTTTTTTAAGATTTTAGTGATTTTTTTTCCATTATATTTGGTTTACAGTGTTCTCTCAATTTTCTACTGTACAGCAGAGTGACCCTATCTCATACACACATGTTCATACATATATATATATAGATAGATAGATACACATGTGTACATGTATAGCTATCTAACTATATATGTATACACACACACATTCTTTTTCTTGCATTATCTTCTATCATGTTCCATCACGAGTAATAGATGTAGTTCCCATTGCTTATCCATTCCAAATGTAATAGTTTGCATCTATTAACCCCAGACTCTCAGTCCGTCCTACTCCCTCGCCTGCCCCTTGGCAATCACAAGTCTGTTCCCCCCTGGATTTTCATATTTACTTGTACATTCAGTCCCTGACAGTACACTGTTTTCAGTGAAGTATGTGAAGACTCATGTATATTGTTGGAAAAGGTGGAATATTTCAATAGCTTTTTCAGATAATAGTGGATATTATTTTCCTTACTATACCAAAACTCAAGTGATGGTTTACGTAAAGGCTGGTTGCAATGTGAAATCAGAAGCATGTCAATAAACTTTTTTTTTTTTTTTTTTTTGCTTTTTAGTGCTGCACCTGTGGCATGTGGGAGTTCCCAGGCTAGGGGTCAGATCGGAGCTACAGCCACTGGCCTACACCACAGCCATAGCAACTTGGGATCTGAGCCACATCTGTGACCTACACCACAGCGCACATTAACACCGGATTCTTAACCCACTGAGCAAGGCCAGGGATTGAACCACATCCTCATGGATCCTAGTCTGGTTCGTTAACCGCGGAGCCACGAAGGGAACCCCCTCAATAAACTTTTTATTACTTTGTGCACTTGTAAGATAATAGCATGAAAAGGGCAAGTATTGTTTTACAGTTAGTATTATGAAAACGGTATTGAGGTGATAAACCTGCCTCCCGCCGCCCCCATGCCTGGGGCGCCTGAGCTGCACTTTGAGAACCACTGTGCATTCCAGTCGGTCTGTCCCAGATCTGCCTCTTCCCACAGTGGAACCTTGGGCACGGTTTTGACCCACCCTTGAGCCTCGGTGTCAGAGTTAGGATCTGAATCTACACCTCTGAACTGACCGTGACCAGGCCACACGCAGCCCTTGACTCTCTCAGTACCTCCTCTTTCTTTCTTCGCTGCAGACTCTGCACTCCCCCGGCCTCTGCCTTCCCCTCCTCTCCGATTCCCTTTGCCCCTCTTCCCCGGCCTGGTTTTGTTCCCTTTTTCCTGATTACTTACCCCACAGACCGCTAAGCTCCTTCCTGTCTTGGATTTTCTGCTTGTCCCTCAAACCTTTCCACGTTTTGAATGTGCTCTCTGTCATTCTGCCAGAGCCTGCTGTCAGTCCATTTGAGCTCTGGCGCTCAAGTCACTTTTAGGCCCCTCCCCAAAATTTGATCTATCACAATACATCTTTGAGTTATTGCAGCTGGAGCGTTTTGACACAGTGCATTATGGTAATCCATGGCACATAGAGACATTAACACTCCCGACTTTGACAAAATACAGTGCGAAGTCTTTGAAGGCACCGTTACAATTTATCTTGTCGTTCATGAGGAGACCCAGTTCAGCATTAATGTAGATGAACACAGTGTGGCTTTTGTTTCATTTAATTGCTTGTGACCTTTTTAATTGCTAATTTAACAAAATACCGAAGGGTTATATTTCAATTAAATTAACAGTTTAGGGAATGGAGTTTTTTTAATATGTTTATTTTTAAGACATTCTGGGCCTATTTTTTACTTGGAGTAGATAAAAATGTCTTCTCTTAACAGAAGTGGTTTTTAAATGTAAAGTTGATAGCACAGTAATATTTTTAATATGCACGTGGTGCAGTGCCAAGCATCTTTCATGTGTGGTTGGGTCCACCCCTTTGCAGAAGAACACATGCAGTAAAAGTGTCCAGACAAAGTCATAGAACTTTCCTGGCCCCCAAAAACGCTTTCGGTATATTGCTCTGCTTCGGATATGTGTCTTTAGATTAAGTATCTGATACATGCATCATTTATCAGGCACCTCTCTCAGCCGTGTACTGTTTTCTCTGTGTTCTGCAGTGAATTGGTGAGCTCTCATAAAGATCAGGAACCCTGCCTCATTCCCATCAGTGTCCCTTCGCAGTCTAGCACACTGCAGGCATGGGGAGAGAGTTGGCAGGTTGCATGGCTGACTGATGTGTGCATGCAAACAGCCCCCCCCCATGCACAGGCACCACGGAGCCTGCTTTAAGAAGTGACACTGGCACTCCCAGACCAGAAGTTGTTCCCATTCATCAGATAAAACCTGCTTTGGGGGTGAACGGCCTGTGTTGGAAATGAGTACAGCATTGTTCCTTTTCTGCTCCCCCAGGTGCTATTGCCCTTATGTTCATAAACATAAACACACCCCTTGTCAGCTGGGGCAAGGCTCAGAACTCACCCAAGTATCAAGGGAACTTAAATCCTCAAATGGGATATGAATTTACACTTCCAGAGAGTAGAAGGTCAATGCAAGAAGCATTAGTGTGTTGAGCCAGCTCCAGCTATAGAAGTCTTGAACAAAATTAATATGAGGAAACTGACAAGCCTTGCTGGTTATTCCATAGCTTTAAGACCTCCACTAGAATCCTATCATCTCATCTGCCCATTATTAACATTTCAGCAAAATATAAAGTTTTCATTAATCTCCCACAGCAAATTTAGGAGTGAAAACTGGCACTTGTTTGAGCTTTTAGGACTACATTAGCTGGTGTATTAAACAAAATATGTCATTCTTCAGTAGCTTCTGTAAGAAGCTAAATCAATTTCCAGCCATATTTATGCACCACTTTATCTAAAAGCATCTGAATGATCATTTACAGCTAAGATGGTTTATTAGCAGCTGGCATTGAAATTCCTCAGTAAAAAATTATATGTCACGTTATAGTAATTTTTAAATTGGTTTTAATCCAACATCATAAAATGTAAAACTCTTAAGTGTGTGTTTTTTTTAAATAATTGGCATTTTAGCATAATGAGCTGTTATACCTCTTTTCAAATCAAATACCTGCAGTATTTAGAAAATACTAATTAGTAAAACAAGTTTTTGAGCTAAGTTGTATCTAATAATGGCTTTTCTCAGAAAAGATGTCTTTAAATGATTTAAAACATGAAAGGATTTTAGTGTTTCTCCAAAATTCTCATTTTAAAAGTTTCTAAAATAAAAATAAACATATCTTGGCAGTTCTGTTTTATTAGTAAAAGGCACTTTTGGAGAAAGTGAATAGCTATCTGAAACTTTAATTTCTAACCAGCCCTGGCTTGGGACATGGACATTACTCAGAAGACATAGACCAGCGATGTGACGTTGGTTAAGTCACTAAGCCTCTCTGATCCTCACCTTCCTGGGGACATGGCTCCTGGTATTCATCCAGTAAATCATCACTGAACTCTGGCTTTCTCCTGTGCGTGGTTGCACCAGCAGGGTCTGGGCTATGGTCTGAGTAAAGCTTTCCCCCGGCCTCTGCGCTTGGGGTTACAACCTAACGGCAGAACCAGAGAACTACTCTGTGAGCAGTACTCTAAAGGAGCAAGCAGGGTGTGGTGACAGAAGGAGCCGAGTTAGACTTAGGGTTCCTTGGAGTGTTGCTTGAGCTAAGCCTGTCAGAGGAACGGGGTGGGGGTGGGGGTGAGGGGGAAGGCCTGGAGGAATAGGCCAGGAGGCAGTGGGATGTGGAGAAGGGTGAGCAGGGCAGAGAGGCCACCAAGTGGGACTGTGTCACAGGCATCCAGTCACTAGCCCATTAGGAAGAGGTTGCATCCTTACTGAGGGGAAAGCATCACCGTAGGTGCTAGAATGGTCCGAGCTGGGATAGTGGTAGTGTTTGGAAATAGAATGCACAATTCCTAATAAGTGGGTTAAATGTGAAGTCGTCAGAAACCAACTTTGATGTAAAAGCTTGCCCTGTAAGCAATAACTTTGGGAAGGAAACTGTAATTGACTAGCTACCAGTTATATAATAGAATTTTCCAGTTTTATACCCAAATCTAAAGTTTTCCATTCCTCCAGCTCGGTGCCAAGGAGATCTCTCTGGGTTTCCCTGAGGAACCATCTCTGGGTTCTCACCACAAGGCCGCTGGCACCCTCTGGATGGCCTCTCCCAGACTGGTGCTTCCTCCCACCGGTGAAAGGCCCCAGCAGCCATACCTTCAGAAGACATTTCAGAGTTGGGGTGGGGGTGACCAGAATTAGTTTAGCTTTGCTGTTGTGGCCTCGAGTGTGTGACTTTGACTCCCAATGCCTCGGATTCTTCATTGTACATAGAAAGGAGATTACTGGACCTACCTCCTGGGTTGTCTTGAGACTTAGATACATGTATGAAGTGCTCAGCACCGTGCCTGATGTATTAGCCATTTTTTTGTTTTGTTTTGTTTTGTTTTTCTTTTTTATCTTTTTAGGGCCACATCTGTGGCATAGGGAGGTTCCCAGGCTAGGGGTCTAATTGGAGCTGTTGCTGCCAGCCGACGCCAGAGCCACAGCAACACCAGATCCGAGCTGCGTCTACAACCTGCACCACAGCTCACGGCAGCGCCAGATCGTTAACCCACTGTGTGATGCCAGGGATCAAACCCGCAGCCTCATGGTTCCTAGTCGGATTCGTTTCTGCTGAGCCACGACAGGAATTCCTTAGCCATTGTTATCATCGTTGATTTACTTGCTTATTTAGCAAGATTTAGGGAGCATGTCAGATGCCTGCACTGCTTGCAGGAAAAGGTATAGAGATGAATAAGAAATTTGCTGATCCTCACAAAGCTTCCAATTTAGGACAGAGCAACCTCTCAGCAATTCTAGGGCAAGGCTGAATATAATCCATTATGACATTAGAATAAAAATAATCACGAGCAGTATTTATTAAGCCTATTGTATATTAGATTCTTTAAATACATTTTGATATTCTCTGAATGGCAGGTACTGGGGTCAGAGAAACTGTCACTTGCCCAAGATCACGAGTAAGTTCAAGGCAGAGCCAGGATTTGAGCCCAGGTTCCTTGGCTCCAGAATGCGGTATAAACCAGCTGCTGTGGAATTCAGGAGGGGATGGAGTCTGAGCTAGTCTGGGTGGAGTTTTGACAGATTCAGGATAAGGGTGGAAGGGGTGTTCTAGGCCAGAGGTACCTCTTGAGCAAAGGCCCAGAAGTAGAAAAACCTGAACCTGTACATAGTCCAAGGAGTTTGGAAGGAGCTGAGAGAAGGTATGTGTGAGAAGCAACTAGTAAAATGGGAAAATTTTGTTTCAGCAAGAGTATGGCGGCCTTGTCTGCTTGGCTGAAACGAGTTTGCTTCATTCTAGAGGCCTTGGGAAGCCAGGGAAGATTTTTGAGCCAGTCTTGTTAATTGTCCTCAGTATCAATATCAGAGTACTTAGTGTACAAAGCTCTCCCTAAACATTTGATGAGTGAATGACTGATCAAAGCTTTAGAAAGATGAATCAGAAAGTCACAGAGGGAGCCCGGTGGCCAGAACACCCTAAAGGAGACTGTTACAGCCATCCAAGTTCGGGCAGGCTCAGACCTGAGCCAGTGGAGACCAGGGGGCACAGGACAGGAAGCTGATTAGAAAGAGAAGCAAAGAAGTTATCGAGGCGCAGCAGAAATGAATCCGCCTAGTATCCATGCAGATGGGGGTTCAATCCCTGGCTTCACTCAGTGGGTTAAGGAACCAGTGCCTTGCCCTGGGCTGTGGTGTAGGTCGCAGGTACAGATCAGATCTTGCGTTCCTGTGGCTGTGGCGTAGGTAGCCGATATAGCTTGGATCTGGCGTTGCTGTGGCTGTGACGTAGGCTGGCACCTGAAGCTCTGATTCGACCCCTAGCCTGGGAACCTCCATATGCTGTGAGTGTGGCCTGAAAAAGAAAAAGAAACGTGGCCACACGTGCTTTTGTGATTTTGACTTACTTTTGTGGAGACTAAGAGCTTCTGGCCAACAGGAGTTTTTCTACCCTCTGTATCGCTGCTGCCCAGCCAAGGACCTGCCATAGAATAGGCACTGTTTATGGAATTAATTGTTGAATGATTAATATGTTACCATTCTCTGTTTACTGGAATGGCATTATTAAGTCATCGCTCAGCCTTTTCTTTTCCAAATTAAATAGCCCATATTATTTTAATTTATCCCAAAGCATTTTAAGCAGACACCATTTGCCAAGCCTCATGTATCTTTATGTGTTAAACTGCTTTCTCCTCCCCAGGTTCAAGGGCAGACGGGGTTTTTGAGGAGGATTCACAAATTGACATAGCTACAGTACAGGACATGCTGAGCAGCCACCATTACAAGTCATTCAAAGTCAGCATGATCCACAGACTCCGATTCACAACCGACGTGCAGTTAGGTAAGTGTGTAAACAGATGAGAGCCTTCTGTGCCTGGTCAGTGTAGAAACAGGGAAAGAAACAACCTGCAGCTTTTATATGATCTCAGTGCCTAATGGTAATTTGTTTTCAGAGAAAATGTTGAAACAATGAAATGTAAAGTAACTCCTTTTCCCCACAGGAGTGCTCTGTCTTGCCTCCTTTTTTATGAAGCAGAAGATTAGAAATAGAACTAACTTGAGACTCTTTTTCAGACTGATTGACTTCCATGAAGTTGCATAATTCTTTTCATTCTGTGATTTTCTCTCATCCTATCTTCAGAACCGCTTTGTAACATTGCCAGTTGCCTTTTCTTACTCAGTGAATTCATTGCTTATTCATTCATGCCTTTATTCAGGAAGATTTTTAATGATCTCAGAAGTTATATTTGGATCGTCACCAGATAATTTGGAGCTAAATTTCAGTGACTATTTGGGGTTAATTTGTTTCAAAAATTTCTACAGATTTTATTTACTTATTTATTTATTTATTTATTTGGCCACGCCTGCAGCATGTAGAAGTTCTAGGGCCAGGGACTGAACCCAAGCCCCTGCAGTGACAGCGCCGAATCCTTAACCCACTGAGCCTCCAGGGAACTCCCTAAGTTTCTATTTTGACTTAAACCTGACAGGTGTAGGAGTGTCGTGGTGGTCCACATAGTATTAATAGGCCATCGTCATCGTTAGGTATGTCATGGCTGTCATCTTAGGTATCCACTACGCGTTAGGTGCTGTGCTAGCTAATAAGTGCTTTACGTGCACTACTAACCCGCCTAAAAAGCCAGCTGTTTTTGCTGTCTCCACCTGACAGAGAAGGTAAGTGAGGTGCGGAAAGGTGAAGTCTCATGCCCAAGTTCACACAGTAGGTAGGAAGGGAATGGTATCGGGGACAGAACCATAGTCCAGCCAACCTGAGGGCATCTGCTCCCTAATAGAGGATGGGATTTTTTTCCTGAAGTGTTTTCCGGAGACGAAAAGCCAAACTTGAATTCATCAGGTTCTGATCGGTATATTCATTCAGAGGAAAAAGTTCACAAAAGAATCTGTGCAAAAGAACCCAAGCTCTGCAGGCAAGAACTGGTTTGAATCCCAGCTTTACCACTTATCTGCAGTTTCAGCTTAGATGAGTCCCTTCCCCTTTCAGTCTTTTGTTTTTTTTTTAGGGTTGCTCCCATGGCATTTGGAGGTTCCCAGGCTAGGAGTCCAGTCGGAGCCATAGCCACTGGCCTACACCACAGCCACAGCCACAACAACACGGGATCCAAGCCGCATCTGTGACCTACACCACAGCTCATGGCCACGCCAGATCCTTAACTCACTGAGTGAGGCCAGGGATCGACCTGTGTCCTCATGGATACTAGTCAGATTCCTTTCCCCTGAGCCATGAGGAGAACTCCCTTTTCAGTCTTAATGTTTGTCATTTCTTTTTTTCTTTTTTGTCTTTTTGCCTTTTCTAGGGCCACACTCGCGGCATATGGAGGTTCCCAGGCTAGGGGGTAGAATCAGAGCTGTATCCGCTGGCCTACGCCACAGCCACAGCAACACGGGATCCAAGCCACGTCTGCAATCTACACCACAGCTCACAGCAACGCCGGATCGTTAACCCACTGAGCAAGGCCAGGGATCGAACCCACAACCTCATGGTTCCTAGTTGGATTCGTTAACCACTAAGCCATAACAGGAACTCTAATGTTTGTCATTTCTGAAGTGGGAATTATAATGTTTACCTTTCAAGATTGTATATGAAAGTGGTCCTTGGTAGCTGTGTTCTGACAGTAGCTTATCTTCGTGGTGTTGTGATCATAGTCATTACCATTTGTTTTGCCTATTGGTTTCTCTCCTACCCAGCCCACCATCTTGAAAGTATTTAACTAGATCACTCAGATTAGGTAGTGGCTCTGTTGACAAAGTTTCACCTGTAGCCACGACAGAGGCTTGTCAGGTAGAAGTGGATGCTGAGAGTAATGTAGGTACCTCTCTTTACGTCAGTGGCTCTCAGAGGTAAGGTGACCAGAAGCCGGTCCCTGACACCTCTGGATGCTTCCTGTGGCACCCACAGCGCCCTCTGGTGGAGATTCGCAATTCTGACGCACTTCTAAAATAGATGTCAGAGCATTTGTTTCTATTATGAATCTAAATTCAATCTTTAGCAATATGAGCAAAAACTTCACTAATTAGTCTCAAGGAATTTTCTGACAGTCAGATAAACTGTGCCCATGAGTACTTCATCACTCAGTGGAAAGGTAAGTTCATTTCCTGTTCCCGTGTAGATAAGTTCAGGTTGGTATTAAGACCGTCACTTCCTCCTTGGAAAGCAGATGATCACACCGTTCCATTCTAACGACAACAAAAGCCTGCACGAAGCAGTCCAGAAATTCTTTCTTTCTGAAACAGCATCTACTGCAGAGTTCAGGGCAGCAACCAGCACACTCTTTATGAGCATTCAAGTGAGCAGCTGGATTCTGAGATCAGTAAATAATTTATTTTATTTCAACTGACTAGCCAGGTGCTTCAGATCTTTCCTGACACTGATGGATGGTCTCCTCCGCTCGTCCATTCTGTGTCAGTCAGAGCAGAGATTTCGCTCGCTCCCTGTGGCAAGGTCTTCTAAGTGGTAAGCGTCTGTGTGTGGCATTGACCCAGCAGCCCTGCTGATTCCCCAGAAAACCAGCCGACCTCGCAGAGTTAGTGGCACACGGAGCACACAGCCGAGGCTCACCGGGCCCAAGCTTGTCGGCGCCATCGCGGCTTGCCTCCTGCTCTAGTGGGAGTGGCTGGTATTCCGGTTTCCCCACCTGCCATTTGTTTCCGAGAATGTCAGAGAACTCAGACTTTGATCTGCATGATGCGGAATTCAGTCGATTTTCCACCAGATTCTACATGATTGAAAAACTCAGTTGAAGTCTGTTAAACCCATAGCAAAGATCTGATCTTTTTAAGTAATATTAACAAGAATTATAATTTTTATTTTTTTATTTTTTATTTTTACTTTTGAGGGCTACCTCCAAGGCCTGTGGAGGTTCCCAGCCTAGGGGTTTGAATCAGAGCTACAGCTGCCGGCCTATACCTGCAGCAACACAGGATCTGAGCAGTGTCTACGACCTACACCACAGCTCACTGCAACAGCGGATCCTTAACCCACACAAGCGAGGCCAGGGATTGAACCTGCAACCTCATGGTTCCTAGTTGGATTCATTTCCACTGTGCCATGATGGGAACTCCAAGAATTATAATTTTTAAAAGCCATTATCATTTATCAAGTGCTTGCTATGTGCCAAGAACTCTGCTGATCACTCTTTTATATGCATTGTCTGCTCTAATCCTAGTACTTTATTAGATAGTTTTGATATCTCCATCTTTTTTATATGAGGAAACTAGGGTGGGAGAAAATCTAGTAAGTAATGAAGCTGAGATCAGAACCCAGGACCAAGGCTTGAGTCCTGCAGCTAGCACTGATCACGCCTTGGATGCAGACGGCCATTGCAGTAAGTAAGCAGTAAGTAATGAAGCTGAGATCGGAACCCAGGACCAAGGCTTGAGTCCTGCAGCTAGCACTGATCACGCCTTGGATGCAGACGGCCATTGCAGTAAGTAAGCAGTAAGTAATGAAGCTGA
>PVHT021183634.1:6877720-6929978 GCA_004024745.2 Catagonus wagneri
AGGGGTCTTATCGGAGCTGTAGCCACTGGCCTACGCCGCGGCCACAGCAACGCAGGATCCGAGCCGCGTCTGCGACCTACACCACAGCTCACGGCAACGCCGGATCGTTAACCCACTGAGCAAGGGCAGGGACCGAACCCGCAACCTCATGGTTCCTAGTCGGATTCGTTAACCACTGCGCCACGACGGGAACTCCCCAAATATGTCAACTTTAAAAATGATAATTGTTTTTATTTGGGGTGAAATTTCTACTTTGGAAAAATATAGAAAAGTAAAGGTTATAATCGCATTGGCCAGAGGTGACTTGACCGCTGTTAATAGTTTGAAGCATATCCTTTTCGACCTCTTTTCTGTAAATATTTTTCTTGTCCTTTTCACCTAGTGTCATAAGAATTTTTCCAAGTCAAAGCTTTTCTTGTACATAATTTTTCATGGCTTTATTGTATTCCATTGTGGTTGTATTAATTATTCCTCTATTGTTGGCCATTTAAGCTGGAAAAATGTAAACTTAACATAAGCCAGCTTCCCGTGTTTTCTTGGGCATATGTTTATAATTTGAATTACTTTAAAATAGTGCATAAATGGGAGTTCCCGTCGTGGCACAGTGGTTAACGAATCTGACTAGGAACCATGAGGTTGCGGGTTCGATCCCTGCCCTTGCTCAGTGGGTTAACGATCCGGCGTTGCCGTGAGCTGTGGTGTAGGTTGCAGAGGCGGCTCGGATCCTGCGTTGCTGTGGCTGCGGCGCAGGCCAGTGGCCACAGCTCCGATTGGACCCCTAGCCTGGGAACCTCCACATGCCACGGGTGCGGCCATAAACCCGCGGCCATAAAATGACAAAAAGGCAAAAAAATAAAAAATAAAAAATAAATAAAATAAAAAAAAATAAATAAAATAGTGCATAAATGGCACTTTAAGGAATGCCTGTGCCATTGCTTCAGTGACTTTACGCAAAAACTTTAGCCAAGGAAATCAAAACCATACTCAGTGATCAAAAAGAAGAATATTGCTAGGATTTTGTGCTCCGGACTGCCATGTATGAACAAAAGTAGGTGAGCATTTGTTGGCACATTTGAATATTGTTTATTTCTTGATGAAACTGAGAGAGGAGATTAAAGACCAGAATTTCTTATCACATCTTCTCCACTCAGTTGAATGGGGACATGTGGATTAGTGGAAGGTACCATACTTGGGAACCCGATGGTGCTGGGTCTGAAAATGGCTCTCCCACCTAAGAGCTCCCCAGCCTTAGACAGGCACCTTCACCTCTCCTAGGACATGTTATATAAAACATCTGGCACATTGAGAATAATGTAGTGGCTGGAAGGACAGATTCTGGAACCAGAAAACCTGGCTTTCTTCAAATTCCAGCTTTGCCACTTCTTAGCTGTGTGATTTGGGGCAAGTTACTTAGCCTCTCTGTTTCAGGTCCCTCGTCTATAAAATAGGGATAAACATAGTAACCAACTTCCTAAGGTGGTTGTGAGATTTGAATCAATGCACACAAAGGATTTCTAACCCTTCCTGGCACAGCAAAAGCCGCTCTTTGCCCCTGACCTAGCTTGCAGCACCAGCCTCCTTAACTGGTCTCCTCTCCAGCAGGCCGCCTTCTCCTTTCAGCTGAAAATGAGACCTCAGATTCCCAGGCAGGGGCCAGAAGAAGTCACTGCTTGCTTCCAGGCTGGATTCCATGGACTGCGTCTTCAATGGCGGTGTCTAGTTGTGCTCAGGAAAATGGGCTCCGACAGCGGAGCAGCAAGAGCAGACAGAGTCCTGTGCGTCCTGCTTCAAGAAGCGGAGACTCAGGTCTCAGGGAGGGTGAAATTATTTAATGTACAAAAGGATTTTTCCCATCAGGAAAGATTCCCCTACAGGTTTCTTTAAATAGTGACTCCTCTAGGCAGGCGAGTGTTTTACAGATCATTAACTACTTGACTGAAAGCCTGCAGGGCAGAGAAACTTAAAACTAAAGTGCCGGGAGCCCCTGCCAATTACAGATCAATCCAAAATGAAGATAAAGTATCTCTGGAACTGGAAGTCAGTGGAAAATGTGATTTGATTCAGAAAAAAAATCTGATTTACACACAACTTTTTTGGAATACACCAATTGTTTAAATGGTGTTCCACCTGCCTGCCTCTCTTGAACTTAATGCATTCGCCTCCCACATCTTCATCCCCAAACCGCAGACTTGGGGTTCCCCTCCGTGAACAGTGACTGCACAGTAACCCTAGGAAAGGGCGTCATTGGGTGTTCTTGTGGCCGAGCAGAGCTTGGGCAACTGATGAGAGATACAGCCCGTAATGGATGAACTATACTGTAACAATTTGCAGATAAAAATAATAGAAGTTAAAGTGTACTTTACATGATAAAAGAAAGATGAAAGAGGACGAGAGTCTGTTACATCTGAGATGGTTACAAAAGTCCTGCTTTGTGAAGTAGGCTCTGTTGAAAAGATTGATGCAATGGGGAGTGACCTTGGCTTGGAGCAGGAGCTGGTGATGTATGTATGCGCATCCCTCTGCTAAATGGACCCAGATTTGTAGCACTAATATACATGGGAGCCCAGAACCAAACTCAGTACGGCAATAAATCAACAGCCACTTTGGGTGTCATTTCTGGTTTATATTCCACTATTGTTCTATCACTTTAATTCATGTCACTATCATCTTTTCATCTGGAACAGTTTTATATAATTTTCCAGTGGAGTTACCTGACAAATCCTATCAAATTAACAAGCTACATTAACAGTATTGACTGACTACGGCTTCAGGAGTTGCAGGGCAGTAGAACAAAATTTTAAAACCGTATCTCTCTGATGGTGATCTTTCTCCCTCCCTCCCTGAGGAAGGAACGTGGGGCAGGGTTTCTTCCACATAAGAGATATGCACATTTATTTCACTCTGCTCGTTTTGACTTTTATAAATGTCAAAATAAGAAGCAGAAGAAAGGAGGACCGGGGGGGAAAAAAAACTACTTGCTACCAACAAACCGCGGTGTAAGTAGTTTTCTTCTTTCAGGGAACTATAGAAATGTCCAGATATTTAACAATTAATGACCAAATTGGAGGGAAGAGTGTAACAGGGTAGTCGTAATCTATTTTAAGTGAAATGTAATAAAATTGGTCTCCTGATACATTCTCGCCCTCCTGAAATCATCTAGACCTGAACGTCCAGAGTCAATTGGGCTTATGACATTATGCCTAATTGAAATATGGTGTTCCTGAAATATGTCTAATGACAGATTCCAGCATTCGCTTAATAAAAAATACCAATTGTTCGTCTTTTCCAAAGACCACACAGTAATGACCAGGGTTAAGCAACTGACCTGCCAGTGTCTCCTTCAAAGACAGCAGACAAGACTCTGCTGTGGTCTCTAAAGTCCCCTGCCTTTGTCTGACTGCCGTTTGGGATTTCTTTATTCATAAAATAAAACAGAAACACATGGAGTGTGTGAGTGCATGGCAGACCTCATCATAAGGATTTGTTTGTTATCTGTTTTCTTTTTAATTTTAAATTTGATCTGACTGTGGTCGTTGTGTTCTTTTGTGTTTTGTTTTTTAATTTAGCTGTTCCTTTTTATCTGTCTTATCTTTTGTCCTGTTAAGTTTTCTCACATTATACTTAAAATTTTCTGAATGTGATCCATAGGATGAAATGTGTTGGTAACTCCGGCTGTCTTTTCTGTTGCAGCATGCGCATTCAATTGTTTTAATTATTTCTAAGATTTTTACTTCATTTAGCTTTTTTTCACTCTGACCCTGACCTTTAAACTGTGGCCTACAAATTAATTACTTTTAAGAATCCATCTGGGGCCCACTCTGGAAGGTATATTGAAGGATTTTGTTCACTTCATGAACAGATTCCTCAATTTTCAGTGCAAAGAAAAGGAGAATCCAGTCTAGCTCTTGTGTGTCAGGCTGGGCGCTTCTGCTCGGTGATTCCGGGAGAGCAGTTGCTGTGCGTTGCCAGTTATCCCCGGACACCCTCCCTCCCTGGCTCTCCGAACACCTTTCTTTCGAGTCACTGTATAACACCTTATGTCTTTCACAGCTCTGAAAATGAAACCTGAAATCCCAGTAGTTAACATTCTAGAATCCCGTTAGAAAGTCTTTGTTGCATAAAGCGCACACCCAATGCTGTCTTTCCTTCAGCAGAGAAGCAGTGAGCTCCACAGCCTGAAGCCAGGGTCTAAGACTTGAACTTGGAAGGTTTTATGTAAAGGATCCTTTGATCCGCCTTTGCCTTCCTTTAAATACAGTGTGGATGATTATTTAGTGTCAGAGAATTATTTAGTGAGAGATTTTTTTTTTTTCCTGTTTTCAATGTGTAAGATTTGTCCAGATCGGAAACTTCACTGGTAGCCTAGCTCTTTAGGCATAAATGATGTTACAGCCTTCTCTGTCCAACCCAGAGCTTCTGAAACAAAACAGAAAAAAAGACCACTGATCAGATCTGTTTAAATGAACCTCACAGTTTATTTCATTAACAATATGTAGGTAAACTATGTATTGTATCTGTGTTATATCTAAGAAGGGATTTTTCTTAATACTTTATTATGTGGTTCCCTCACCCCCACACCCACTGCCTCCAGCCCAACCACCCGGGAAACCAGATTTTGCAACTTCTCTGAGCCGTGTGGAGCCTCCTTATGTCTGTCTTAAGAAGCCTACGGCATTCCCTAAAGCCCCAAGGAAGAGCTCATGTTCATTCAACTTGGGATTGACAAAACAGGGCCGATGATTACACTGAAATCACTGATACCTACTTCTTGTGGCTTCTTTTTTGTCCTCCCCTTGGCCTTACAGGTATCTCTGGAGACAAAGTGGAGATAGACCCTGTTACGAATCAGAAAGCCAGCACTAAGTTTTGGATTAAGCAGAAGCCCATCTCAATCGATTCTGACCTGCTCTGTGCCTGTGACCTTGCTGAAGAAAAAAGCCCCAGTGAGTAGTCCCTTTTATTTATGTCTCCTTTCTCTCTTCCCCCTCTTCCCCTCTGTGTGCTGGGTGCCAGGAGAATATATTGCCACCGTGTCCTTTTTTTTCCTTGGGTCTGTTTAATTCATTACCAGAAATTTCTTTTAATCAAATGGGATTGTATTATGGTGCCCAGAGCTTGACATGGGCCTCTGTTCTGTTCAGTTTTGATGGCAGTAGGGAACCTCAGAGTAGCTTCTGACCCCAGCAGCACCCTCGCGGGGGGCTGGAGGCAGATTCCTGATGCGAATCTGTACTCATCAGAGCCCTCATTTCAGTTTGTGCTCCCTTCCTCCTTCCTCTTCCTATTTGGGGGGCTGGACCAGTCAAACCTGGACCTGCCTTCCTTCCTTCCTTCCTTCCTTCCTTCCTTCCTTCCTTCCTTGCCAGATCGAAGGAAGTTGGAGTATTTCCTGTGGCAGCTGAAGACTAGATTTAGATATCCATCATGTCGGAAGTGTCAGCACCCTCCAGATTATTGGCAGCTGCATGACCTACCAGCTCGTAATTAAACTCCTGCCTGGTCCTGCAGAAGAGATCGCTGCTGGGCTGGCACTCCTCTGCTCAAATTACCAAAGTAGATACAGTCTGGGTGTATATTAAAATAAAGTGTATTATACTTTTGCAGTTAAGTAATTGAGTGTAGCGTTTAAATTAATTATTTTTTGGACTTCAGTCCATCAAAAGGCAGAAAGGACTAAAATCGCACTGATTTTCCTCCATGGGCGAAAGTTTAAACTATAAAGGATTTGTTAGTTGCCTGGAGAAAGCTGTAAAATAGTGGCTCTCTAAATCTGGTTTGTTACTAGCACTGCCTGCAGTGCCTATTTAAAATACAGCTACCCAGGGCCCACCCCGGAGGTTCTGATTCAGTAATTCAGAGTATGACCTGAGCATCCAATTTTTGTTAATCCCCTTAATTCCAATGTCCACTAAATTGGAGAACAAATACAAGGAACAATATACTCAAGAGGAGCAGTAATAAATCTAAAGGCCAGCAAGTGTCTATAATATGGCTTAAGCTGAAACTGACTAAACAGGGGCCTAAAGAATACACACTGGGCCTATAGACTGGGCACCTGCCACATGGCCTCGTTTATGGATGGGTGTTTAATTGTTTTGTCAAATCCAGCCACGATGGGCTATGTAATCTCCTCTTCTCAACTCTACCCTATCGCTTAGCAAGAAGGGAGGACGTGGCGGTGCAGGGGGAAAGGAGCAGGGCCACGCCTGCCCCACTAACCACCATATCTGTGTCCCACGAGGCCTCAGCTCTGCAAGGTGGCTGCTAGGAGCCGTGAGGAAATCACTGGCTGCGCTGGGGCCCATGCCCCAAAGCTGCCAGATTCCTTCTGCCTTTAGATAAACATATTCCTAATCCCTCTCACTCCAGCTAGTCAGCCAATAAAGATGTCATTGTTCTAGCATCTTTCTTCCCAAGAACTCAGGATGCTTTGAAAAGTAACATTTTCTAAATTCTCCATGTCTCTGAGAGTTGAAAAGCAATCACTTAGATGTTGCATGCGGGGGTGGGGGGTGAGCTGGAGTGTAAAGGTTAGGGAAAGAACTAGAAACAGGATTCAGATTTCCCTTACATTCATACCAAGACACTCACTCTGCCGAGGAGGGCTGTGATTCAGGCACTGACAGGTAGAGGATGAAACACCCCCAAGCCTAGCAGGGACTGAAGGAAAGAGGCACAGCTGTCACCTCCCACTTGTCTCTTGAGACCTTTCGGTCAAGAAGTAACAATCACACATCTGTGAGAGTGAGGCCACGTTCCCAGCATCAGGGATCCAGAGCAGCTGTGGCCCCACCATTTCAGTACTGACTGTCCAGCAACAGAGTCTTCGACCTGCTGGATGGTTTCGTGTAAAAACTGCTCATGTAGGTCTCATTGAGGTTTCCCCTTCTCGCTCTGGCTCCAGAGATCTAGAACTGATCTAAATCCGACACTTCCCTGAACAAAGAGGCACCCAGCCCCAGGAAAACACTTCCTGAATCCCTGGCCCCTCCCACAGTGCTTTCAAACCATGTTCCTCAAAACTCAGGGTTCTCGGGGGCCCCTCAGGGGCCTCTCCTGGAGGGGGGGCCAGAGTTGGACCTGAGCCCCCCCCACTTCAACCAAAAGATTCCACATTTAATCCCAGTCAGTTTGAGGGTTCTGCACTTAAATAGTCAAATGATGAAAGGGATTTCACTGTTAAAAAAAAAAAAAATTGAAAATTACAGGCTCTCAGAATAAAATTCACACCCCTCAGCATAACTTCCCCAGACAGTCACCACTCCAGGCTCATAGCCCTTAATTTCCCATCCTGCACTTAGACCGTGGTCACCGTGAACTGCTCGCACACAAACCCGCCTTGAATTTTGTGCTTCAGCTGTTGCCATTCCTGCAGCACACCTCCACCCTGACCCTCTCTCTCATTTATGGACACCTCCATTTCCTCACCTCCAGCCGCTCATTTTTCCAGGTCCGGCTCCAGTGCCAGACTCTCTCTGTAATTTTGCCCCCAGGAGTTTGCACAGACCTCCGGGAAAGCACCTTACACACCGCCCCTCTCTCCCACCTCATCTCCCTGCTGAACTAATTGGCCAGAGACTGGTTTCTGTGTCCTCATTCCCTAGCATGGGGCCTGCAGAGTTGTCCTCAGTGAGTGTTTGCTATCTTAAAATTGAACTTAATGAGGCCAGAATTTAGAGACCAAAAGTTTACATAATTTATGTTATAAACTGCCCAAAGAGTATTAAATGAATTGGCTTGATGCTATTATTTTTTTTATGATTTCCAATATCTTCATCAAATTAATTCATTGACTTAATCTAAAAAGTTCATCTTCAAGACCATCATCAGACCACAGAATTAATCTACAGGGCTGCTGCTTCTTTTTTTTAAAGGATTAATGGTAACCCTTTTTATCTTTTATGTCTGTTGAACCTTAGAAAGAAGTTATTTTAACAGCACTAAAGAAATGAAAGTCACTATATTTCATAAGTTTAGCTTGTGATTTTTATCAGCATAGTGATGTATGTTTGTAGCTGAGTTTACATCAAAAATTATTCTTGGGGCCTTCTTGAATGAATTATGGCAAAGAGAGAGAGTCTAGAAGTAGATAAGGTTTTTGATTTCTGCAGTATATTTCCTTTTTCATGTTTTTATCGCTCAACACAAGTGTCTTGCCGAAGACTGGAACGTGTGACCAACTGGAATAATTTAGTTGTGAAAACAGAGCAGACGTGTTATTAAACAGCCTTCTTTACAGAGAGGCATTAAGAGTTGGGAGGATAATGAAGTTGTCCCCAGTCTTACTTGAGACATGTTTGTCAGAATTTTGAACAGAAGTGGTTTTTAAAATCTTCGAATATGGCCGGTTTGCAGTGTTTATTGAGAAAGCTGCTGTCAAACCATTAATTTGGTCATCATAAGGAACACAACTCAGGTTTAATTGATGCCATATCCAAAAGTATGTGAACAGCTGACTTGGCAAGGGGACTGAGCATTAGAGTGCCTGCGCTGAAGTGCATGATTACATATGTGGTGGAATCAGAAAGACCCAGACTCTGAAGCCGTGCTCCGTAAACAGCAGTTCTGTGGCTTTCTTTCCTTCCCCTAACTTCTCCCTCTTAGGCCGTGTTCTCATAAGGAAGATTTATGGCTCTTTCCCTGTGAGTGTTTAAGGACCTGGAACTTAATGACTAAATAGATACATGCCTTAAAAAAATAGTACATATAAATATAGACTCTTTACAAAGGTTAAGAAAAATCAATGTATCAAAAGCCCTGAGAAATTAAGAATAAATTCTGCCTTTCTAGATTAAAAAAAAAAAAAAAAGCTATATGCTTCCATTATTATTCAAATCAGTGATTTCTAAGTCTGATTTTGCAACTCCTTTAGAATCCCTTTTGCTATTTTGAAGGATGTCACAAACCTCTATCAGATGAATTAATTCTGATTCATTTTAACTGAACAAAGATGTATATGGCACATAGGAGAGGAAAATGTTTCCATACCTGAAACTACTGTGATTAAATTGTCTCAGAAATAATCCTCCGTCCTTATACGGGTCTAGATGCAGGCTTTAATGCAGTAGGTGCTCTTTTAAGTGCTAGCCTCAAATTCCGACACTGAAACAAAAGCAAGGGTCCTTTCTGTGAAATTAGCACCCATCAGGGACTCTCAGGCTGTATTTAAATAAAGCACCAGACTCAACCATGCCGCGTCTGGTTTTATCATAAGAAGGTTGTGAAGGTTTAGAGTCTTTAAAGGAAGCAGGCTGTCATTAAGAAATCAGATTTAAACCTTAATAAAGTAGCTGTCGTCTTTATAGCTGAAAAGAGCTCTGTATCTCAATTAAGTATAGATAATATAAAATCTTAAGGAAGCAGCATAATAGAGGTAACCTGATTACATTCTCTTGCAATAGTATAATTTAAAGGAAATCAGATTCTGTCGATGCTGGTTATGTTGGTAGGGGATTGTTTGATTTTTTGGTCCAAAACACTGTTTGAATACAGGGCAGGAACTCTGGGATTGTGAGTAACCACTGCAAGAGACTGTTAAGCCCTCGTGAATAGAACCTGCTGTATATTTGAAATGAGATTTAGTTAAGGTTATGAGTGAAATTAGCTGGGCCTACTGGTGGCCCCCCCCACTTAAATGAATCTTTCTTTTCATAAGTACTTGACAAGATCTGTAAAGTAGTGTATTTAATTTACTAATTAAATTAAAGCTACTGAATAATGATTTGTCCACATTGATTTAGCTTAAATAGAAAAGATCAGCATTGTTGTGATCTTCAGCATCCTTAATGGCCGAGCCAGTTAGACACAAAGGCCTCTTGTGTTTTATAGGTCAGAAGTACATAGGTAAGCCCAGGCTGTAATTGAATTGCCTGCACTGCACCCTGCAGTCGCAGATTTCCTCTGCCTTCCCATTCCATTGTTGCACTGGGGCTTAAGAGAATGTTAACGCGGTAATAGGCACAGGGCCTTCCCCATTATACATCTTGCTATCGAGCGGTTCTGCATGACTAGTTAAAGAAGATGGCAAGAAGATTAATGAAAGCAAGGCTAATACAGAAGGGGGTACTTTTGCAAGACTTCTACCGAGGAGATATTAGAGCTGAACCAGAGCTTGGCTTTTTCTTTATCCTGTGACCTTTGAACCTGCCTTACTGTTGAGAGCTGCCAGGGAAGTCGACATTTTGATTGATGTTGGTACATGAGTCAGTCTTTCCCATTGAATTCCACATCTGCACGAAAATAGCTTTTCCAGCAGAATTCATACTGGCTAGAAGTGATAGTCAAATTGATGGCTGAAATGCTTTTATGTAGTTTTCATTTAAACCTAAAGGTATTTGATGGTTTAATTCAATATCCAGTTTTCATAGATTATAAGCATTCACTTATAATGTTCTTAATGGGTTTATCAACTCATGGTGAAAGACCAGTATTAAAGAGTATTCAAAGTTTTGCAAACAGTTCTCCAAGGAGGCTTTACGGGGAGTAAAAGCAGTCATCAAGCAAATCCTCCTCCATCCTTAAAAAAGAAAGATCAGTCTGAGGACCCAGGCAAACTGACTTCAGGGTTTTTATAAATAAAGCAAAGTGTCTATTTTTGGAAAGCTATTCAGAGGGAAATCTGAAACCTTGCCTCTGTACCCCACCTGATCCCAGGCTTAGAGGTTCTCTCGATCCATCCAGATGCTGGGTCCCTGACCTTGACCTTGGGACACTAGCGTTCCATCTGAAATAGATTGTTATGGTCTACTTATAAGACAGTCCCATGAAGATACAAACCTCTTCATGTGGCCTCACTAGTGTTGTTAGCTTGTTTGTGGAATTGCAGGCCTGTGTGTGTGTGTGTGTCTGTCTGTCTGTCTGTCTGTGTGTCTGTTCGTCTGTCTGATGTGCCTGTGTGTGCATCCCTGCTCCTTCTCCCAACAAAGGAGAGAGGGGAGACTGGCAGAAGGACTCAGGTTTTGTTACTAAAATCAACTTGGCACATCTCAGCCCATACATTGAATCCTCTGACCACTTGATCTCTTTTCTCCCTAGCTGACAGGTGTAGTTCTGGCAGAGAAAACACACACACACACACAAACACATACACACACACACACAAACACACTTACACACACACAAACGTGCGCGCGCGCGCACATCAATGAGACAGGTATCCTAGTTCCTAAAGGAAGAGGTACCCAGGACTTTGTCCTGTTCTTTAGACGCTCGTGAGGATGTGTGAAAGGGAAATGAGGGTGAGCATTTAGCTACCGTCGGGCGAAAACCACACCCTGCGGTGGTGGGTGGTGATGTCAGTGGCCATCTGAAGCGCTGTACGGCCCAGTAAGGAAGGCGCTAGCATTTGTACTCACATCCTCGGGCTCCGAGGATTCCCAGGAGGTCCAGGCACTTCAGACATCAGGTAGGCAAGCTGTGTTGTGTTTTTATTCTCTGACAAGGACTTATTTTTTAAGTTCCAGATCAAATACGGTAAGTACTACTCAATTACAGAACACAGCAGACTCTCATGTATTAAATGCCCCAGTTATTGAATTGCCTTTTCATAAGGGTACTCTGGAGCACAATCAGGAGCAGGCAGTGCCTCGTCCTTTTAACAGATATGTTTCCTAGCCC
This sequence comes from Catagonus wagneri, assembly GCA_004024745.2. NCBI lineage: Eukaryota > Metazoa > Chordata > Mammalia > Artiodactyla > Tayassuidae > Catagonus > Catagonus wagneri. The sequence continues at coordinate 6,889,337 of PVHT021183634.1, forward strand.
TATTAAAAGGGGTCTTCATCTATCCTGTCAAAGGGAGTCTGCTGGGGTTTTTTAGTTTAATTACACTATCCAATTAAAACTCCTTGCCGCATTTGGATGCGCCTCTCCTTGGGCCTGAGTGGATATGACATTTACAAGGCTCGCCTTTCAAGCAGACAATAGTGTGATTGATGAGGTGCACGTTCAGTGAAGGAGGCGAGTGCCTGTGGAAGTGCTGCTTAGTGCATTTTGATTTATTCATCATCTTCTTCCAAAACAAGGGAGCTGCCGGGGAGATGGGTATAGGCAACCAGGGGGACCACCTGAGTTTCTCCAAGTGTGTGGGAGGGAGAGACCTGGAGTAGTGTATCTTAGGATAAAGATGGAAAAACACCATAAGCCTGGGGCCAGCTTGCATTTTCTAATGCCAGAGTGCATTCTTGGGTTCTCGGACCCAGTTTGGTTTCCAATAACCTCAAACTGTGATCTGCTGTTGAATAGGCCGTCATTGTGTTTCAGGGAACAGTTGTTAGGGCCGGATTGCATTGGCCAGACCTCTGAGAACTCAGCCTGTGGTGTGGGAGCAGGCACCGCATGTGTCCCATTGACTGACCTGGTCGTTATTAACTGACACCTGACATTTGCACTGGACGTTCCCATTCATGCTCCCAGCTGCATCCTCCAGCAGTCCAGCAGCTTCTGTCCAGGGGCTGCAGTCAGTGCTCAGTGGCTCTTTTCTCACTCTGCCTGGCCTCATTGAGCCTTTAAAAGTTGCTTCTAGAATTTGAAATCGACCAAGAGCAAGTGTGGCTCTTCAACAAAGAGATATGGAGGCACGTTAGAGAGCTTCTCAAAGTTGTTTTGAAAAGGAAAACCCAGTGTCTTGTTTTTAACGTACTATTTTGTGTATCCTCAGCAAAAGGCAGATGGGACCAGCGTGCTTGTCTTTGTAGTTCCTGGAAAAGAGGTGTTAGTACAGTGTGTCTCTGGAAGGGTCAACACTCTTTGAATTTAGGAGGCAGCTGATTCTACTCTGAGCCCTAGACAGATGGTAAGAACAACACATCTCCCATACTTATTATCAGGGACTACAGTCGCTCATAGGGACGTTGGGGCTGTTTGCTAAAGATTAACATGTAAAAATGTGTTTGTGAAGAAAATTGGCTGGTACTGAGATACTCGGTAGATTTTCTTACATTCTCTGTAAATTTTCTTCATTCTCCTTTGACTTAATAATAAACAAGAGAGTTTCTTTGTGTTGATTGGAATATTGATATCTGTTGGAGTAGAAAACATTTTGGGGGTACCAACTCTTTTTCCTCCAGAAGCCTTTTTGCTATTAAGTTTTCACGTAATTGTTGACTTGGGCCTTATAGGCCCATAACAAAAGAGGTATGTAGGTAGAATGGAGACTTTACATACATTTACATTTGCCTGATTTTGATGACCATTTCCTCAAATTCTTTTTTTTTCTCTTGATTTTAACATCAGAAGAGATCCTAATTGAGAAGTGGGTAAGGGCAGGGATTCTTTCCTGCTGAAGAAATCTGTGTGAAAGATTTCTCAGCTGGATAAATGGTGGGAAAAATCTGTTTCCCTTGCCTCCTGCCAAGCTCCAAACTGTGTTTTCATAATAAATAAATGGAGTGCTTAGATTTTAAGTTATTCTTATAGACATGGAAAAAATAAACCATTCTTTCATTAAAATCAAAGTATGTATTGCTTGCAAGACTCCCATAAGCAACTTCCAAGACAAGGTAACTGCTACCAGACTAGCCCTTCTATCATAAATGACTGGAAAACTGCACAAAATATAAGAAACTGTTTGCAGACATTGGAAAAAACAGTCAGTACAGGACTCTGAGCCCTCAGAGAGGGGAAACAAATGAGGTGAGACCTCCTATCACTTCCGCTTTCTTCCAGAGTTTCCCAAGGAGAATATAGCAGTTTCACTGAGCTGGGGGACACAGATCAGAGTTGCAGGAACTGAAATTCAGCAGCTGAAATCTGCAAGGTTAAGTATGGAGAGAAGGGAGCTGTACTGAGAAAGAACTCTAGAAAGAGCCCTTTACTCATCTGTTGTATACTCAGCTGGGCATGCCTACAGTGACTCGCATAAGTCCACTCAAAGAACAGCTACTGGGGAGCTATGAGATTAGAGTTCTGGCAAGTCAGAGTGGAGAATCCAGAGCATTTAATAGTGACTCTAGAAAGGCCGTATTTTAGGAGTAATACCAAACCAGCCCTAGATTAAAGACTGTTTTAATCCTTGCTTAATAAAGTTTTAAAAGTTTTGAAAGGATCAGACTGCTACACACATAAAATGACTGACTGCTAGAACGAAGCCAAATATTCTCTAAAGGATGACAAAATGCAGGTATCTCAAAGTGTAACATTTATAGTGTCCAGCTTTCAATCAAAAATTATGAGACATGGCAGTTCCCATCGTGGCTCAGTGGTTAACGAATCCGACTAGGAACGATGCGGTTTCAGGTTCGATTCCTGGCCTTGCTCAGTGGGCTAAGGATCTGGCATTGCCGTGAGCTGTGGTGTAGGTTGCAGACGCGGCTCGAATCCCACATGGCTGTGGCTGTGGTGTAGGCTGGTGGCTATAGCTCCGATTAGACCCCTAGCCTGGGAGCCTCCACATGCTGTGGGTGCGGCCCTAGGAAAAAAAAAAATTATGAGACATGAAAAGAAGCAGGAAAAATGTGTCCCACAACCAGGAGAAAAATCAGTCAATAGAATCAGAGTCAGAAATGGCAGAAGTGGCATTCCCATTGTGGCTCATTGGTTTATGAGCCTGACCAGTATCCGTGAGGATGCAGGTTCAATCCCTGGCCTCACTCAGTGGGTTGAGGATCCCACATCGCCCTGAGCTGTAGTGTAGGTCACAGATGTGGCTCAGATCTGGTGTTGTGGCTATGGTGTAGGTCAGCAGCTGCAGCTCTGATTCAGCCCCTAACCTGGGAACTTCCAAATGCCATAAATTTGGCCCTAAAAAGCAAAGAAAGAAAGAGAGAGAAAAGAAGAAGAAAGGGAGGGAGGAAGGAAGGGAGGGGAATGATGGGGTGATAGAAATGGCAGATAAGTACCTAGAAAATGCTTATTATAAATATGTTCAAAGACTTAAAAATAAGAATTGAAAAATAAGACAGATGGAAACTTTAAAAAGAACCAAATGAAAATTCAAGAGCTGAGAAATGCAATATCTAAATCAAAAATTTTTACTGATGGGAGTATATCAAGAAGATTGGGGAAAACGTCAGTGTGTTAGTTATCTATTGCCATGTAACAGATTGTCCCCAAACTTGATGGCTTAAAACAACGACATCAGAGTTCCCTTGTGATGCAGTGGGTTAAGGATCCAGTGTTGTCACGCAGAGGCTCCAGTCACTGCTGTGGTATAGGTTCAGGCCCTGACCTGGGAAACTTCACGTGCCTCGAGAGCAGCAAGAAATAATAATAACATTTATTATCTCACCATTTTGTGCATCAGGAATCCAGCACAGCTTAGCTGAGTCCTCTAGCACAGGGTCTTTCACCAGGCTGCAGTCAAGCTGTCAGCCAGGATCATGATCATCTCAGGGTTCAATAGGAGCAGGATCTGCTTCCAAGCTCACTGAACAGTTACTCGCAGAGTTCATTTCTTTGTGCACACCATCAGTTCCTGGCCATGTGGGCCTCTCCATAGGGAAGCTCACAAAATGGCAGCTGGCTTCATCAAAATAACCAGGATAGCAAAGTAAGAGAGTCATAGTCTTTTATAACCTCATCTCAGAAATACATCCCAACCGTTTATTCATCAAAAGTAAGTTACCAGGTCTAGCCCACAAATAAGACAAGGAGATTACCCAGGGCTGTGAAAACCAAGAAATGGGGTTGTTGAGAGCCATTTCATAATCTGCGTATTACAATCAATGAACCTTAAGACAGGGCAATAGAAACTATTCAGATGGAAGCACAGAGAGGAAAAAATGGATGAAAAGAACAAAGCCTGTGGAGTAACAGCAAGTGTTCTAACATATATGTAATTGGAGCTTCAAGGATGTGGAGAAAACTGTTCCAGATTTGATTAAAAATATCAGTCCACCAAACTTGGAAGTCCAAAGGAGGCCAAACAGAATAAATACAGAGAAAACCACATCAAGGCACATCATAATCAAATTGCAGTAAGCTAGTGGTAAAGAGAAAAATCTTATAAGCAGCCAGAGAAACCAAGATAAGAATTATTGCTGGAATTTCCTGGTGTCTCAGCAGGTTAAGGATCCAGTGTTATCACTCCTGTGGCTCTGGTTATGACTGTGGCATGGGTTTGATCCCTGGCCCAGGAACTTCTGCATGCCGAGGGTGCAGCCAAAAAACAACAACAACAACAAAAGAATTATCACTGACTTCTCACCAGAAATAATGCATTCCAGAAGACAATGGAGTAACATTTCATGCTAAAAGAAAATCTTGTCAATCTAGAATTCTGTAATCAGTGAGAATATCCTTCAGAAATGAAAGTAAAGTGAAGACATTTCTGCACATTCAAAAGATGAAGGAATTCTTTACCATTAAACCTTAACTGCATCAATACTGAAGGCTAGAGGGGAAAAAAAAAATACCAGATGGAAACCCAGATCTACACAAAGAAATCAGAAGCACTCAAAATGTCACCATCAGCAGCCATGTAGAATGAACAAAGAAAAAGGAAGTAAGCAAGGCCACTTTGATCAGGGATTGACACCCTATGGCCCATGGACTAAATACAGCCCATCATCATTTCTTTCATTTGGCCTGTGCACTAGAATAGGTTTGTTTGTTTGTTTGTTTTGCTTTTTAGGGCCGCACCCAAGGCATATGGAGGTTCCCAGGCTAGGGGTCAAATAGGAGCTACAGCTGCCAGCCTACCCACAGCCTCAGCAACACAGGACCCGAGCCACATCTGCAACCCACACCACAACTCAACGGCAATGCCAGATCCTTAACTCACTGAGTGAAGCCAGGGATCAAACCCACAAATCTCATGGTTCTTAGTTGGATTCTTTTCCACTGCACCACAACAGGAACTCCCAGAATAGTTTTTAATAGGTAAATATTTGCAGTTGACTTGATGATATGGAACATTTATTGTGAGCTCCATTTAAGCAAAGTGTTATTTCCCCTCCTGACCAAAACAAAACAAAACAAAACAAAACCTCTGTGCTTCTCATGAGTAGCCTGTACTACTCCCCAAAAATACACTTCATTATTATATTTTGAATTTTGTCGATCAAAATGGAAAATCTTTTTCTCCCATCACATAAGAATCTTACAAAATATCCTTAATTTTGCTGCTTGGCCTCCAAAGTCTAAAATACTGTCTGGAAAAGCTTGCTTATCTTAGAGAATGGAAGTACAAAGACAAAGAGAAGCTACCATGTGCCAGGCAGTGTCCCAGGTGCTGTATATGTACCACTGAATTCTTGCAACAACCCTATGAGGTGTATATACGTTTATTATAGGCGTCTCAGATTGTTGATTTTATCCTAAAATTACTTAATCTTAGTAACAACTCTGTGAGACAGATTTTATTCCCATTTTATAAATGAAGAAACTAGGGTTCAAAGAGGTTACGTAACTTGTCTAAAGTTACATATAAATGGTACCAGAGGCTTTTATTCTTCCTTCTCCCACTGACACGAAGCCAAGGTGTTTAAAACTTCTGTGTTTTGGGGGTGGAAGAGTATCCCTAGCTTCACCTCAGCCTGTGAAGCCTTATTCCCTAACAAATTTCAGCCATGCTTGGTTATCTGGCTTCTCTTAATAAAGGATATTAAATGCAGGAAAGGAGAAATGGGAGAGGAATCACACTACTTAATAATAAAGACGGTAGAAAGTGAATACTGACAAGAGCTGACCAAAAATAAAACAAAACAAAAACTGTTAAAAAAGCAGTCCAAGGAGTTCCCTTATGGCACAGTGGGTTAAAGATCCAGCATTGTCACCGCAGCTGCTTGGGTCACAGCTATGGTGCGAGTTCAGTCCCTGGTCTGGGAATTTCCACGTGTCACCTGTGCGGCCATATAAATAAACAAAAATAAAAAGCAATCCAAGAACTCGGTAGGCACAGTAGTATGCCAGTATGAAACTATTTTGTGGTGAGATATAGAACCTTTTGCAGCCCTGAGGAAATCATGATATTCACAGTATTTATTGATAATACAGTATTTATTTTCCTTATACTCTAATACAGGAGGAAATTTTGTAATATAGAAGTTTATGCTTAGAATGGAAAAGGTTTGTTTGCACAAAGATTATCTTAGCTCTCCGCTCCAAGGATTGGATAACTGCAATAATCCAATTTAACCTCCCAAGAGAACTTGCCAACTCAAGCTTGTTGCAACTGAGGACAGAGTTTCCAGATTTAAAAAATTGTTTTTTTGCTTGTCTACCTTTCTAAAAGCTAAAGAATAAAACTCAGTGAATACTTGGTTACTGGAGTTCCCACTATGGCCCATTGACTTAATGATCCAGCTTGCTTCTGTGGAGCCACCGGTTCAATCCCCAGCCGGGCCCACTGGGTTAAGGTGAGTCCCTGTGGATACTGGTCAGGTTCATTACTGCTGAGCCATGACAGGAGCCCCTCAGTTTCTATTTCTGATATAATAGATATTGGTATAATCCACATAAACAAAAGCTTTGGAGGCGTCTCAATAATGTTGGAGTATAAGAGGATTCTGAGACCAAAAAGCTTCCACCAAAGTGGAAGTGATGGGAGAAGACTGTGTTTATGTAAGGACTATTTAGGGGGCCAAAAAATTTGGAGCTTGGTGAATAGTGAGGACTAACAGAGCTTTTGCTTAAAGGGCAAGTGTAGGCTTTGATTCTGTATGTGTGGCACTGCTGACTGTGTTTAGATAGCAGCTGTACTCACTGGTTGGCTCTGATATTCTAGAGAAAGATCTAGGCCAGATAGTTGCTTCAGGATCGTCAGCATTGGGTAGTGATTAAAATGTAAGGGGCGGACCTGACAGGGAAAAATGTAGAGTTACAAGAGATGAGGGTCAAAGATGGGCCACTGAGGAAGACCGTCATCTAATAGAGATAAAGGACAACAGGATCACAAAGGAAATCTAAAAAACAGATTGATTGGAGAGTCAGTTGACCGGCTTCATGGGAGCTGAGGGAAGAGAGGACTTCAGAAGCATCAGATACAGCTGAGAAGCCAAGCAGACTCAAAGCCAAGACGCATCTACTGGATCTCTGAACGTAGAGGTCGTGGTGACCTTAGCAAGAGTGGTTTCAATAAATTAGAGGAAGGAGGGAAATCATATCGCCATAGGAGTTTTTATAATCGGAGAGCTTTAATTATGTTTATAGGAAGGAACCAAGGGGGGCGGGGGTGACCGATGCTGGCAAAAGTGTGAGTGGGTCAGGCTCCATCCCTGCTCCAGAGGTCAAAGAGATCATGACAGTTTCTGGGGCCTCTCCCAACTGTGGGGGCGCTCTCAAAGGAGCGCCAGCCTTTGTCAGTTGAATGACATTGAACTGAAGCTTCTGCGGGCAGCCCAAATGCAGCTTACAGTGGAGACCAGGCCTGAAGGGGGTTTTCTGCCCAAAAACCAGAGAATCCCAGCCCATCCATTTCCCTGGAAAAATCCAAAGACAACTTTCCACTCACTTCCAGGCCAGAAGGTCCAGAAAAGATCAGACCCTAGAAACCCATTTTTTAAAGAGTATCCAAGTCTAATGTAAAAGAATTTAGGAAGAATACAAAGACTCAAAGATGTTCTTCAGAGTCTTTTCTATAATACAGGCATTTTATAGGTAACTTAAATGCCCAGTGCAGAGAGAGCGTGAACCATGACACACACCTACCTGCTGGAATAAAATGCAGCCTTTGAAAAAGATGTGGTTGTGGGGACTGTAGCAGCAAGGGAAAAGCTATAGTAAAAGGGTAACCAAAAAAAAAAAAAAAGCAAACAAACCTTAGCCCCAGATTTTGGTATACAACCTGATTCCAACTGTGTGAAAACAGGCATGTGAGAATGACTAGAAAAGAGGTTATGGATGTCATTGTGCCTAAATGGTGGTATTAGGGAGGTAGGGTGTGGAGGTTTTTCCTCTGTCTTCTAAATGTCCAGTCATTTTTTTAATTTCTTTTTTTACTTGTATAATTTTATTTTATTTTTAAGTGATTTTTATTTTTTTCCTTATAGTTGGTTTACAGTGTTTTGTCAATTTCTCCTGAACAGCAAAGTAACCCAGTCACACATACATTCTTTTTTTCACATTATCCTCCGTCATAAGTGACTAGATATTGTTCCCTACACTATACAGCAGCATTTCATTGCTTATCCATTCCAAAGGCAATAGTTTGCATCTATTAACCCAACACTCAGTCCATCCCACTTTCTCCCCTCCCCCTTGGCAACCACAAGTCTGTTCTCCATGTCCATGAGTTTCTTTTCTGTGGAAAGGTTCATTTGTGCAGTATATTAGATTCCAGATATAAGTGATATCATATGGTATTTGTCTTTCTGTTTCAAACTTACTTCACTTAGTATGAGAGTCTCTAGTTCCAACCATGTTGCTGCAAATGGCATTATTTTGTTCTTTTGCATGGCCGAGTAGTATTCCATTGTGTATATATACCACATCTTCTTAATCCATTCATCTGTCAATGGGCGTTTCGGTTTTTTCCATGTGTTGGCTATTGTGAATAGTGCTGCAATGAACATATGGGTGCATGTGTCTTTTTCAAGGAAAGTTTTATCCAGATATATGCCCAAGAGTGGGGTTCCAGGGTCATATGGTAGTTCTATATTTAGTTTTCTGAGGTACCTCCATAGCAGTTGTAATAACTTACAATATTTTATAATTTTTAATTGAAAAGGATAATTTAAAAAGTCAAGTTTATTTTTGGCTTTTCTGGCAAGTGGCGACACACACCAGGGGGGATTTAGACAGAGGGCTCCAGGCTTAGTTTGGAAGTCCCAGCTCTGGCCTGTCACTGCCAACCAGTCTGTGCGAGCGGGTTGTTTAGAAGGAAGCCTCCTTTCAAACAACAATCTCTGTTCCATTCAAAGTGGAGATCTGGGGAGCCCTTCTTTAGTAGGAGTATGTAAGCTGCTGGCCCTCCTTGCTTAAGCTGACCCATCTTGTGACAACAGCAGCTTTTTCAGAATAGCCACTCCTGTCAGTTGACCAGAGGAACCTGTTTTTTCAGCACAGCCTCTTGTTTAAGTTAAAACTCTTAATGCAGATGATAAATTACAGCACAAAAGCTCAAACATCTCCCTTCTGACATCTGTGCAGTTAATTAGTTTCTGCTGAGTGTTATATTCCATCTTCTTGGTTTTACTTTGAAAAACAGTACATAAATGTAAATACATTTTTACGTATCCAGATTTCCACTTCGATATTCAGAAGCAGATGTAGAGTTCAAGTGCCCTGAGCAAATCCAGCTATTTGGCCAGTGCTTAGACGCTGCGTTTTATACCCCATTATATTGCGTTCTTCCTACAGCTCTCAGAGCAAGTCTGCTCAAAGAAGGCCCAATTAAAAACAAAATCTTCAAAATAATGAGGACTTTATCTTCAAATATCAGTTCCATCACGTTGTAGGCACGACGACCACCGCCGTCTTGAGCCCCAACTATATCCAGGCACACATGAGAGGCCTGATGGTTGCTGTCCTCCTGGGCGAACCTGGGCTCCTGGAGGCACAGTGCATTCCAGGGCCCCAGCACTGGAACGCACAGAACTGGATCATTCCAGGTCTCCGACTCCAGCGCTCAGGCTTTTCTCCTCTGTATCCCAGGCTTTTGTTATGCCTTAACTTCCAAACAGAATTTTAACAAGCCAAGCGAAATACTTTGAACTAATCGGAATGTTAGACTTTGAGTTTTCTTTTAAATCATGATGATATGCAGGCATACCTCAGAGATACTGCAGGTTCAATTCCAGACCACCATAATAAAGTGAGTCATACAAACTTTTTCATTTCCCAGTGCATGTAAAAGTTATATTTACTGTATAGTCTGTTTAGTGTGTAGTAATATTGTCTTAAAAAATTTATACTCCTTATTTTAAAGTACCTTTAAAAAATTTAAAACGGGAGTTCCCCTGTGGCACAGCAGGCTAAGGACCGGCCATTGTCACTGCAGCTTTTCGGATCACTGCTATGGTGCAGGTTCAGTCCCTGGCCTGGGAATTTCCACATGCCAAAAAAAAAAAAAATTTTTTTTTAATATACTTAATTGCTAAAAAAAAAAATCCTATCCATCATCTGACAGCACAAGGTTGCCACAAACCTTCAATTTGTTTAAAAAAAAAATGTGCATTATCTGCAAACCACAGTAAAGGAAGGCACAGCAGAACCAAGGTATGCCTGGATGATTTCTTCTCAGCCAGCATTTTTGCAAAGACCGTTTACCCCTGTGGCTTTCCCCTGCCCTGTGAAAGTTGCTGATGTTCTTTGAGTTTCCAGGGGTAGTCTGCCCACCTCTGATTCCCTCTAACAGCCCAGGGCAGACCCCTCTTCCTCCTGTACCTGAGGTGGGCCTAGAGGTGCCCGAGGCTGATAACAGGCTCGTCATTTTGTGTTCTTACTCTTTGAAGTTGGTGTTGGAAGGCCACTGATTCGTTCTTCCTAGACACCTCGGGTGGAAATTTACCAGGTAGCATAAACTCCTCATGTCTATTGATTCATTTCCAGCAAGAGATCAATTAACTTGTTACACTTTAATATATGGGTTTTGGATTGGGTGAAATTATCCAAGTGTGAATTCTGCTTATTAACTACTGTAAAAGAATGCCCAAGTCCTGCACCAAACCTTCTCTGTAGTTCTCACGTCAGTCCCTGTCTCCCTGTCTACCTCAGAACCGAGCGCACTCCTACCTGGGTGACTGTGGAGCTGGTCACGCTGCCTCCAGCCCCAGGGGAGCCGGATGAATGCCCAGAAGCATAGCGTGACCATTTCCTTCACTGCCCAGAGTACGGCACCCCCCGCAGCCCCACCAGCTGGTGAATCCAGCATCCCCAGCCCTTGAGCCTATCCTGGGTCACGTCCCCTCCCGCCCGTGCACTGTTCATGAACCGGTCTGCTCGGAGCTCCAGCTCGGAGGCGTGCAGCCTCTTGCCCCTGCGTGTGTCTGCGCTCTGTCCTCACCCTCTTGCACCACGTGTCCCCAGCTGACCCCTCCCTGCTCTAAGCCTGCTCAGCCAGGCATCAGCTTCCCCAGGAAACTCTCTCCGATGGCCCTCTGGCCACCTGGCCAGCCATCTCCCCAGGGTCTCCACACCCTATCCCTGCAGTTGCCTTCCTCTTAACGCTCATCACACTTGCCTCTCGCTCTTTGTGGTGTTCATTCCTCTGGCCCTTAGCCTGCACTCCTGGCAGGGCCTGAATGAGTAAAGCTGGTCACCCAGCAAAATGGATCCCCTGGAGCAGCAGGGAAGTCCTCACAGCAAAAACTCTCGGAGTACATTGTCCCTGTGCCCCATGGCTCCAGCGTGGCTGGAGTGACAGCATGGCTTCAGGTGTTAGCCCAGACTCTGGGTTAACTAGAGCTCTCCCTCGAGTTCCTCCCACGGAGCAAGAAGGCACTGTCTGCTGGGGCTGTCCCACCACACCTTAACCCCGTTAGTAAGCTCTCTCGTAGTTGCAAAGGGGCTGCTTGTTCAAATTCTCATCCAAGTGCCCCAGGTGACGTTTTCTGTGTCCTCCTCTCGCAGTGCGGTGGATACTTTCACTGGAAAGGACAGATACATCAGAGGCTTCAGAGAGGTGCTCAGGGGCGAAGCTCTATCATTCCTGCTTGGGGACTCTGGAACACGCTCACTGCGGACAGGCTGGGGACAGGCTAGGCACACACAGAGGAAAATACACGAGATGCTATATTTGTAGTTGCCTGACCCAAATATGCAGCCCTTCAGGAGAGTTGACTTGGGGGTTTTGTTTTTTGTCACGTGACTGTCGTGCAGCTGAACCCCAGGCCTCTGCTCGGTGAGCCCGCAGTTGATACGCTCCACGGGCAGTGCGGTCCCGGGGACGGCGTGGAGGCTTCCTTCCAGAGGCCCTCAGGTGCAGGCAGACTGCATGTCACATGTGCCATGTGTGGACCTGGCTCTTCCTGGAGAGTGCAGGACAGGTTTTTAATGGTGTCTCAGTTGTTCAAGCGAAACACACTCTAGTGTCATGAGGTTTCGGTTTGGTTTTGTCAGTGGTGAGCAGGAGCAGGTGGTGTAGACAGTCCGTGAGATCGCGTTTCAGAGTGGTCAGTGAACCCCGAAGCTTCGGGTCTCCAGGCCTCCCTAAGACCTTCTGGTCCCTTTTAGCCGCAGGCACTGGTGTCTGTGTCTGTCATGGCCAGGTGGCAGCAGTGAGGCCTCCTGGAGGGGGTGTCTCTGTTTGTCCTTCACAGCCCCGTGACCTTCATAGCGGGCTCTGCTTAGTCACAGCGTGGCCGACAGTGATGCTTCATTGTTCTTTCACACAGCGACGCCACCAGCCAGGCCCCGACGTTCCGGGACGGGCCTGTGGAGATAGAGCGGTTCACCCACACGCACATGCAGCACACCCACCCACTCACGTCAGACCCACTTCTCAGAAACAGGTAATTCATGTATTCACAGAATGATTAGCTTTCAGCTGAGAGTTCTAACATTTTAGTACCACGATTTAGAAGCAGGCTGCATTTGTCAAGTGACCACAAGGGAGGTTTTTCAGAAATTATTAGCTAATTTTTTCAGTATAGAATTTATGGTCACAACGAGTATATCATAATGATGTTTCCAGGATAAAATACCAGCAGCTCAACTTTTCTGGGCACAAACGTGCAGCATATATCAGTTTATTTTTGGAGATCTGAAGAATTGGCTACTGTAAATAAAGTTTCCAAGAAGATTTCTCCGGGAAAGAGGTGAACTTACAGTAATATGGGTGATATATTATTAATTAATAACTATGACGAGCCACTGCTTCAATTAAAAGGACAAAGGATGTGAAGGCCTAATAGAAAGGATATGCTGAATTTTAATCTCACAAGCCATGGGGTCTGCAGAGCAGACCAGGGAGAGTTGTTTCTGAGGCCTCTGGTTAGAGATGTCACCGCGGTGCCTTGGTCAGGGCATGGCCACTGCGCTCTGACTACTTGTCTCTCTGGAGTCGTGCTCCTTCGGTTGCTAGTAACAAAGCAACTTCCTGATAGCGTAGGGGAAAGAGGACTTTCTTGGAGGGCCACTCTGAGTCCCAGAACCCACGACAGCAAGTGCCGCAGGGCCAGGCAGAGCCTCACATGGGACAGACCGGCATGCACCTGCGTCTCCAGTTGGAGGAGGGAATCTGGTTGGCGCGTCTGGCCCAAGGGATGGGCACAGAGATGCAGACACGGCTGCAGGTGACACGATACAGCAAGTGGGTTTCTTTGCTGGGCCAAGTGCTGTGTGGGAGGCCACAGGCAAAGGGTGCCGAGAAACAAAGCACCCGGCTCTGGCAGGTCCTTTCGGGACAGGTTAACAAGAAGGGACCATCCCAGGCGTGGGCAGACAGGTGCATAGAGTGCTCTGGGCCGGCCTGTGGCATCTGAGGATGGTGAAGTGAGAGAGGCTAGATCTGGAAGCAGACTCAGAACTTATACGGTCAGAAAGGAGTGTGAAAGAACTTGGTCTAGGTAGGCTTTGCGTATTCAGAGGCCCTGAGCCCCTGCTCTGGGAAGCACCGGCTTTCCACAGCATCTGTAGAGCAACCTCCCCATCCGTATCCACCCATTCTTCCAGGGCAGAATTGATCAGAGGCCTCAGCTCTCAGGAGCAGCCTCCACGCAGGAGCACAAGACCAGGGCGCCCCTCCCAGCAGGGCCAGGGCTCTGGAGAACCTTGTAATAGCATTACCATTGGCCTCTCCTTCCTATCGCTCTTTATTTGGCTTTAAGCACAGTTATTTTATTTTTAGAGTAATAATTTGGAGTTAATTGGCCTTCTACCTTAAAAACTACCACCTCTTCCATGTAATTATTATGTAGACATAGTTCCGTAAAGCCTTCCTACCGTGGTGTTGCCCTGAGCACACTCCAGAGTGAGACGGGGCCTGATCTTTCTTTTACTGTCTCCCCAGCACACACCCCCCCACGCACACCCCCGCCCCCAGCCTGGGTTAAGATGACAACTCGTGGGCGGAGTAGTTGCCGGGCTGCCTCCACTTGTTCTCGCTGGACCTGGAATGACAAGAGGAGAGGATGTGGGCCCTCCCCATAGGTAACCCGCCTTCTCTCTGTCTCCCTCCAGGTCACGCGATATTTAAACTCACGTATCTAAGCAATCACGACTACAAACACCTCTACTTTGAATCCGACGCTGCTACCGTCAATGAAATCGTGCTCAAGGTGAGTGCTCTTCTCAGCCCAGGCGCGGGGTGGCTCTGCCTGGGCCACTCCCCACCCCTCCACCCCCCAGCCCTGGACCGGTTTTGCAGAGTACCTGTGCCGCCCACCTGAGCCACGCGCCGCCGGTCAGCGGCTCTGCACCCGCTTCAGCCGGAGCAGGACCCCTTTCAGCTTCCTCCGAGTGCCCCAAGAAACTTGGTTCTTCCAGTATTTATTCATTCTATTTATGTACCATTTATTTCCCTCCAGCCACACTCAGGAGCTCCTTGGGGCTGCTGGAAGAGACTCTGAGGAAATTATTGTTATTCTTTGAAGACACCTTAAAAGTAATCACAATAATTTGGCAATCTGATCTAGACACACTCAGCTTGATGCTAGAATTGTATGTTACCCTGTGCAGCAGCACTCCCTTCTGTGTGCCAGGCTCATACTGAGAGTATTGCTGTGACAGACCCAGTCCCTGCTCTCAGAGAGCTTCTCCTCTGTCAGAGGAGACAGGCGATAAGGAAATGAGAGCATGTTAAAACAGTCACAAGGGGAGTTCCCGTCGTGGCTCAGTGGTTAACAAATCCAACTAAGAACAATGAGGTTGCGGGTTCGATCCCTGGCCTCGCTCAGTGGGTTAAGGATCCGGCGTTGCCGAGAGCTGTGGTGTAGGTTGCAGACACGGCTCGGATCCCGCGTTGCTGTGGCTGTGGCGAAGGCTGGCGGCTACAGCTCCTGTTAGACCCCTAGCCTGGGAACCTCCATATGCCGCGGGTGCGGCTCTACATAAAGGCAAAAAGACAAAAAAAAAAAAAAAAAGCACAGTCACAAGGTGCTGTGTGGATGTCTACAAGGTAACCCGACGTGGTGCAGGGGGTGGGGAGGCAGGGAGAGCTGAGCCCCAAAGGATGGACAGAAAAGCACACATTTTACCGGGTGAGGAGAAAGAAAAAGCATTTCAGACAGCGAGCAGCCCGTGACGGGCAGAGAGGCATGGTCTGCCTGGGAGGCCGCACCCAGGCCTGTGTGGCTGGGCCGGAGGGGCTGGAGGGACCTAGCCCCACAGTCAGGTGGAGCGAGGCTCCCCTGCGGCCTCGCTGGTTCAGAAAGTCTAGGGTAGAGCCTGAGATTATGTGACTCCAGGGAGCCCCCGGGCGCTGCCCGTCCGTACCACACCCCGAGCAGCCCCGGACAAGTGGGAAGCCTTTCTGCAAGCAGATCTTAGGTGGAGCAACCAGACAGAGAAAACAGAACTGCCTCGGCAGAACAGGGCTTAGAGCCAGAGGGGCTCCCCAGAGGTTGTGTGACTCTGACCAGTCACGTCACCTCCCTGGGCCTCAGTTTCTCCTCCTGTAAAATGGGGTCACAGTAGCTACCCTGCCCCATTCCACCAAAGGGCTGCTCGAGCGCATATTAAATAAGTGAACCTACCTAAGTGACTGCTCGTTCTTAAGGCTGGTTGTCATCAAGCGGTAGTAATACGAGTACTAAGATATGCTGAGGGTCAGAAAGTGCAAGACCTGGGCCAGGCACCTCACGTGTCCCGCCTCAAGGAACCTTCACATCTCTATGAGGCAGTGATAGGAAATGGTTCCCATCTCCTGGATGGAAACTCAGGCTCAGGAAAAAGTAACCTAGCCAGGATTGCAAGTGGCAGAACCAGAACTTGACCCCAGGTTTGGCAGATTCCAGAACTGGTGCTCCCGACTCCCCAGGTGTACGCAGCCTTAAGAGCTGAGTGGGAGATTTCGATGAAATGGAATCGTTTTACAGAAACATTTTGAGGCAAAGTCCTCGTACAAAAGATTTTCAAAAGTAGTGGATGAGAATTATATGGATAAAGCTGTTTGCTAGGAGGACAGAGCAGCTTGACCAGCTGGATGGAGAGCGGAGGGTTCATGGACCACCCCAGCTCAGAGCCCCTGGGAACAGGCAGGTGGGCAGTGCCCACCCGGAGTGCTCGAAACCAGCGAGCTAAGGGTCACTTGCCAGAGCGTCCCCAGACACCCTGGGAGCTTGTGTTGCTCTTGGGGGCTGGAAGAGAGATATTCCATTACCCCGTCAGGGGCTGGCCTTTTTTTTTTTATAGCCAGCATTAAAATATTCAAGACTTAGAAGGATTCTAGTAAAATTATAATCCTGTGTTTGACATCAAAATCATTTTCACAACAGCAGATTGATGACAGAAACACAGGTTTATGACTTCAGCACGAGACTGAGGAAGAACAAGCACAGAGAAATCATTTTCCAGGACCAAAGGCTCCCTCGAATCAGATGCTTTTCTGCAAAATCCCCGAGGCCTATCACCTTCCCTAAAGTGTCTGTTTTCACATGAAAATGCTTGTAGAAATATTGCATCATGCACAAGCCTCCAGGAGAGTCACAGCCTGATTTACTTAGAGAGCTAATGATTGCGATCCTGATGGAAGATTAAATTTCACTTCTCCTATCTCTGATTTTTATAGCAGTTTAAATACTTAGCCTTATCTGCCATTCCGTCCCCATTCTCTTTGTGGGCTTTGCACCAACACCAAGTGACTGAGATCCCATGTGGTAGAAACGTTTTCATCAGACATTTTTTTCCCCCATCAGTCTTATACTCAAGTAATGCATGTGGTGGTTCTAGAATTCAGGAGTTTCACATAAAATAGGAGTTTAGACTGAAATTGACGGGAGGAAATAAGGACCAGAGGCTGATATCGAAGAAACTATTACAAATAGGCAACTCTCCATCAAGTTGTTTTTATATCGTCATAGTATTCCCCACGGGACCCATTTATTGAGCACCAGCTGCACGCAGACGTTTCATGTACCGTGTCTCATTTCGTCTTCACAACCGCCCTGCGGCAGACATTATTATCCCCACTTTACAGATGAACAGCTAGAGGCCCAAGGCCACTGAGCACATGGGGGCCGAGCCTCAGCTTGAACCCAGCTGAGAAGTAGCAGACCTACCCCTCCCCCCGCCCACCCAAGAGGGAATTGAGCTAAGCCATGTGTGGTCCCTAATTCTGCAAGCTTCGAGATGAATCTCAGAGGAATCGTTGGTCTCTTCAAATTGGGTTCTTCTCATGATCGAGTGATGGAGGCTGTGACTTTATTGACCATGAAAACTCCCTATATTTTTATGCCTTAAGCTGTAAAATGCATTGAAAGTGAAACACTCTATAGTGCATAAAATTGTGCAAGTTTTAAGCCACAGCATATTAACCAGCTAATGGCAGACCAAAGGGCGTTTTTATCTTTTGATTATTACATTAATCTTCCATTAAAATTATCTATGTGATTATCACAAAGCACTGAAGATAATAAATTTAGGAAATAGTTGGCCTGTTAAGGATCATTTTAAAATGCTTTTGTCAGGGCACATGTGCCAAAAATGCACTGAAAACAGGAGGTTGGCTGAGTGTGCAAACACTCCAATGCAGAGATTGCTCTTATTAAAAATGCTAAAACCTCTTCTTCCCATGCGCTGTCTGGAGTGCCCCAGCTCGTCACCGGGGCCTGCAGGCCTCATGATTTATTGCTCTCAGCTGGGAACTTGGCGAGGCAGTGGGCCGAGCGTGGCAGGCCTTCTGTACTCACGCCCCAGCCTGTAACGCCTGCTGCTGGTGACTATCAGAGCAGAAAGCTTGGAGGGGACGCCGTGGAGGAGCCGCAGCCGCACAGGAGGCGCGCCGTCCGTGCTGGCTCCTCCGAGCACCGCCGGTTCCTTCTCGTTCAGCAGCGCCTTTCCTCCTCCGGGCGCAGGGCACGTGGCCTTCAGAGTAGAATCAACAGACGCGGTGGCTGGTTTCACCAGCCAAAAATGTTCAAGTTTCTAGTCATAACTTTCAGATGTTTGAGGTTGAAGAGAAAAGGTGTTTGTTCACAGAAAGCCCGAGCCGGGGGCAGGGGGAGGAGCAGAGTCTGAGGGGTTGAGGGGTGGGGGGTCACCCAGGAGGCCGGGGGCAGGACAGCTGGTCTGCATTCAGCCCAGGCTCTGACTAGCTTCGTGACCTTGAGCGAGTGACAGTACCCTCCCAGCCTCGGTTTTCTCCTCGTGGTGGCGGCCATCTCCCGAGGCTGTCGTGAGGGTTAAATGAGTTTATCCTTGAAAAGCATTCCAAGCACCGCTGCTGCTGCCACCGCCGCCACCCAGCCAGGGGCTCAGCCCTGCTCCAGGCCCGGGTCCCGGGGCGGCACGGCTGGCCGTCCCCGCCTCCCTGAGGCTGGCCCCGGAGCTTCTGAGCGTCCACGCACACCCCTTGCTGTGTCCCCGTGCTGTGCCTTGACACAGGCTGGTCCTCCCTGCCTCTGGACACCCATCCTGTTTATCTCTCAGAGCCCAGCTCATCCACCCCCCGATAAGCCTCCCTGCCCCGCGCCCCCGGCACTCCCTCTCCCCGCCCCTCTCTGCCCCTCGGTCTCTCTCGTTCACTTGTCGTGAGCTCCTCGGGGGCAGGGGCCAAGCCTTGATTTCCCCTCTGCCCCTTGACCCCGGGCATGGGGCGAGGCACAGACAAGGCAGGTGCTCCCTGCCAGAGGTGACAACTCTGTGTGCCGCCGCCACCCAGGGTGCGGGGATCTGAAAAGACCCCAAGAGAGCCAGGAGGGAATCAGCTCCGGGCAGACCTGGGAGGCAGCCCGGCTGTGCACCCTGCACAGGGCTCCCATCTTTCCCGGCTTTGACCCTGCGCGCTCAGTGATCCTGGGCAGCTTGGTCCTCTTCTCTGAGCCTCACTTTCCTTTTTGTCCAGTGAGCCATAGCTAGTGGGGTGCTGGTGAGCTTTAAAGCACCTCAGCGGGGAGCTCTGTGCCTGTTGGTGGGAGGCTGAACATAGGGCCTTGTTTGGGTGTGTTTGCACCCCTGCGATGTCCTTGTCTTTCAGCCGAGAGGAGGCGGCCTCAGGGAGTTCACGTGCGCGCCCAGGGCGCACGGCAGGCCCCCAGAGCACAGGCTCCGGAGGCAGCACACGGCGACAAGGGCACGCAGGCTGTGCAGTCAGAAAGGCTCCACCGCTGACTACAGGCCCATACGGCCATTGCCTTCTCCAGGCCTGCTCTCCGTGGTGAGGCGGGCTCAGTCCCAGCCTGCCATCCTCTGTGACAACTGGACTCCATGCGCAGGAGTGCCCCTGGCCGGAGGGCACCCAGCCCGGGTCAGGGCCCTTCCCTCGCTTGTGCTGGGCAGGCCGAGGGACCGGCAAATGACTGGGCTGTGTCCTCTTGCTTTCTAGGTTAACTACATCCTGGAATCACGAGCAAGCACTGCCCGGGCTGACTATTTTGCTCAAAAACAAAGAAAACTGAACAGACGTACGAGCTTCAGCTTCCAGAAGGAAAAGAAATCAGGGCAACAGTGACACCGGCCTCCAGCTTCAATCTGTTGCTGTAGCTCCAAGCCTGCCTGCCAGGACCAGGTGGCCTTGGAGCCTACCCTGTGTCCTGGCAGCCTCAGGGGAGGCCACCCCCTGGCTCACAAGGACAAGGCTGGTGGGCTTTGGGGGAAGGGGGGCACCCCCTAGAACGGAGCTGGGGACATTTCCACGGGACCGAAGCCCGAGTGCCATGGCTGTGATTAGCAGTGCCCAGGGGCCGGACGCCCGGGAGGGCCGCGCTGCCCAGCCTCTTCACTGCCCGAGGCGCTGCCTGAGGCTGTACATAGCCATGCCCAGACATTTCCTTGCAACTTGATCAAATTTCTTAAAAAGAAACAAAGAACAAAAGTGTACATTTCTTTTTTCTTTTTTTTTTTCTTGCTCTTAATAAACTCTTTATCATGGTTGCTATGATGGACCATTCTTTGGGGCAGAGGATTGATTATGTTATTCTCTTTAAAATCTGCTCCCATATTGAACCAGGCAGATTGGAAAAGCTATGGCTCGATTTTTCAGAAGAAATGTTTAGGGTTTAGTCAATAGTTTTAACTATGCCATTTGTTTAAATGAGTGCATTGCTTTGAGGGTAGCATCTTACTAAAGTTAGGAAGGGGACCTCAGGATGTATGTCCAAGGCCGCACCGTTTTCCCCTTCAGAAGCCTTCTACCCCCCACCCCCAAGCTCGCCCCCTTTCAGAGACGCAGGACTGCATGTAAATCGTGGGGCGCAGGGAAGCGGGGGTCATGCTGGCTCCCAGCCAGAAGTGGTCTCTTGCATTTCTTAAGCAAATCTAGGTTTCTGCTGACAGCTGGACCCGCATATGGATTTTCCGTGGACCCGGAGGACTCTTCTGCACTGTCCGGGAAGGGCTCAGCTCCCCTTCCTCCTCTCCTCCCGGGGCCTGCCCCCCGCCCAGCAGGCGGGCAGCCGCTGCTTTCACTGCATCAGGGAGGCCAGAGCAGAGCCTGCAGGCGGGGGTCCAGCTCCCAGGGCTGACACCGTCCCCCTGCCACACCAGATGCCTCTCCCATCCTTGCCAGACTCTCCAAGGTCCCCTCCCAGGGTGACGGCCAGGGTGGAGGACCCAAGGTTTCACCAAGGATCTGCACTTCGAAGTTGTAAATTCGTTGTACAGGAAGCTGCGTGGCTGAAACAGCCTCTCACAGTCAAGGGTCTCTCTGCCCAGGGGCTTCCTAACGAATCCCACTTTCACCCTGATCTTTGTTCAGCCACCAGAAGCACCCTTTTCTAATGTCTTCCATTCCTACCCACCCCAGAAACAAAAGAAATATTATTTGTAGCTTGCTATCTGTATTTGAATTTTTAGCAATTTTATATTTAGATATCTTTGGAAAATGTAAATGACTAATTTGGTCATCAAATCTTGTGACATATTCAATATTAAAATACTACAATAAAAGTCCTAAATACCTTCTTTTGCACATTGCTTTGAAGTCTCGAAGTCTTGGGTACATAATGCTGAAGATGGTGGCCGCCGCCAATTGCTCTGGGTGGTGACGCTTGCTGACAGCTGATGTGGTACCAAGCGTTTCTGAAAGGCACCCGGGCCTCCTTTAATACTGGGCCAGACAAGATGGCCCTCGTCACTCAAGGGTGACACTGAAATCATCACCTCCTTCAATTATAAACTCAACGCCTTTCTCATGTTGTGAAGTACAGCACACGTGCAGTTTCCATAAAACACATCCTTGAAAGAACAATTTAAGGAGAACATTAACCCCTGCCCAGGTCGACCAGATATCAAGACTTTAAATTCAGTTTTCCTTCAGCCCCCCTCACACCCATACCTGGATTTTTTTTTTTTGTCTTTTTTGCCTTTTATCTATAGCCGCACCCACGGCATATGGGGGTTCCCAGGCTAGGGGTCTAATCGGAGCTGTAGCCGCCGGCCTACGCCACAGCCACAGCAACGCGGAATCCGAGCCGCATCTGCAACCTACACCACAGCTCGCGGCAACGCCGGAACCTTAACCCACTGAGCAAGGCCAGGGATCGAACCCGCAACCTCACAGTTCTTAGTCGGATTTGTTAACCACTGAGCCCCGAAGGGAACTCCCACACTGGATTTTAAGGTAAGACCGCGAGCATCTCTCACCTGGCTCCAGAGGGGCCCTCGTCGGTGTGGTGCTGACTCAGGGAAGCCTGACGGGCCCGAGCGGTGGTCCCCGGAGCCTTGGCCGCTGAGCTGCCCCGCCACCTGAGGGCCTTCTGTGCACATGCTTGGGCCACCTGCAGCCAGCCTCCTGTCACCACCTCCATTCCCGAGGTGAGCGCTCAGGGCTTGGCAGGGTCTCGCCGTCCTTCCCGGAGTGACTGACGCGGCAGCCGTGCCCTTAATCTCCGGGCTGTGCCCTCCACAGCCAGCGGCTGCACCCCCAGCCAGGCCCTGCCTCCCTGGGGCCTCGTTTCCTCAACAAAGGGGCTGGAGTTGATGATCACTGCGGACCCTTCTAGAGAGAGAGGGTCTTAAACATCTCTGTCACGGTGAGCCCGAACTTCCTTCCAGTGGTTTCTGTTTTCCAAAACTTGCAGGAGCTCCTCTGCCTCTGAACAAGAATTCTCGGAGTGAGAAACTGGGCATTCGCTTTGCCCAGGGCCCCCCTCTCGAGGATCGGAGCCTCTTCTTGCAAACCTCCGGTGACCGGGCACACACCGCCGTTCAGGTCAGTGCTTGTCCCTGTTGGTCCCCTCGGCCAGGACTCAGGGCTGCGCTGCCGGGCCGTGTGCTGGGACCCACCTCCCCAGCCCTCTCCTTCCTGCCCCCGGGACCAGGGTCCGCACCGCCCGGGAGGGCCCGTCAGCTCTGCGGGGACCATGTGACATCCCTCTGGGTCTTCTCTCCATGGGCTGAAAAGTTGGAAGGGGACCCCCACGCCGTCACATCCCTAAAACTGTTCCCCGTCACAGGGACTACGAAACGTCGGGGCAGGAGGGAGCAAGGACCCGACGTGACCACCAGGACGCTCACAATCTGGTGAGGTCGAAAGGTGGCAGGCGACCCCTGGGCCACACCGCGGTGAGTGCCACACACGCCCTGCAAGGAGCAGAGGCAGAGACGGGAGGTGGAGCGACAGGCAGGCAGGGGCCTGGGGGCCCAAGGGGGGCGGGGGCAGCCACCAGCACCGGGCCTGGCGGTCACATCAGGCCTCTACCCCCGCAGGAGCAGGACAGTGGTGGCTTCTTGACGTGCTACAGCCTCCCGGGCGGTGGGGGGAAAGACCCCACTCCCACCCCGGGGAACAGCATCAACTGCTTGTGAGCGTCCCCACCCTCCATGCGTGGCCCGGCGGGACCGCCCCGGCCGCTGCTGCATCCGTCTTGCGGGTGCCGCCAGGGCTGCTCTCCTTCCAAGAGGGAGGAGCAGGAGGGAGGGGAGAAAAAGCCAGGAGCTTCCCCAGCTCAGGGTCAGAGGGCTCGGGGTGCAGACCTGGGATCCCAGCCCCCACTCCCTGGCCTGTGGGCTCCAGCCCCTTGGGGGCTAAGCCGCAGATCTGACCCGGGCTCTGCGTGGGCCTCGGTCCTGTGAGCCCTGGTCCTCTGCCTACTCACTGTCTCTGGGTAAGGGGCTAACTCATCTGTGCCGCAGCGGCCTCGTCTGTATGATGGGGTGAAAACGCCCACTTGCAGAGCTTGGAATCAAGATGTAATGAGACGAAAAAAAAAAAAAAAGGAGTTCCCGTCGTGGCTCAGTGGTTAACGAATCCGACCAGGAACCATGAGGTTGCGGGTTCGATCCCTGGCCTTGCTCAGTGGGTTAACGATCCGGCGTTGCCGTGAGCTGTGGTGTAGGTGGCAGACGCAGCTCAGATCCTGCGTTGCTGTGGCTGTGGTGAAGGCCGGCAGCTATAGCTCCTGTTAGACCCCTAACCTGGGAACCTCCACATGCCGCAGGTGCGGCCCTAGATAAGGCAAAAAGACCAAAAAAAAAAAAAGATGTAATGAGACGGAGTTCCCATCGTGACTCAGCATTTAAGGAACCCAACTAGTATCCACGAGGATGCGTGTTCGATCCCTGGCCTTGTTCAGTGGGTTATGAATCCAGCATTGCCATGAGCTGTGGTGTAGATCCAAGACACGGCTTGGATTCAGCGGTGCTGTGGCTGTGACATAAGCCAGCAGCTGCAGCTCCAATTTGACCCCTAGCCTGAGAACCTCCATATGCTGCAAATGCGGCCCTAAAAAGATGAGGGGAAAAAAACAAAATGCAGTGAGACCATATATGCACAGTGCCTGGTGCATAAACACCTGAATAAATGGCCACGTGATAAATGGCCGACATCTCTCATCCCACTTAGTTCAGTTGCCCGGATGCCACGTTCTCCCCAGTGATACCCTCCCTGAGAGGGGACCTGGCTGTGCCCAAGCTGTCCCCTGCTTGAGTTCCAGAGTCCAAAGAAGCTGCCGTGGCAGCCACCAAGACCAGTTTTCTCAGTGCCCAGGAAGAAAGGCCCACAGGAGCCAGGCCTGGGCTCTCTGTCCTGGGAACAAAGGGCTTGATTCGGGGGCCCTGGGCTTGCCCCCTGTCCAAGTCCCAGAGCCTGTGCTTCCTCACCAATTGATTTTGTTAAACGGATGCTCACCGAGGGCTCTCTTATGAGAGCAGACCCTGGAGTCAGGCGGACTGTACTCAAAGTCTGGCGCCATCTCCCGAGTGCTGTCTCCTTGACTTCTTTTGGGTCTCAGTTTCCTCTTCTGTAAAATGGGAACAATAGTACTTTCTTCAAAGGGGCCTTGTGAGGATGGAGTGAGTTTCCTAGGCAGGGTGGGCCGGGCCGCAAGGCTGGGACTGGCAGCCCCAAGGCCGCAGCGGCCTCACATGGCACACGCTCCCCTCTCTTCACACGGTCAGGCACGGTCCCGCCGTCCTCGGGCGTCCACAAAGGCCAGGGAAGGGGACAGATGGGCTAGAGAGTGGGCAGCAACCATGAGGTACTGCGGTTCAAAAGTGGCCCATGTCACTTCCCATCTTTGCTCACGTTTCATTGGCCAGAATCAATCATCTATGGTGCCTACTTCCAGGGGACAGAAGGGTGCGACCCCTCAAGGGTTGAAAGTCACAGATGTTTGGGAAAGAGTTGTGCTGTCTGCTTCCCAAACAGCACCCTTCACAGGCCTCCCTGAGGCAGCAGCTCGTCTCTAATTATTTTCCCTGTAAACTGAGCCAGGCTAACGCTGTTCTCTACCTTAAACTTGATCCTAAATAAGAAGGGCTGCGGAGTCACGGATCTGGCAGGCAAGACACACGCTTTCTAGTGCACATTAGAATAAATACATAACTGGAGTCCCCCAGTGGCCTAGCAGTTAAAAATCCAGCGTTATCACTGCAGGGGCTTGGATCGCTGCTGTTGCTGGTGTTCAATTCCCGGCCCAGGAACTTTCACATGCCACAGGTATGGCCAGAAATAATAATGAAATAAGTACATACATACATAGCTGTTCAAATTTAAAACAGCGCCCCCACTCCGCCATGTAGGGCCACAGTTAACACCTCCCACGCCGGCAAACATAAGCTAAGTTCACGTTTCCTGCTCTTTTATCAGTGCCTACTGCCTGCCTCTTATTAGACTCGCAACCAAAGTTAGTTACTATTTTTTTTTTTTGCCTTTTGTCATTTTTTTAGGGCCGCACCCGTGGCATGTGGAGGTTCCCAGGCTAGGGGTCTAATCGGAGCTGTAGCCACTGGCCTACGCTGCAGCCACAGCAACGCAGGATCCGAGCCGCGTCTGCAACCTACACCACAGCTCACAGCAATGCCGGGTCCTTAACCCACTGAGCAAGGCCAGATCGAACCCGCAACCTCATGGTTCCTAGTCGGATTCGTTAACCACTGCGCCACGATGGGAACTCCTAGTTACTATTTTATTAACCATTTCCTCAGTCTATCCTCATAGCCACCTAATCCTCATTTTACAGATGAGGACACTGAGGCAAAGAGAGACCTTGCCTGAGGCCGGGCAGCTGAGAATGATGGAGGGGTTCTCCCACTTCCCACCTGCCCCCCCTTCAAGTGTCCCAGCCTGGCTGGGCCTTCGTCTCTGTTCATGTGACCCAAATGCCCTTGATCCTGGAGGCTCCCGCGAGGCCCGGCTGGGAGGACCTGGCAGCCAGGAGAGAGAAAGGGTTAAGCCTGTCGTGTTGTGTTCCCACTGAACACCTCTGCTTAAATGCAAAATCCCAACAGGGTGGTGTTTGCTATAAAAGCCCTAAGAGTGATTTGTGAAGTCTCGAAGGCCTGTAATCTCGTCAGCGTAATGGGATTATATTTCAAATCAGCACGGCCTGTTCATTACCTATTTAAACTCCTCTGACAGAGGAAAACTTGCATAAAACGTGCATGGCAGCCCTTGCTGACTTCCCCGCTCTCCTTCCTGATTAGACAAACAGATGCTGAGGTCTGGAATGAAAAAATAATGTGCCCATTTATTCATTTTTCTGACAAGTCACAATAGATTTTTAACTGCCAATGAGTGACCTCCCGGAGGTGCGGCGGCTGGGAGGTGGCCGCCAGGCAGAGAGTGGTCATTTCCTGGCCTGGCCGGCAATGTCTCCTGGGGCCGGAGCGGAGCCAGGCTGAGCCACTCTCCTCGCTCTGCCCCGGCCAGGCTGCCACCACCCGGAGGGGGCGACCGGGACACAGCCCCCCGTCTGAAGTCTCAGAGCCGCGGGGGGAATCCAGCCGGGCTTTGCTCAGACACCCTTCAGCTCTCTGAGCCTCGGTGTCCCCGCCTGTAAAAGGAGATGCAAGAGAACTCCACTCGGAGGCGAGGGCTCCGGGATGCGGTTCCCACCCTGGGTTCTGTCCCCCCACCCCACCCCCACCCCGATGACGTGCAGCCAGCACCCCCGGCTGTACCGGGCCCTCCTTCGCCCTGACCTCTGGGCTTTGCAGGCAGGCCAGTCACTTGCTGCGTCTGTGTCACCCTCTGCTCTGTGGCAAAGCCTGGAGCAGGGGTGGGCAGTTGGCAGGCCACTCGGTCGGGGACCCCAGCTCTGCCTGCCCCACCCGGTCCCAGGGTCCTGCCCCCTCCGCATTCTGAAGCAGGACCCCACTCCTGGAGACGGCTGACCCCAGAGCCGGGCCAGGCAGCCACTGGCTGAGCGCCCCCCAACCACCTCGAGTTGGAAAGTCTCACCTCTCATCTGCCATTCAAGGCTTCCCACCCCTCCCAGGGCCCAGCCTCGGTGACCCCCAAGTCACCTCGTGTCCCGCCCACCTCCCCCCACCTCCCACCGCTCCTGAAGCCGGATCCCCTCACCCGGGCAGGGAGGGCGCCAGCGCGGATAAGCCGTGCATCCCTGAGGGCCAGGCTTCAACCCTGGAGCCAGCACAGGCCCCGACCCCGTAGAATTCACATCTCCCAGCCCCCCTCACGCCCCCGCTATGGCCCTTCTGGAAGAAAAAATCCCTCAGCCACAGACTTCCTGAAGGCAAACCCCAGTACTGGGGGGCAGGGGGTGGATCTGGGTTATCTTTGGCTCCAGCACAGGGCTTGGAAGGGGATGGAGGCCTCAAGCGCTTGCCACGCAAACGCATCCTTTCAGCCCGCATCTGAGCACATCTTTTGGGCAAGGCCTGCTCCAGGCCCTTAGGCTGCAGGGGAAACACCTGTCAGGGAGGGTGGCTTTGCCTGAGAGACATGGAAGAGAAGACAGCCAGGAGCTGTAGTGGGGGAAGGGGGCAGGCCAGGGCTGGGCCCCACGGAAGCCCTGCTCCAGCCCCTGGGAGCTGGCAAGGGATGGGGAGCCCAGGTGGGAGAATGTTCTAACAGCCTCAAGATGGAGCCGAGAATCTGCAGAAGGAATAAAAATCTGCCGCCTTGCTGTGTGACCTTAGACCCATGACTCAACCTCTCTGAGCCATCTTCTTATCTACACAACTGGGAAGAAATCCCATCTTCGGTGTCGCCAGCCTGATGCATAGTAGGGCATCAGTAACAGGTAGCCATGGAGATAGGGTGCCAAGTCACATACTGGGAACACATGGCCAAGGCTCCCCCTGCCAGCAGACCTCGAGGGCACCCCCCAGCACCCCCAGGGAAGCTCCCCAGATCCAGCTGGGGGGCTACACCCTCCCTCCGAGGACTCTACCACCAGCCTCTCCTCTCGCCACAACGCCGGCCTCGCTGAGTAGCCCCAGGCAGGGTTCACATCTTTATGCATTAACTCTATGAATACGTAAGAAATGCTGTGAGGCTAATTCTTTTTAAAATGACAAAATTTGTCTACATTATAGCATTCCAGCCCCCAGCTTCCTGAAAGCTAAAAATATTTTAATGTCATATTCCCATGTAAATTTTAGTTTAGAATTTAATACCCTTTTAACATACATTAAATTTTTAGCATTCTTCAAGCCCTTGACTCTTCTAAGGGCTTAGCTGATGTGCATCGGAGAAAAGGGCTGGGAAGGCAGCAAATGAGGAAAGTTCTAGATCTGGGATAGCCCCCAAACTTCTGTGCCCACCTCATCTTGAGAGTTACTCTTCTGGGCTGAAGTGTACCTGAGCCAAACCCTGGAGTCCTGGGGAGGTGTCAGAAGTCTCTGTTTCCTTGCTGGTGGGGCAGGGACTTTATAAAATAAATACAGTGGTGGCTTTATCGGGGCCCCAGGAGGACTCTTCACAGCAGCCCAGGTCGGGAGCCAGAAGGTCTGGGCAGGGCCTGGCCGCTGTAACCTCGTTGCCCAGCTCAGACCCCACTTCTGCCCCTTGCCAGCAGGTGGCCTTGGCATGTTTCTGCACCCGTTTCCTTGCCCACTGGGGCTGCGGTCCGTTAGTGCACAGCCTGTTAGAGTGAATGCTACTGAAAGGGGCAGCTTATCAGCTCCTGGAGGTGACGTCCAGGGTGAACGGGCTGGCCGTGCTCAGGCGTCCGGGGTGATGACGTGTGGGAGCCGCAGCAGAACATTTTGACGGATCCGTGTCCCTACTCCGGCTCCTAGACTGAGACCTCGTCACCCAGCAGTAGGGACGCCCCAGGGTGTCTGTAGAGCCCCATGATTGGACTGCAGGTCAGTTCCCTCTTGGGGAGAGGCCAGGGACAGCCAGGGGGAGGCTCTGAAAACGGCAGGGAGGGGTGTTCACGGCCACCTCTGGGGGAAAGCAGGCTGAGGCTTCATGCTTCCGGGGCTCAACAGGCCAAGGCCTGGGGTCAGCCTGGGGCACCGGCCCAGACTCAAACTCTGGCCCAGGCCCACACCCGCTGGCCCGGGTCCCCACGCCAGGCTCCGTGGCTGAATCTCTCCCTGTCTCTGAGGGCCCATCTGCGAAATGGGGGCAGAAATAACAAATCCTCCCGCCTGAGAGGTCCCGGTGAGGTAAAAGTCATTGCGAACAACTCAGGGTGCGGTGAAGGGCTCGACCGGCCATGCGTCCAAGCAATCATTAGCCAGAATGAGAAATTTACAATGCGGAGCCCTGAGATCCATGAGATGATGGCTCTGCTTCCTAATCACTTTCGGGGGATGATATAATGCATTGATCGACAGAGACAAGCCACGGTTTGGGCTCCGACCAGTGTCTGCACCTAAGGCAGCAGGCTCGTTAACTTAGATTTACAGACGGCACCTCCATCCCAGTGAGAGGAGGGCACGGGTGGGAGGAAGCTGCTGCCCGTGTGGGATACTGGAGGGCAGGACCCCTCTTGTGCCTGCCCCAGGGCAGCCTAAGGGACCCCTCTCCAAGGCGGCTGCTAATGAGATGAGAGCAGTTTCCTAGTGGGGAATGAGTTCCCCGACTCTGGAGGAATGTAAGTACTAGTTGCATTCAGTCAACATGTCCACACACGGCTACTCCATGCCATGCCCTGCCTGGGCCCTGAAGGTATAGGAATGACCTGACTCAGAGGCTGTCTTGGGGAACTCATGGTCCAGGGGTGGAGCCCCATTCACCAGTGCTTGGGTGACCAGATGTCTGAAACAGAGCTGCTGGGCCTGGGGAATGGAAGTGGGTATATCCTTCTCCTCCAAGACCCCCTTTGCAGTAAGGGGCTGTGAACACTCCTGGCTCCTAGCAGACGCCTGGGAGGACAGATTCCAAGGCAAGAAACCCCAAGAGGAACTCGCCAAGTGAGAGGAAGGAGAGAGGCCAGTAGGTCCAAGCCTTTCCTTGGGGAACAGTGCAAGCAAGATGCCTGGTTCCTTGGCCACCCTCTGGGCTCAGGCGACCTCGCTGCAGGGCCTACGGCTGCAGGTCCTGAGGCCCAAGAGTGCAACATGCACAGAGACCCCTGCCAAACGGCCATCCTCATTGTTATCCAAAAATCCTCCTCCTAATACAGAAAGGCTCCCACGGGCTTCTCCCCAGACCCTCGGTTTCTCCCACCCATGTTGGGACAGGAGGCCTCTGGCTTTGGGGGAGGGACATACCTGTGTCCCTGCCGAGGACGCTGTGAGGGGCCCTCGGGGATGGGGCTGATGTCCTAGGCTGTCCCAGAGCAGCTCCCAGCTGACCCGCCTGCCAGCGTGGAGAATTTGCTCGTCGATCGTTCGTGTCACCGGTGGCACGAACGATCGTTCAGTAGCCACCTTGCATCAGCTTGATCACCCTCGGCCCTGCTGTTCCCACGTCTGGGCCTCATTCTCCAGTCCTGAGAGGGGCACCCTCCACGTGGCAAGAAGAATGTGGACAAAGTTCCAGACTGTTCCAGACTTCGGAACCTCAGAAGGAGGGCCTTCTTACCCACATGCCGTATACACATGCCAGGCTAGGTCTCTGACTGGTCACATGTTCATCCCTGGCCAATCCCTGCAGCCAAGGGGCTGGCTGCTGTGACTGACACCCCGCCCCCAGCACTACGGGGCTCAGGGGGATAGGCCTCCATCCCCAGAGCAGAGGAACTGGGGCGACAAGTCCCCGGACCTCTTCAGCAGTTACTACCGTGCCAGCCACTGTGCTAAATACCTTTTTAAAAACTTTCTCAAGATCACGCAAAGGCAGAGGCTGAGAGCGTCATTCCGCCATAACGAGACCTAAAGGCTGAAGGGGCGCTCGTGGGAACTGCACCTGCTTCTGACCCCAACCCCCAAACTCCACTCATGGGCCCCCTCCTCCAAACGGGCACAAAGGCGGGAGGCCTCGCTCCAACAGCAGCGTCCCCCGGGAATGGTGGCTTGGGTGTGTGCGGTGTGGTGTGTTTGCATGGTATGGGTGATGTGTGGTGTGTGAGTGAGCGTGTGGTGTGTGTGCCATACGCTGTGTGTACGGGGCTGTGTGTGTGGCGCAGTGTGTGTGGGTGTATGCGTGGTGTGTGCGTGTGTGGTGTGTGAGTATGTGACGTGTATGGTATGTGTGTGTGCGCGCGCGTGTGTGATGTGAGCCCCCTCCTCTCTGCTCCCCCCCCGGCAGGGCACGCACCTCACACACCTGTGCTCCAGGCACAGCGAGGCTGGCGGCGTCCACTCTCCAAGGAGGCCGTGCGGGTCTCTAAGCAGCCCCTCCCCCACTACCGAACAGCTGGCCACCGTCTTGGCACACATTTCCCTGTCACATCTGATTTGCGAAGTCATGTCTGTAACAGACCCACAGGAGCGTCCAGTTGGGGCTTTTTCAGGTCAAGGAGTCTTTTCCAGAGTCTCTAGTTCTTTAGAGGAGAAAAAGAAGGTGAAGAGCCCTCCCTCTCCATTGCCAGGCCACACTCTAGGTGCCGGAGTCTCCCTCTGGGCCGCCTTGGGCTAAGGCCTTCAGGGTCACCTTGAGGTTCTGTCATCACCCCATTTTACAGATGAGGCGATCAAGGCTCACAGGAGTCGAGTCATTTTGCCAGAGTCACACAGCGGCCGAGGGCAGAGCTAGGATTTGACCGTGGCCTCTCTCTGGTACCCCTAAGCCCTGGCTCATCACCATGACATCCACAGCCTCCCTGTAGATGCCCGAGCTGGGCTGTCCCTGCTGGTCTAACTCCAGGACCGCCTCCTCCAGGAAGCCTGCCCAAGCTGTCACGGTTCTCCTCGGCCCCTCAGCCTCTCACTAACCACTGACTTGACTCTCTGGTTCCCAGGAGGGGCGCACCGGACCTGGGAGGCTTTGCCCTCGAAGGCATCAACTTAGCCAAGGTGCTTTGACTGCTCTGGGCCTTGAGTATGTCTTGTGTCAGCAGCACCCAGAGCCGGCCTGGCACAAAGTAATGTTTGGATGGATGCATGCGTCTCCTTATGTGAACCCTTGGAGTTCAGTCTGGGCCGGGCCCGGCCTGGCGGAGCAGCCCACGGCCACTCCTCACGCCGATCCCGCTCCCCACCCGCCTCTTACACTTCAGTCCGGCTTGGACCTAAAAGATGTCTAAGTCTCACTCAGCAAATGCTTATTTTTCTTCTTTTTACAGCCGCACCTGCTGCATATGGAAGTTCCCAGGCTAGGGGTCGAATGGGAGCTGCAGCTGCCGGCCTTCACCACAGCCACGGCAACGCTGGATCTGAGCTGCCTCTGCGAACTATGCTGCAGCTTGCGGCAACGTTGGATCCTTAACCCACTGAGCAAGACCAGAGATCGAACCTGCATCGTCACAGACACTCTGTCGGGTTCTTAACCCGCTCCCTGAGCCACAAAGGGAACTCCTCATTTGTTCAATTTGAATAATTATATCCTGTTGGGAGTTGGCAGACAACAAGAGATGATTGCGAGAAACTCTGTCTTCTCATGTCCACATATCAACCACAGCCTGCCCCTCTAGAGGGCACAGGGGCTCCAGGCCTGGGCTCTGCCCAGGAGGAACATGGACTCCTTGACTCCACATGGCGCTGCAGGACTATAGCATTGTGCCCATTTCACAGGTGAGGAGACTGATGCTCAGAGGGCTCAGTGACTTTCCCAAGGTCACACAGCTAGGGGGAAGCAGAGCAGAGATTTCAACCAGGTTGCATCTGACTCCAGCCCCTGCACTCTTAACCCTTCATTGCTCTTGACTGAGAGGCATGGGATGCTGGGAAGAACACAGTTCTGGAGTCTGGGTTGAAATCCTACCTCTGCCTCGCACACTATTTTGGTGTGATGGTAGGCCAGTCATTTCACCTCTCTGAGCCTCAGTTTCCTCATCTGTAAAATGGGGCTAATGATCCCTCTCTCCAGGGTCATGAGAATTAAATGAGCTACTAGATGAGAGGGAGATTTCTGAGGTAGAGCCAGTTCTGTGGCTGTGTACGGTCAGAGGGACAAAGAAACCTGAGAGATGCTCAAAGGTGAAGCCCTGGGCTGAGCCTGAGGCATCGGGGCCCAGCACAGTGGCTGGCATATCACAAGTGCTCCATTGACTTTTGTAGGATAAATGATTCCGGAGCTGTCAACTGTCCCAGAACATGAACAAAGGCCCAGAGCTTGGGCCGGAGTCCCCTCGGACGGTGAGAAAACAGGGATACAATGGAGCAGTGGGCTTGAAGCCAGGACAACCTAGATCCATTCTCCAGCTTCAGAGCTCGGTGTGGGCACACGAGCCTTGGTTCCTGTGGGCCGAGATGATGGCCACAGCAGACAAGATGGCCCAAAGCAGCCCCCCTGGGTGCCAAGAGCCCCACTGTGAGTGGATTTAAAACAGAAAAAAAATAATCGTTAAACTGTGACCAGACTCCAAATGGAATGAGTCAGAACCACCCAGAGTAGCCTGAACTCTCCAAGGAATAAGAAGAAACAAGTCAGCCCATCCCTGCGCCCCTGAGAATGCTGGGTAATTACTTCCTCCCCTTTGTCTTGTTTTCTTGTAGCAGAACCACCAAGATGCGGCCACAAAAATCAGTTCAAGCTTCCAAAGTGCTTCTTTCCCCAGAAATCTTTTATAAAAGGTGAAAGATTTACAAGACCTGAAGAGCAAACCAAGCAGGATAATTGTTTTTGGAATGACCCCAATATTTTCACCCCAGTGACCCCAGCTGGGCATCTTGCCCCGTATTTATGATTCCTGGTCCTCTGAGCGCTGCTGGGCGACCTTTCTGAGCCCCCGCTGTGAGCCCCCAGTCCCTTATCAGGCCTGTAACTCACCCTGACGTTATCTCTCGGGAGGGTTTTATGCACTTTAATTTAACTCCCCTCATCATTATTTCCCGGACTTCAAGGTTTTCTCTTCCGAGCTGCCCTTCCCGGGACAAGCATAATCTGTTTGCCATCAAGCCCAATAAATATGTTTGTGCGGGAGATGGGAACCGCTTGGGGAGAATGGCTCAGGCCTGGGAAGCCACATCAAGCGCTCAGCCCCTCTGGGCAGCAAGAGCTGGTCTGCGTGTCCTTGAACCACTGTCCTGGTGGCAGCCGCTGCCTTAGTTCTGAGGCTGGGTGGCCAGACGCAGCAAATGAAAAGACAGGACTTCCAGTTAAATGTGAATTTCAGAGAAACAATGAATTATCTTTAGTATAAGTATATCCCATTTGTAATATGCTAATTTTTTTTTTCATTGTTTCTCTGGAATTCACATTTCAGATTGTCTTGTGGGTGTCTTGTGTTTTATTTGGTATCGGCTCCTGGGGGCCTGTCCCACTTACTCCCCCAAATTCAGATTAACAAACTGGAGAGTGTTCGTTTACCAGAGTTGCCATAACGAAGTACCACAGACTGGGTGGCTTAAACAAAATAAATTTTATTTTCTCACAGTTCTGAATGCTGGGAGTGGGAGATCAAAGTATCAGCAGGGTTAGTTTCTTCTAAAGTCCCTCTTCCTACCTTGTAGGTGGCCCCTTTCTCCTCATTTTTTTTTGCTTTTTTTTTTGTCTTTTTGCCTTCTCTAGGGCCGCACTGGCGACCTGTGGAGGTTCCCAGGCTAGGGATCTAACAGGAGCTGTAGCCGCCAGCCTACACCACAGCCACAGCAACACCAGATCCAAGCCACATCTGCGACCTACGCCACAGCTCACGGCAACGCCAGATCATTAACCCACTGAGCAAGGCCAGGGATTGAACTCACAACCTCATGGTTCCTAGTCGGATTCGTTAACCACTGAGCCATGACGGGAACTCCCCTTTCTCTTCACGTTGTAACGTGGTCTCCCCTCTATGTGTAGCCTAATTTCCTCTTTTTCTTTTGTTGCTTTTTAGGGCTGCACCTGCGGCATATGGAGGTTCCCAGGCTAGGGGTTGAATCGGAGCTGTAGCTGCCGGCCTCCACCACAGCCACAGCAACGCGGGATCCAAGCCACACCTGCGACCTACACTGCAGCTCGTGGCAACGCCGTATCCTTACCCCACTGAGGAAGGCCAGGGATCGAACCCACATCCTTATGGACACTTGGGTTCTTAACCCACTGAGCCACAACAGGGACTCCCTAATTTCCTCTTCTTAAAAGGACACCAGTGGTGTTGGATCAGGGCCCACCCTAATGACTTCCTTTTTACTTAATTACCTTTTAGAAGACCCTACCTCCAGGAGTCCCCATCTTGGCTCAGCAGTAATGAGCCCCACTAGTATCCATGAGGACATGGGTTCAATCCCTGGCCTCGCTCAGTGGGTTAAGGATCCGGCGTTGTCACGAGCTGTGATGCAGTTTACAAATATGGCTTAGATCTGGTGAGGCTGTGGCTGTGGCATAGGCCAGCAGCTGCAGCTCGGATTTGACCCCTAGCCCCATGGGAACTTCCATATGATGCAGGTTCGGCCCTATAAAGCAAAAAACAAAAACAAAAAAGCACGACCCTACCTCCAAGTGCAGTCACATTGTAAGGTATGAGGTTTGGGACTTCAGCAGAAGAATTTTGCTGGGCACACATTTCAGCCATAACGACAGGTATTTAACCACCTCCCACCAGCAAGTCCCAGAGTCTGGGGCCCACTGGAGAGCAGCTCTATGAAGACAGGAACCTTGCGCATCCGGCCACCAGAGGTTCCGCAGCACCTGCCCAGGGCCCACGAAGAACGCAGATTCACCCACACCATCTCCCGACCTCACCGCCGCGGCCAGGCTGAGGGGTGCCTGGCGACGCTGCATGGCCGATACAAGCAGCCGAGGGTGCAGAGCAGGACTGAGGCCCAGGAGCAAATGAAGGCAATTTGATTTTTTTTTGTGTGTGTGTGTCTTTCTTGCCTTTATCTAGAGCCGCACCCACGGCATATGGAGGTTCCCAGGCTAGGGGTCTAACAGGAGCTGTAGCTGCCAGCCTTCGCCACAGCCACAGCATGTGGGATCCGAGCTGCATCTGCAACCTACACCACAGCTCACAGCAACGCCGGATCCTTAACCCACTGAGCAAGGCCAGGGATTGAACCTGCAACCTCATGGTTCTTAGTTGGATTCGTTAACCACTGAGCCACGAAGGGAACTCCAAGGCAATTTGAAATTTCCCAAGCCAGCCGGTCCTAAACTTGTTCAAACCTGTCTGCCCTGCCTTTCCCATTCCTGCCCGCGACACAGGCTCTTTGGGTTCTGCCCAATCCAGAGCCCACTGGTAATTTGTTGAATATATGAAACCCACACAGATTCCCTAACCACGGTTGGTGTCAGCAGTGAAATAACATGACACCCAGAGAAAATGTGCCCGTGTCAACCTCCCAGACTCTGTCCCCCAAGAGAAGCCAGGCTCAGGATAGAACAGACTGTTACATGAAGTTCAAGAATGGGCAAAACTATCCATGTTGCCAGACCTGAGCGTGGTCACGCCACCTGGGAAGTGGCCACATGTGGACATGCAAGCCCTGTGCACTTGACACTGTGAAATTTACACCTCACTTCAAAGGTTGGGGGAGGAGTTCCCATTGTGGTGCAGCAGAAACAGATCCAATTTGTATCCATGAGGATGCGGGTTCAATCCCTGGCCCCGCTCAGTGGGTCAAGGATCTGGCTTCACTGTG
The DNA here is from genome assembly GCA_004024745.2 of Catagonus wagneri. NCBI lineage: Eukaryota > Metazoa > Chordata > Mammalia > Artiodactyla > Tayassuidae > Catagonus > Catagonus wagneri. The sequence goes on from PVHT021183634.1 coordinate 6,925,796, forward strand.
AGCTGTGGTGTAGGTTACAGAGGTGGCTTGGATCCGGAGTTGCTGTGGCTGTGGTGTAGGCCGCAGCTGCAGCTCCAATTTGATCCCCTAGCCGGGGAACTTCCATATGCCGCAGATGTGGCCCTAAAAAGCAAAAAAAAAAAAAAAGCAAAGGTTGAGGGAATAAAAATAATGTATTTAATACTTGTTAAATGCATCTGAGTCACATGATTCTATACACAGGATTGCACTGCATAGAAACCCAGAAATGAAAGCCTGTAAAATATGGTGAAATCTGAGTTACTCTCTGCCTTCTTAAAAGGATTGTGGCGATGCAATTTGCTGGCGTTGACATTGTCTGATGGTCACGCAAGATAGCACCTTTGAGGGAGGGTTTAGGGGAAGGGTATCCCGGACTCTCTGGTCTCTTTCTGCAACATCCTGTAAGTTGATAATTAACCTCAAAATTTTACAAATTTTAGAAAATTTCAAAACAAGAAATCGGAACCAATCTTTATCTACATGATGTTTATGAAACCCCAGCAAGAATACAAATTACCATAGCGACCCAGGCTGGACTGGCCACCAGAGTTCAGCTAAAACAGATACGATTCACAAAGTCAAAGAACATAGCCTGTGTGGGAAAGTTATCAATACATAACAGGTTTAACTGATCCTAGTGTAAAGAAGCACGCTGAAAAGAACAGGAAAAAATAATCATAACTATTGGATGGTGAATGGATACGTAATAAATAAATAATTTAATGAATAAGAAATAAATCATCAGATAAAGTGACTAACTAGTATCTTAATGCTGTCTGGTTTACTTCCCTGACCCCAAGATTGGGAACTTCCATATGTCGCAGGTGCAGCCCTAGAAAGGAAAAAAGAAAAAAAAAGAATTAAAATACTCTATCAGCTTCTAATATTTCTAAATATTAGGAAATCTATATCTTAGTTTCTATACTGGGTAATCCACATAAAACAAAAACCAAGTGGAAAAAAAAGGATGGAACTACGCCCGAGTCAGCGAAAATGGTACAAGAGCAGGTGTTTAATCAGACTTACTCCAGGAAAAGAGGCTGTCACTCCAGGGGGGCAGGGCCTGTCTGTCTGTCTCCTCACCCCTTACTGAGTCTGGCACGGAGAGGACACACAATAAATATTTGTTGAGTGACTGAGTGAGTAACGCCTCGGTTGGCCTTCCACCCAAGGCCTCTTTGGCTGGCGAGCCCCCCTGGGTTGGGCTCCGGAGACCTGGTCCCCAGAGGCTAGATGCTGCCTTTCCACCCCCACCAAGGCCCTGCCTGTGCAGTGGCCCTAGGGGCATAACTCTGTCTCCTCACCGGTGCCCAGGCACCTGAGCACCCACCTCTCTGGGTACCCGGCACTGCCACCTGCAGCAAGGGGAGGGTGCCCAGGACGGGGGAGCGTGGGTTTCCTGGGGACCCGGCCCAGCCATCTGGGGAAGCCTCGGGCTGTAAAGACCCAGTGCTCCTGCGGGGGTCTCCTGATACAATAAAAGATTATCAGCTAAATAAAACAAGAAGTGACTGGGGCCACTATGCCCTGTTGGATTGAAATCGTGTGAGCAAAGTGGTTTTCTCTGAGAGATTTATTTCCTCCGCTGGCTTCAGGCAGCCAGCCCAGCCGGAAAGAACAGGGCTGGTCTCCCTCCATGGGGGGGCCAGGGGGGGAGCGGGTTTTTATTTAATCTTCCAATGAGCTGGAACAGTGAAGACGGCGTAAATGGACATTAATTCTGAAACAAATTATTAAAGTGTGATCTGGGATTCCGGGAAAGCCATCCACCCGCTGCCTGTCTGCCACTTCCCCTCACCCAGGCCATAAAATCCCTCCCCTCCACTCGAAACCCAACACCAGGTTGACAGGGTTTCCCATTCAGGCTGAGAAGAAAGGCCTGGAATTGACCTGAGCCCAGGGCCAGGGTCTCTCTGACTCCGGAGACAATGGCCTTCCACACACGGCCGCCTCCCGGACCCAGGCTGGTCTAGGCTGTGGGGGATCAGCAGGCTTTGAATCCACGTCTGCACATGGGCCAACCCACCTGGCCTTTCTTCTTTCCCGTCCTTCTGACAAGAGGCCTGTGTCCCTGAGTGACAGGGGCTGGGGAGGCACTGAGAGACCCCAGGCAGGTGAGTTCTCCAGGCTAGAGCAGAGCAGCCCACTGCAGCCAGGTCCACAGACCCACCCACCAGGACCCGCATTCTTTAACCATCAGAAACATCTTGGGGAGTTCCCGTCATTGCTCAGTGGTTAACAAATCCGACTAGGAACCATGAGGTTGCGGGTTCGATCCCTGGCCTTGCTCAGTGGGTTAAGGATCTGGTGTTGCCGTGAGCTGTGGTGTAGGTTGCAGACGCGGCTTGGATACCGCGTTGCGCCGTGGCTGCGGCATGGGCCAGTGGCTCCAGCTCCGATTAGACCCCTAGCCTGGGAACCTCCACATGCCGCGGATGCGGCCCTAAAATGACAAAAAAAGGCAAATAAAAAAACATCTTGAAGGAGTTTCTGCTGTGGCGCAATGGGGTCCCAGCGTCTCTGGAGCCCCAGGAGGCAGGTTCGATCCCCAGCCCGGCACAGTGTGTTAAAAGATCTGGCACTGCTGCGGCTGTAGCACAGGTCACAACTGTGGCTGGTATCTGCTCCTTGACCCAGGAACTCCATATGCCGTGGGGTGGCCAAAAAGAAAGAAAAAAGATCTTGAAGCCCACGTGGCTGTACACCATGGCCCACATGTCCAAGGTAGACAGGCCGCTTTAGGCTTCTGATCCCCAGTGCCTGGCACGGATCACAGCCAAAGGTTCACAGGGCACCCATCGGGCTGGGGGCCCCCAACTGCTCCTCCACCAGCAGCGGTGCCTCCCTCCACTCAGGTGCATGGGCCCTCACACCTGCTGCCCATCACTCCACAGCCGATCCTCAGCGAGTGCCGTCACCCCGTCACCCCAGCACCAAAACATCTAAAGTCAATAAGGGGTTTATGGTTCAAATAAGGGGTTTCTTCAAGGAAAGAAAAGGCAGTAACAGTTTCTACAGCCCGTCCAGCAGGAAAGCCTCTGGCCAGGAGGGGGTCACGTGCCCATCTCTCAATCAGTCACAGCACCAGGATGGAGAACGCTGGCCAGGCCAGGATGGGGCCTTCTTCCCTGTACTCCATAGCGGGTGCTGGGTTCGATACCAGAAGGGGAGGGGAAAATTCTGTGGGACCGCAAAATCAGGTTACCTACCACAAGGCCTGCTTCACAAACAGCTCAGAGAGGTTAAGCAACCCTCCCAGATCACACAGCATGCCCCTTCCCTTGTTCTGAACCAGTGTGTGTGTGTGTGTGTGTGTGTGTGTGTGTGTGTGTGTGTGTGTGTGTGTGTGCATGCGCGTGCGCACGCGCGCGCGAGTGCATATTGGGATAGGGGCAGAGCATGCTGGGCGGGGATGATTCTCCTGGCCCCCGTGAGAAAAAGTCTAAATTTCCTTTTCTTTCTGACACCGAGGTCCTCCAAGCCCTGGCTCCTGAAAGTCCATCCCACTTTCCACTTTCTCCTCTGACCACATCCCTCCCGCATATGCAGCCACCAAAACACATCCTACCTGCTCTGCTGGACAGGACACACCTGACCCGGGTGGGGCTTCCCTCGTCTCTAAACTCTCTTTCCCATCCCCCACCCCTCCCAGAGCAGAGCCTGGCTTAGGGCAACTGCTTCTGAAAAGGATTGGTGTAGATTCTGGAAATGAGCTGGAAATGACCTATAAGTCTCAGGGCTTAAAAACCGGGGGACAGGAGTTCCCGTCATGGCACACCAGAAATGAATCCGACTAGGAACCATGAGGTAGCGGGTTCGATCCCTGGCCTTGCTCGGTGGGTTAAGGATCCAGCATTGCTGTGAGCTGTGGTGTAGGTCACAGAGGCAGCTCAGATCCTGCGTTGCTGCGGCTGTGGTGTAGGCCAGCGGCTACAGCTCCGATTCAACCTCTAGCCTGGGAACCTCCACCTGTGAGGCTTGGGGTGGGAGATGGGGGTGGCAGTGGGGGGCCTGGAGTCAAGGAAGCACTGGAGATCAAAAGGTTTCTCCAGAGAGTTCCTCTCAGGGCTCAGCGGTAAGGAACCGGACTAGCATCCATGGGTTCAATCCCTGGCCTCTCTCTGGTTTAAGAATCTGGCACGTTGCTCTGGCTGTGGTGTAG